>CM068542.1:2706171-3286840 GCA_035048495.1 Euptelea pleiosperma | reverse complement strand
TAGTTGAATTTTCTACTTCCCATTTCTCAAACGTGGCCTCTGTCTCATTCGGTGGTTTGATCCGTCCAGTGATATATCCGACTTTTCCCCGACCGGTGATGTACATCCTGGCGGATTGGGACCACTCAAGATAGTTGGTCCCACCCAAACGAACGGTAGTAATCTGCAGACCTGGGTTGTGATCACTGTGGCTCCCTGTAATTGGAGAAGTAGCAATAATCTCCGACTTAGTCGATGACCTCGTGTTCCTCTGATTGGCTCATGATGTCCAGAAGTGCTTACACTTCCCGGAGAGAGTCTGAGAGATCTTTGGTGCTTGCAGAGTTCGTAAACAGATGCGGTAGGGTCCAGGGGCAAATCTCCACTCTTTCGGAGGGTGCGGTTGCACTTGGGAGTAGATCTCCCTTCTTCTAGGTGCGGCAGAGATCCGGCGGAGAAGATCCGGGGATCCTGGAGGATTGCTGAAGGAGGAAGGTGAAGCCTGGGGGCTTCCTACCTGCCTCTGGAGGGGTGCGGTTCCCCCTGGAAGCCTGTGACTAGGCCCTGGAAGCATGCGGCTAGGTCCTGGAGGCCTGCGGCTAGGGTTGCGATCACTGTGGCTCCCTGCAACTGGAGAAGTAGCAGTAATCTCTGACTTGGCCGAGGAAATTTCCTCATGTTCCTCTGATTGGCTCATGATGTCCAGAAGTACTTACACTGCCCGGAGAGAGTCTGAGAGATCTTTGGTGCTTGCAGAGTCCGTAAACATATGCGGTAGGGTCCAGGGGCAGATCTCCACTCTCCCAGAGGGTGCGGTTGCACTTGGGAGCAGATCTCCCTGCTTCTAGGTGCGGCAGAGATCCGCCGGAGAAGATACGGGGATCCTGGAGGATTGCTGAAGGAAGAAGGTGAAAGCCTGGGGGCTTCCTACGTGCCTTTGGAGGGGTGCGGTTCCCCCTGGAAGCTTGCGGCTAAGCCATGGGAGCCTGCGGCTAGGTCCTGGAGGCCTGCGATTTGGTCCTTGAGGGTCTTGGAGGTCTGCGACTAGGTCCTGGAGGCCTACGGTTAGGTCCTGGGAGCCTACGATTTGGTCCTGGAGGGTATTCTCCTCTTCTGACATGTGCGATCTGCCCTGGAACCACTTCTCCAGCCTTCTAGAGTGGTGCGATTAGGGTTTTCTCCCTTCTGGTAGGTGCGGCTAGGTCTGGGAGGGTTTTCTCCCTCTTCTGGCAGGACCTGCTATTTTTGGAATCACTTCTCCAGTCTTCTGGAGTGGTTCGATTAGGGTTTCTGGAACCTCTAATGTCTGTAGCTTCCCATGGGAGATGATCTCCTACTTTGGTGAAGCTTTCTTTGCGGAATAATCAATTCCTAAGGTTATCTCCAACCACTAGGATTGAGCCATGGTTTCATAACCATGCTCTAAAACCATGTTATCGTTTAGAGTGTAAAACACTAGCAAGTAGATCTAAGAGATTAGGGTTAGAAGTGTTTAGAGATGGGAGAAAGGAGAGAAGAGAAAGATTGGGGAAAGAGGGAATCATGTAGAGCTTAGAGAGAGACTACACGATTTCACCTTTTATATTAAAAAAGTGGGAAAACCCACTAATTACACTTAGGTCCCTGTACAATATAAATATTGCAATGAGGTCCATTACAACACTTATCACCGGCAGTAAGGTTGTTTTTGGGGTTATGTGTCGTCAACGCAACACATAACCCCCTATTTTGCCATCAAGTGCCTTTTTTTTTTGGACTTATTGATTTTTGGACATTGAATATGCTCCAGGGATGTTTTTCCCACTTTGTGGCTTCGTACTATTGGTTGTTTGAGTCTTGAGACTCGTTTCTTCATCTTTTTTGTTACCGCAAGTAGCACCGTGGCTTGTTTCTGCTGATTGTTATGTTGTTTTGACCTTCAAGGTCTTGTTTTGATTATTTTTGGTGATTTGACGTCCCTATGTCGATGTCAAATGACTCCGATGTGTCCTCGGGACCTACTGGTCATTCAATACCTAGCTCTTCAACAATTACTTCTCATATTCCAGCAACTACACCCTTGGAAAATTCTAGATTGCAGATTACTACTACAAAATTGACCGGAAAAAATTACCTCGAATGGTCTAGAGCTGCCAAGATGTTCATTGGAGGTCGCGGGAAACAAGGATATATTACTGGCCGATTGCAGGCACCTGCATAGATAGGCCCATCCTTTGAAAAGTGGGAGACGAGCAATCTGACGTCATGTCTTGGCTCCTTAATTCTATGGAGTCCCACATTAGTCGAGGGTTCATGTTTCTTTATCAGCGGAAAAATGTCTCCCGGATTTATCAGTTACACCAGAGCATTGCTACTCTCCATCAGGGAGACTCTTCTTTGGCGGATTATTTTGCTACGCTTCATAGCATGTGGGAAAACTAGATTACTATCAAGTTCTTACGCCTAGCTGTCCTGCAGATGGTCTGCAGTACCTTACCTTGGTTGATCAGTATCGTCTATACGAGTTCCTAGCGGGATTGAATGCAAATTTTGATTTAGCCAGCGTGCAATTACTTAGTCGTGATACTTTGCCCTTGCTGAATCAGGTATATACTTATGTTCAGAGTGAGGACAGCCGCTGCTATGTTATGTCACCCTCTATCGGCCATGAGAAGTAAGGCTGCAACTCGGGCGGGTTGGAGGTCAACCCGAGCCCAACCCGACCTTCAAGACTCCTAGCCCGAGCCTGAACCCAACCCGAGGTCGGGTCAATGAATCCTAGCCCGAGCCCAGCCCGATCAGGTTGGTCGGGTTGATCGGGTTGGCACTAGAAATTTACACCTCCATTAATGACTGAAAACCCTTGAAAAAAAAATAAATAGAAATAGAGAACTTACCCATTTGAAGCTCTCCCTTCGTTGGTGCATATGATTTTTACAGCATTTTCAGTAGAGAAACTAGCGATCGGATCTTTGTGTTTCAAAATTTGTTTAACAACAAAGTTTTTGAGTGGAGTTTTCAACAATAGCAGCCAACTGTCGCATATGATGACAGTAGAGAGATGGTACGGAGAGGGGAGGGGAAGGTAGGGTTGAGAGAGAGAGAGAGAGAGAGAGAGAGAGAGAGGGGGGGGGGGGGGAAGGGGGTAGGGTTTGAGAGAAAGGAGAAGGAAGGGGCAGTTAGGGTTTATAGAGAGAGAGGAGAGGGGTTGGGTTTGAGGAAACAGGGGAAAAGATTAGGGGAGGGGTGATTACTTATATAGGTCGGGCTCGGGTTGGGTTGGGCTTCTCTATGCCTCAGCCCGAGCCTATCCCAATTTCGATCGGGCTGGGGTCCTGCCCCAGTGATGTCTTGATTTGGATATCGATATTTGTTACATTTGTTGATGATTTCAGTGGCTCTACCTGGGTATATCTTATGAAGTCGAAAGATGAGGTTTCTTCCATTTTTCAGACCTTCCACAAGATGGTCACCACTCAGTTTAGTACCCCACTCAAAATTCTCCGATCTGATAATGGGGGTGAGTACCTAGACAAGAGCCTTAGAGATTACTTTGCCTCTCATGGCATTGTACATTAAACTTCTTGTCCGTTGACTCCCCAACAAAATGGGAAACCTAAAAGGGAAAACCATCACCTTCTCGAGGTTGAGCGTGCCCTTCATCTTGGGATGCAGGTTCCAAAATCTTTTTGGTCTGAATCCATCCTTCTGGCTGCGTATCTCATCAATTGCATGCTCTCTCGCATTCTTGGCTTTCAGACCCCTTTGTCTGTCCTGCGTCCCGATAGTCCAGCCTTCATTGTTCCTCCCAAAGTCTTTGGGTGTGTATGCTATGTGCATGTTCATCGTCACTCTCGTGACAAACTTGATGCACGGGCCTTGAGATGTATTTTCCTAGGGTACCCTTCCACTTAGAAGGGATACAAATGCTATCATCCGGGTTCGCGTCGACGTTTCACATCTCTGGACGTCACCTTTGCTGAGCACATTCCGTTCTTTGGCAGTAGGGTCTCTCTTCAGGGGGAGTGTGATATTGTAGACAAGAGCCCTGTCCCCATGCTGATTCTTGTACCCATCTCCACTCCTGTGCCTATGGTCGAATCTGTGTCTACTATTGACAAGGACACTTCTACTACTACAACGGCGGATATGCGAGTTTATGCTAGATCCAGGAAGAAATGACAAGTTACTGATTCTGTGCCTGCCAGTCTACCCTCGGATCCAGATCCAGGTATTGTTTCTACCCCTGCTTTAGTTCATGAGTCCTCAGAGACTCCTACTCCAGAGGAGGATCTACCCATTGCACTTCGTAAGGGTGTGCGCACCTGCACCGAGCACCCTATCTCTCACTTCGTTTCTTATCAGTCATTATCTCCATCTTATCAGACATTTGTTAGCACTGTTTCATCTGTTTCCTTGCCATCTACCATTGCAGATGCACTTAGTCACCAAAAGTGGAAAGGGGCTATGATAGACGAAATGCAGGCTTTTGAAAAAAACAAGACTTGGGATCTTGTTTCTTTACCCAGGGGGAAAAAACCAGTGGGGTGCAAGTGGGTCTTCATCGTGAAGCACAAGGCAGATGGTTCCATTGATAGGTATAAAGCTCGGCTAGTTGCCAAGGGGTTCACTCAGACCTATGGGATAGATTACTAGGAAACATTTGCACCTGTAGCCAAGATAAATTCAATCAGGGTTCTACTGTCCTTGGCTGCAAATAGGTCATGGCCTTTACATCAGCTGGATGTAAAGAACGCTTTTCTACATGGGGACCTAACAGAGGAAGTTTACATGAAAGTGCCACTAGGGTTGAAGCTTGCCGGAAGTGAAGACAGGGTGTGCAGACTGAAGAAAGCTTTATATGGGTTGGAGCAATCTCCTTGAGCTTGGTTTGAACGATTCAGCAGTGCAGTGAGAAAGGTAGGCTACACACAGAGTCAGGCAGATCACACTCTGTTTGTGAAGCATCTACAGACCAATATCACCGCATTGATCGTATATGTGGATGACATAGTCATTACGGGGAGTGACCCGACAGAGATCACAAGGCTCAAGTCCTTGTTGTCTGAGTTTGAGACGAAAGATCTAGGACCATTGAGATACTTTCTAGGGATTGAGGTTGCTAGGTCATCGAGAGGCATCTTCATTTCACAGAGAAAGTATGTCCTAGACTTACTGAGCGAGACTGTGTATTTGGGTTCGAGACCAACAGATACTCCTATTGATCAGAACCATCAGCCGAACTCCGAGGACGGTACACTTCTAGGTGATCCTGCCTTATTTCAGCAGATTGATATATCTTGCCCATACACGGCATAACATTGCTTATGCAGTAAGCGTCGTTAGCCGATTCATGCATTCACCTCGGTCACCACATCTTGAGGCTGCACACAGAGTTCTTCGGTACCTCAAGGGGTCACCAGGTCGAGGCATATTGTTTGGAGTTCATGGCCACCTCAGGGTGGAAGCATACAGTGATGTAGATTAGGCAGGTGCAGTGACCGATAGACGGTCTACATCAGGTTATTGTACCTTTGTTTGAGGCAACTTGGTGTCTTGGAGGAGCAAGAAACAACCAGTTGTCGCCCGATCAGTGCAGAGGCAGAGTTCCGCTCCATGGCACATGGAGTATGTGAGGTCTTGTGGTTGAAGATCATGTTAGCAGAATTGGGAGTCAAGGTGACAGACCCAATGAGCCTCTATTGCGACAACAAAGCGGCCATTAGTATTGCTCATAACCCAGTTCAACATGACAGGACTAAACACATCGAGGTTGATAGGCACTTCATCAAGGAGAAGCTTCAACATGGATTGATTTGTACACCCTATGTAAGGACTCAGGAGCAGGTTGCCGATATACTTACTAAGGGAGTCAACAAGTCAATCCTGAATACATTGATAGCCAAGTTAGGCATGATGGATATCTTCGCACCAGCTTGAGGGAGAGTGTTGGATTCTATGTACACCCACGTGGGAGTGTTCTTAGAAGGGGTTTCCCCTACTTATAAATATTACTTATGGGAGATTGAATATTCACTTCAATCTCCCCATTATCTCTCAAACCCTAATATCTCCTCTCCCTAACCTCCATTATCTCTCTCTCTCAATCTATAGCATACTGGTGACAACCTCAAACAACAACACATGGATGTCACATTCCTTGAGTCAGTCTCTTACTTTCCAGGTCCTCGTGCCTCCTTTCCTCTGGGGGAGCCTTGTTGTGAGGAAAGGCATCCTGTTACCTTGCAATTAGATATGGATACCCTTGATAGTGCTACTCTTGACAGTGCTCCCAAAATTGATACTATTGATACGGGTACTAGCAAGCAGGGGGAGCTGCAAGTGTACACACAGCGTCGGTTGAAAGGGACACAGACCACCACTGAACTCCAGGGCCAACAGCCACCCTCGATGGACTCAGGTAATCCCATTTCTATTTCTGCTCTCTGTGACTTTGATCTTCCTATCACTCATAGGAAGGAAAAGAGATCGTGTACTCAACATCCTATTGCTAGCTTTGTTTCATATGACAACCTGTCTTCATCCTACAAGTCCTTTGTTACCTCCTTGTCCTTTGTTGCACTTCCTTCGTCTGTTACAAAAGCTCTGCAGCACCCTAGGTGGAAAGAAACAATGTATGAAGAAATGAATGCATTGGAAAAAAAATAGCATGTGGGAATTAGTGGACTTGTCAAGAGGCAATAAATCTATTGGATGCAAGTGGGTTTATACTATGAAGTGTAAACTAGACGGCTCAGTGGATCATTACTAGGCAAGATTGGTTGCAAAGGGCTACTCTCAAACATATGGGATTGACTACAATGAGACATTTGCTCCGGTGGCCAAGCTCAACTCTATCAGAGTTATTCTTTCCCTTGCAACGAACCAGTCTTGGCCGTTATTTCAGCTTGATGTCAAGAACGCCTTCCTTCATGGGGATCTAAAGGAAGAAGTCTATATGCTGCCCCTCCTGGCTTTCAACTCTCTGGGGGTGAACAGAAAGTGTGTAAGCTAAAAAAATCCTTGTATGGCTTGAAGCTGTCACAAAGGGTGTGGTTCGAACGGTTCAGTGGGGCAGTGAAGCGACTATGGTACATTCAGAGTCAAGCAGATCATACCATGTTCATGAGATGTGCCGAGGGGCATATGACAGTCCTGATTGTGTATGTGGACGATATCATAGTTACGGGTAATTGTGCTGAAGAGATCACCCGGTTGAAAGGGTTTTTGGCATCGGAATTCGAAATCAAAGATCTAGGCACATTGAAGTATTTCTAGGGATTGAGGTTGCAAGATCTGCTAAAGGAATTTTTCTCTCAAAAGAAATATGTGCTAGACCTGTTACAGGAAACTGGTATGTTAGGGGTGCGACCAGTCAATACTCCTATTGAAGCAAATCACAAAGTCGATGGTCAGTCAGGGGAGCCTTTAGAGGGTGTGGGTAGTTTTCAGAGGCTGGTGGGGAGGCTTATATATTTAGCTCATACACGGCCTGATATTGCATATGTGAGCCAATACATGCATGTTCCTTATGCGATACATCTAGAAGTTGCTCACAGAATATTGAGATATTTGAAGTCATCACCAGGTCGTGGCTTGTTATTCAAGTGTTATGGCCATATGCGTGTTGAAGGCTTTACAGATGCTGACTGGGCGGGAGCCCAAGATGATAGATGATCTACGTCAGGCTACTGTACATTTGTGGGAGGTAATCTGGTTACTTGGCGAAGCAAGAAACAACAGGTTGTGGCTCGCTCAAGTGCTGAAGTAGAGTTTAGATCTATGGCTCAAAGTGTTACTTGGAGAGCTTGGTTTTCTAGTAGAATGATCCATGTCGTTGTATTGTGACAATAAGGCAGCAATAAGTATTGCTTACAATCCAGTTCAACATGACAGAACCAAGCATATTGAAGTGGATCGTCATTTCATTCGTGAGAAGGCCACCTCTGGAGTAATTTGCACACCCTTTATCCTTCATCTGATTAGGTAGCGGATATCCTTACGAAGGGTGTTGCATCAGCTTCTTTTCATGAGTGCTTGAGCAAGTTAGGCATGAGTGACATTTATGCACCAACTTGAAGGGGAGTGTTGAAGGATGTACTTGCTATTTCACTATTTGTTATGTCTTTATCTTTTATTTTCTTATTCTATGTAAAGGCCCACAATAATTAATATATAAGCATTTCTTTGGAGTGTGTACAATTACCACATTCTCCCGCAATTCTCTCTCTTCTCTCTTTTACTCTTCTAGGGTTTTCTCCATTAAACCTAGAATATTTCAACTCATCATTCAACCCGAAACTCCATCTCTTGATAGAGTGTGTTTTTACTCTTTTTTGGTGATTTTTGGGGAATTATTTGGGTTGATTTGGTTGGACTTTTGTTCATTCTTCTTGAATATTGAAAAAGAACTCTTTTTTCAAACCAGTGTCTGTCCCCCCCCCCCCCCCCCCCCCCCCCCCCCACACACACACACACACCTAATTCTAACCTTTATGTGGATAACACATTTGAGTGGATCCATGATGTATTGAAGAGTGGGAAGTTTTTTCCCTTCTCTAGTTACCGCCGGTAGCTACTTTAGTCCTATTGGACCTAACCGACTCTCGGTTAGGTACAAAACCTTCCCAATCTTGGTTCCAAGGCTTCTGCCATGGGTTGGATTGGGTCTATGATGTTTCCGGCTATCATGGTGCTAATGCCATTGCTCTTCGGGGTAAATAACCCTTCTGCAAGTACTTCTAATGCATTCTGAAGGTCTGGTTGTGTTTACAAACCATCGGTGCTCATTTTTTTTGTGAGTTCTTCGTCTTTTGTTCGTTGATTCGCTATGACTACTCCGTCACCTACCCCGAAACCTCCCTCGGGATCCATTTTGAGCACGGAAGCCACCTCCAGAGGGATTGGAGGGCCTATGGTGCATCAACTGGTCTAGAGAACCCCAGGTTGTAGATTACCTCCATGATGTGAAGAATTATCTAGAATGGGTTAGGGCTGCCCGCTTGTTTATTGGAGGCCATGGGAAGATAGGACAGTGCACAGGGCGTACAATGAACCTCTTGAGGATGATCCTACCAACGGCCAAATATGTTTGGGATGCAGTACCTCAAACATACTCCCAGGTGGGAAACTTCGCCGAGCTCTATGAACTAGAGGAGGAGATATCGTCTTCGTCAAGGGGAGATGAAACTTGGTACATATTACTCTTCACTTCGAAGCAAATGGGAGGATATTGATCACTACCAGAGCTACTCCCCAGTGTGTGCCGATGACATCAAATTCTTTAAGGCTATGGTTGAACGTTCCCGGATCTTGCAATTTTCTATCTGGCCTGCACCTTAGCTTTAAGGGAGCTCACGTCCATATTCTCGGTAGGGACTCTGCCCTCACTTCTCTAGCACAGGTCTATGCTTACATTCAGGGGGAGGACAGTCACCGCTCTACAATGCAACTCTGCAATGGGAGTGATACTCAGGACCGATCTGCCTTGGTTTACTGCCAATCAGAAGTGCCAAAAATCCAGTCCAAAGGATCCTGGGGACAGACCCAGACCCAAGTGTGATCACTGTGGTTGCATGGGTCATGTCCAGGACGCTTCATGGACGTCCCCCAGGACAAGCCCCGACTTCTCACCAGCGCCACCCGGCCAAAAAGTGATCCCATACAACGCACTCAGTTACTCAGGACACCGCACCTCTAGTGTCTACCTCCTCTGGGGACATGGACTCGTTCTCTCCTGCAGATCTTGAGCGACTTTGCCGCATGATAGCCCAACTCAATGGCCAGGCTTCCACATCTGCATTTGCTCACACAAGTACTAGGACTGCTTTTTCTACCTCTACTGTACCTTCCAGCCCTTATTGGATCATCAATTCAGGGCCATCTGATCACATGACTAGTATGTCCTCCGTTTTTCTAGCTACTGTATATGTTCTGGTCTTAACAAAGTTAGGATAACTGATGGCCCCTATTTCTCTATCTTTGGCAAAGGGGATGTTCATGCCACACCAGCTCTCTCTCTCTCTCTGTCCTCTGTCTTGCATGTTCCTCAATTTACTGCTAATTTACTATCAGTCAATAGTCTTACCAAGAGTCTTAACTGCAGTGTAACATTTTTTCCTTCTCACGGTGTGTTTCAAGTTCTGGAGTCGAGACGGACGATTAGCAATCGACGTGAGGAAGGTGGCTTATACATCCTGGATCCTTCGGTCTCTTATGCACACCAGTTCAATATCAGTTGTAGTAGTAGTCGAGTCAATAATGACCAGTTAATGCTTTGGCATAATCGGCTAGGTCATGTCCATGTGTCTGTCTTAAAGCGTGTCTTTTCTGCTTTCTCTCCTCTTTCTATAGTTCCATTTCATTGTGGAACATGTGAAATTGCAAAGCATTGTCATTCTACTTTTCTAATTAGTGAGAATAAAAGTACTATTCCCTTTTCCATTGTGCATTCTGATGTGTGGGGCCCTGCTCCCATGACTTCTTTGTTTGGATATCGGTAACTTTGTGGATGACTTCAATGGATGTACCTGGGTGTACCTCAATAGAACCAAAGATGCGGTGTTCTCTATTTTCCAAGAGTTCCATAAGATGGTTACCACTCAGTTCCACACCACTGTCAAGATTCTTTGCTCTAACAATGGGGTGAATATCTAAATGGGGACCTTAAATCCTACTTTGCATCTCATTGCATTGTTCATCAGATCCCGTGTCCCTCCACACCTCAACAGAATGGGACTGCTGAGCGAAAAAACCGTCACCTTCTTGAAGTTGAGCATGCTCTCCGGTTGGGCATGCAGGTTCCGAAACACTATTGGTCCGAGTCTGTCTTACTTGCAGCTTACCTCATTAATTGTATGCCATCTCGTGTTCTAGGATTTCAGACTCCCCTATCTCTCTTACTTCTTGATCGTCCAGGCTTCATTGTTCCTCCAAAGGTCTCGTGTTTGCATGTCCATATTCATCGTTCTTTGGGTGTGTTTGCTTGAAGTGTATCTTCTTGCAGTATCCCTCTAAGAAAAAAAAGGGTACAAATGCTATCACCCTGCTACTCGTCGTCGCTTTATTTCTATGGATGTCACCTTTTGCTGAGTCGATCCCCTTCTTTGGTGAGCGGCCCTCTCTTCAGAGGGAGCATGACATTGCAGAAGAGAGTGTCCCCAGTCCTATGCCCGTCCTTATTCCTATGTTGGTTCCTATTCCTATGCCGGGACCTCAGTCTATAGGTGACAAGGACACTCTACTACTCCAGTTGATGTGCGTGTATATGTCAGAACCAAGAAGAAAGGACAAGCCACTGTCCCTGCGCCTGCAAGTCTCCCCTCGGATCCAGTTCCAGGTATTGCTCCTGTCCCTGCCTCAATTCCCATTTCAGTTCTAGTTTCTATTCTTGAGCCACATGCATCTTCTATTTCTGATGACCATATGAGCACTGATATTGATCTCCATGTTGCACTTCGGAAGGCTGTACGTACTTGTACAGAACACCCTATTTCTCATTATGTCTCTTATCAGTCTCTGTCTCCGTCGTATCAGAATTTTGTTAGTGTTGTCAGTCACCCAAAGTTGAAAGAAGCTATGCTGGATGAAATGCAGGCTTTTGAGAAGAATAAAACATGGGAACTTGTTCCATTACCCAGAGGAAAGAAACCTGTGGGGTGCAAATGGGTCTTTACAGTGAAGCATAAAGTTGACGGGTCAGTTGAACGGTACAAGGCACGGCTCGTAGCCAAGGGATTCACTCAGACATATGGGATCGACTATCAGGAGACCTTTGCACCTGTGGCCAAGATGAACTCAGTTAGAGTTCTTCTATCTTTAGCCGCCAACCTGTCATGGCCTTTGCATCAACTAGATGTGAAGAACGCCTTTCTGCATGGAGATCTGATAGAAGAGGTGTACATGAAACTACCACATGGGTTGAAACTTGCTGGAAGTGATGACAAGATGTGCAAGTTAAGGAAAGCTCTGTATGGGCTAAAACAGTCTCCAAGAGTATGGTTCGAACAGTTTAGCGGTGCGATCAAACGAGTGGGCTACAATCAAAGTCATGCCAATCACACGTTTGTGAAGCACCAGCTGACTAGTACCACTGCGCTAATCGTCTATATTGATGACATTGTCATCACTGGGAATGATCCCAAGGAGATAAAGCAATTGAAGACCTTGTTGTCCTCGGAGTTTGAGACAAAGGATTTAGGGCCATTGAAATATTTTCTGGGGATTGAAGTTGCTCGGTCACAAAAGGGCATCTTCATATCTCAACCGAAGTATGTGTTGGACCTACTTAGTGAAACTGGGTATTTGGGAGCTCGACCAGCAGAGATTTCGATAGATTAGAACCATCAGCTGAATACTGAGGAATTCGACTCCCTTGAGGATGTTGCTATGTTTCAACGATTGGTTGGCAGGCTGATCTACTTGGCACATACCCGTCCGGATACTGCTTACGTCATGAGTGTTATCAGTCAGTTTATGCACGTACTACGGTCATCCCATCTTGATGCAGCTAATAGAGTTCTTCAGTACCTCGGCTCTCCAAGTCGTGGCATACTGTTCGGGGGGACATGGACACTTTAGAGTAGAAGCATATACTGATGCAAATTGGGCAAGTTCAGTTACGGATCGTCGGTCTACTTCAAGATATTGTACCTTAGTTGGAGGGAACCTTATCTCTTGGCGAAGCAAGAAGCAACCGGTTGTAGCTCGATCCAGTGCAGAGGCAAAGTTTTGCTCCATGGCACATGGTGTGTGTGAGCTCATTTGGTTGAGGACCATGCTTGAGGAACTGGGACTCCAGGTGATACAGTCGATGAGCCTCTACTGTGACAACAAAGCCGCCATCGGCATGGCTCACAACCTAGCCTAACATCATAGGACCAAGCATATTGAAGTAGATCTTCACTTCATTAAAGAGAAACTTCAACTAGGATTGATTTGTACTCCGTATGTGACAACCCAGGAGCAGGCAAGGTTTAAAATTTCGTTTCGGAGGAATGTCTCGGTTAAGCGAAAAACCGAGACAAACTCCGAAACGAAACGAAACATTCACGAAACATTGAAAAAATGAAATTTCTTACGAAACATTTCCGAAACATTACGAAATATTATTCAAAATCATTAAATTATATTTATTTTTTTGGATTGTATCGGATTGTCTCGGTGAAACAAACCGAAACATTCCGAAACGAAACATACGAAACATTCCGAAATTTTAAACCATGGGAGCAGGTTGCTGACATACTCACAAAGGAGGTGAACAAGTCTATTCACGAAACTTTGAAAAAACGAAATTTCCGAAACATTATGAAATATTACGAAACATTACGAAATATTATTCAAAATTATTAAATTATATTTTTATTTTTTTGGATTGTATCGGATTGTCTCGGTGAAACAAACCGAAACACGAAACGAAACGAAACATACGAAACATTACGAAACATTCCGAAATTTTAAACCATGGGAGCAGGTTGCCGACATACTCACAAAGGGGGTGAACAAGTCTATTCTTCATACTTTGATCGGCAAGCTGGGCATGATGGATATCTTCGCACCAGCTTGAGGGGGAGTGTTGGAGTTTATGCACCCACGTGGGTGTCTGAAGTGGGTTGCATCCCACTTCCCACGTGGGAAGTCTTTGGGGTTATTAGGAGGGTTAAGTGTGCCAGCCACTTAATCCACTATTTGGTCTTTGTGGGAGTTAAGTGGGCCCACCACTTAACTCCACGATTTCACCTTTGTAGGGGTTCTCCCCATCATATATATAATACAATGTGTGAGAGAGAATGAATTAACTATTCATCTTTTCTCATCCCACAAACCTCTTCTTCTTCTCTACCTTTACTTTCTTCTGCGTCCATTACTATTTTTCCTCTTCTCTCTAATCTTTTCTCTACTGGTTACAACCTAAATCACAACATGGGCAGGTGCCAAAGAGGACAGGAGATCTACCTCAGGGTGTTGCACATTTGTTGGGGGCAATCTAGTTACCTGGAGGAGCAAGAAGCAACATGTACTTGCTAGATCTAGTGCAAAGGCAGAGTTGAGGGCAATGGCCCATGGCTCTTGAGATGCTCTAGTTGAAGATGTTGGTTGCTGAACTTGGCTTCCTCGTATCGGGGCCTGTGAACTTGTACGTGACAACAAGGCCATCATCAACATTGCTCACAATTCAGTTCAGCGTGATCGGGCTAAGCACATTGAGGTGGACCACCACTTCATCAGGGAAAATATTGTATCTGGGGAAGTTTGTACTCCTTTTGTGAAAACAGATGAGCAAGTTGCTGATGTTTTCACCAAGGGAGTTCCCAGTTGGCAACTCCATAAGTGCCTAAACAAGTTGGGCATGAGAGATATCTATGCACCAACTTGAGGGGGGAGTGTTATCATATACGTATTTTAGGCAGATTTCTATGTAAAGGGTAGTCTTTTGTAAGTACCTCTTGTGTGAGGGGTATATTTGTCTTTGTATTACTCTCTCCATATAAATAAGAATTATGGAGTCATGTGACACACACATGACATCCTTCTCTCTTCTCTCTACATTCTCTCTGTGAAACCCTAACCCTAAATCACCATTACAACTATTAATACCCTACTTCTGTTGTGGCGTTGATTCCACACCCAAAATTCAGACTTGAAGCCGTTGCTAACCATCAAAGCTGATAATTTTCTGCTTCCCACATCTTTTTTTTGGTAGATCGGCTTCACTCATATTATTTTTGCAGCTATTTCTATTTCTTACTAGCATTCTTTCTCTATTTTCTTCGTTAAATTGTGGCCTTCACAGTACGCCCCTTTAGTGCATAGATGTAAAATAATACTTTTTTAAGTAAAAAATATGGTAACAAAGAGGTTAATGTAGGTATTCTTGACATAGTTTTGTGTTGAGACGTGTCAAATGGTACTCTACACAGAATTTTCTAGAAAATGATGTTTTAGAGACAATCATTGACCCAGGATTTAGAAGCTTGTTCTATCATCGAGACCATCAGAAAGCAGTGGCACTGCTTTGAAATTTTATCCCCCTCTTTACATATTACCGATTGTTGATAGTCACATTAGATAAACAGACTGAATTGATTTTTTTTCCTTGTGGACTACCAAATTGCGTAGAAATTGAATCACTTCATATGATTATGCATCTAACTGAGCAGCTATTTTGCAGGTATATCCACTTTCTGATGTTGAGTTTCACATTATATGATATTGTATCTAACATAGAAGCTATTTTGCAGGTATGTCCGCTTTGTCATGACTAAGATGCAAGACAATCGAGAGGACATTAAGCAGATCCACCCTAGGTAATATTGAGTTGATAAGCAACTCATAATCCATTTTAGTGCAAGGATTGTGCCCCCAAGCTTATAATGCAGGATAAAAAGCTTCTCTCCATTGCACTTGTAAGGAATAGGGAGAAGTTGATAATGCCTGGATAAATCATAATGTGTTTAAAATTCTAATATGAAGAGAAGAATTAGATTGTGGGTGAGAACGAGGCATTCCTGGATGCATTGCAACTTTGCAAGAGGCCCATAATTTGAAATTTTATACCCAGATAAATTAATATGCCCAACATACCCAGACACGATACAATAGCAACACTAGTATGGATGCTGCATGGATATTTCTAAGTTACTATTTTCTCATTCCTTATCGAATTTAGTTATTTCTTAACTCCTAAGAATTTCCTTGTTTGTTTTGTCAAAAAAATTATACAAATAGTATATTGTAACAAATCTTATTGTAAAGGGCTTTGCAATATTAGGAGTTTCAGTACATTTGGCATAATGTGAATAGAAATAACCAGTACTTACCTTTAAAAAAAGGCAAAAATAAAACATGGAATATTGGATTGGTTCTATGTTACCCTTGTACAGGTGTTGAATACAGGTATGTGTCCGAGTGTTAGAATTGCTCAACCCCCAAAACCCTAATTTTAAAAAGAAAGTGAAATTTAGGATTTTCACTTTAGACAAAAAAGACACCGAGATTCAAAAATTCATAACTAAGTCAATTTAAATCCAATTTGAGTAAAGCTTAATATTTTGGAAAGAAGACAGTAGTTTTGGAATAAAATATCAGTGAAAAATTTTCGGAAATGGGGTACCCAAAACCAAAAACCCTATATACTGTCTGTCAGATATCTGAACCTTGAGTTTTACAAAAAAAATTATCCTAAATGAAAATGGGTGAATCCAAGTTTGCTGAAAGCCAAACAGGATGGGGATTCCAGATATTATTTTTGGGAATTTTTCCCTATTCACTAACGCGTTTCTATTTGCAGACAAATGTCACCTCTTATGTTTTCAGGGTGTGCAGCCAACTGCCGGTGCACCCTGATAACATGAGTAGGAAAAATAGCAGTTGATCTCTGAAAATTTCCAGAGATGATGATTTATGTGTTATCTAATTAAAGCCGTTGATTTCGCCTCAATTAGAGTATTGGAGCATCCATTTGAAGAAGTCCCCATAAAAGATACTTTTTTTTGGCCTTTTATATTTGAGCATCCAGTCTTTAATGTAATCAAAAATTTACTGGGGAGTGATTCTGATCACTTGGTATGAGTTGGATCCCTTAAAAGAAAGGATCGAAGGGGTCTTTGAAGTTAAGAATAGGAAGCAATTCATTTAACGGCATTCCCATGTCGTAGAGGGCTGACATGTGGGGTGGTGAGACCCACTACTTGATTATGTCCCATCTAGGAGATCTACCATGAGCAAGATTGACCATTTTAGATGATCATGATCGTGTGATCAATTACATTCTGCTGAACATGCATCAGTGAAAATATAGCTAGGAGTCCAGGAAAAAAAAATCTTCATAACAGATGGTTAATATTATCCTGATCAGCTCGGTCTTATGTGTTAAAGATCTCCTAAGTGGGAGCATTTAGATGGTGGAACCCTCCACGGCTATACCCCTGCATGTGCACATAGCCTTTGGTAGATCGTCCTTATGGTCTACTTGGCTGTTACTTAAGATTTACTCTTTTTTAAATTGCAATTAATGTAACAATGACACGAACATGTGTTGGTGTCCAAAGTACAAGTGTTTGACACGGCGCCTTTAAGAAGGTGAAAATACAGACATGTTTGTTCTCATGTATTACAGTATAAATTATGGTTATGTAAAATAAAAGTTCTTTCAAATAAAAATAAGAAAGGAAATATATGAAAAACAAAAGAAGATATTTCTATACACCATGGAGCTATCCGATGGGATGACAAATATAAGTAGATTTATAAGAGGGAAGACTATCAGACATCTATAGCTGTGTTTAACAACTTAACAAAGTGTTGCATGGAGAACGAGACATACCAATCCTTTTTGAGAATTATAACGATAAATATTAAAATAAAGGGTGACACGGCCGTATGTTACCCAGATACGGCTGAGACACAGCCAGGATACTTCATGGACATGACACTTACACTTAAAAAATGAAGTGTTTGACGTGGGTACGGCATCCATTTTGAAGTGTCCAGGTAACATAGGCCGTATGTGTCAGGATGTCTGTCGGGATCTTGTCAATACATGCTTCCATGTTGGTATGTGTCTGACATGGTAAAAAAAACCCAAAAGGCCATGTCCTTGTTATATGGCAATTAATATTTGGAGGTTGTCTTCTATCGAACTGGCAGTCAGCCCTATTCTGCCTGTGATGTATCTCACATCGCTAAGTACAGTTTTATCTCAGGGTTTCATCATTATTGCAATATTACTGATGCTTACCAAGTAATGTATTCACTTGCTGAGGGATGAAACTCAATTGCAGATTTGCTGAGCTTAAAGAACTGCATGGAATTGAATATGAGAAGCCATCAACTGGAATGGCAGGCCCACAGAAAATGGCTTCAGGACTTCTTTGTATGGATCTAACATTATTGAGATTGCCTTTTTCCGAGGCTTATAGTATCGATGCTCTTACAATTTGCTTCTATTTTATGCAGCTATCACTTTGAAATGCATTGGAGCTTCCATTGGGGAAAAGCCACCTCTGACAAAGAAATTGCCAGCTACCACTACGGTGATATGCCTAATCAAATTGCTAGAACTACCTTTCCCTGTATAAATGAATGTTGTGTGTCACTGGAAACTTCATCTAAATATTCTATAAAATTTATGGTAGGTTGGCAAGCTCAAAGTTTTGTGTGAGAACTTCTTTAAGCTGAAGTCTATCAAGCCAAAATTGTTTCTTCAAGAAGAGGTATATACTTGACACAATTAGTTTGCTACTGTTGATAATAAAGAGTAACTGATAAGATGTGATTGTTAATAGTAAAGTAAAAAGTAGTCCAATTAATACATCACATAGGTGAAATTAGAATGCAGAAGGAAATTATTTCAACTGCATGAACAACTCTGACATCTTTTTTATTATATTATTGATGCAGTGAAGAGTCTATGCAGCTTAGACACGAACAAGTGTTGCTGTTGAACACAAACTGTGGCAAACAAAACATGCTAAAACACACACATATAACTATATCATAATACTCAAAGATGCATTATTAATATAAATGGTACTCATGTAAGTTTCCAAAGATGAACATGAAAAATGGAGCTGGAACACAAAAAAAAAATGGTGCAATTAATACATCACATAGGTGAAATTAGAATGCAAAAGGAAATTATTTCAACTGCATGAACAACTCTGACATCTTTTTTATTATATTATTGATGCAGTGAAGAGTCTATGCAACTTAGACACGAACAAGTGTTGCTATTGAACACAAACTGTGGCAAACAAAACATGCTAAAACACACACATATAACTATATGATACTACTCAAAGATGCATTATTAATACAAATGGTACTCATGTAAGTTTCCAAAGATGAACATGAAAAATGGAGCTGGGACCCATCATCCTTGATGAACCATATCCTGTATATGCATGAACCACCAACTTAGTGGATTGAACTGTTCAATCAGTGGTCACTTTTTGGATTAGGCATAGCCTAAACACTACTGACGAGAGGATATTAACCTTTCGATCCAGACCTAAGACTTGGACATCTAATAAATTTAATGTCAAAAGGTCAGGGAAAAAGTCAATGACTAGGACATATCCCACATTTCCTTAATTTTGGTTTAATTATCTATTAGGTGGGAGAGAGATTGAAAATGTTTCCCATAGGACTAAAGTTGGGTGGTTAGAAGTGGAGATCCCCGTTAGACAACATCGAATTGAACCATCATTTTTCCGTAGAGCCTTCCTGCCCCCTATTTGAATGAAAATACTTCTGGAGTGCTTGTGATCGACATATACCGATCAAATTTCAAGGGAAAATTTTATATGTGACAAGAAGACCAACTGTGCTTTATGGAGCTGAATGTAAGGTATTTAAAAAAAAAGAAAAAAGAAAAAAGAAAAAAAAAACATTGTACATAAAATGAGCATATTAGAGATGAAGATTTTTAGATGGATGGGTGGGAAGACTAGTAAACACAATGAGAAATGGGCACAATTAAAGGAACCTTGGAGTAGTCCTAAAAGGTTATAAAATAAGACAGAGATGATGCAAGTCCGAGAGCTTCCATTGATAGAAAATACTTGAAATCACTAAGAATTTACAAATGGAAGCAACTTAAGTAAAGCATAATAGATGTGGAAGGGAAATCCACAAATAACTAGAGGAATTCTACATCTAGGGACTCAAGAAACGGCACCATAAAAAATTCACACGAATATCCAATGAAATTAATCACTGAAAAAACCCAAAGGGATTCTCTACTGCATATATAGAACCCCAGTCCTATTTATATACATAAATACTTCTAAAGCAATTCTAACTCAAAAAACCTTTACCTTAACAACTTCTGATTTCTGACAACTGTCCTAGACCAACTCAAATTCCTACTTTGACTCAAATAACTAAGAATACTTCCTTGACTCGAAGACTAAACACACAAAACTCCTTTCAGAATTAAAATATAACCTTGTAAAATCCTAATCTAATTGTAAAACATTTATCATGTTTCCCTATGTTGCATTGATACGGGTACGGGTGTCAAAGTCCAACACAGTTATGGAGGATCCAATTCGGCAAACCTTGAAGAATAGGATTCATGGACTTGGTGGTATACTTTAGATAGCGTTAAATAAAGAAATTATAATTTATATAACAATGAGGATAATAGTTGACAACAAAAAGTTGGTGCAGGCCAATAAATAAATTATAAAACTTGTAATTGGATGATTTTTGGCGAGGATGGTCTCAATGGTGAGATCATCCTCACAAAAATTCAAATCATTTCGATATTCGTACTGGTTTAGAAGTTGAAGAATTATGGACCGTCTATTTTTACCGTTAACTTGAAAACCACATTTGATGGGGTTAGAAATTTCAGAATGGGCTGATTTTTTGTAGAGGAGATCATCCTCATAAAAAAATCAGCCATTGATTCATCTTCTATGTGGGCACGCCAAAACTGCTGTCAAAATTGTTGTCCCCCGATCCTGACCTATATATAATGTCATATTTGTCGTATAGAAACCTTTATTGTAAAGGTAGAACTCGTTACCTATGGCAAATGTTAATTAGTATATTGCAAGCAAGTAAAGAATAAAACAAACATAATTTGGACGTGTCGCAAAAGAATCTATATCATGTCGGACTCTGACATGAGTCCAACACGGATGCTTCACCCAATTAGAAGATTCCATGCGACATATTGTTTCTTAATTCAACCATAACATTTGATTCCTCATAAAACCCAAATTGGTCACTTGCTGCATCAAGAGTCAATTTGGATGGTTTATTCATGTGCAACATGACCATTAGAGCACTTTAGTGCAGGAGGGCTCTAAAAAGAATAGGGGAAGGCCGAAAAGGATGTAAATTGAGGTATTCAGAAAAGATTTGAAGACACGCTTACACAGAAGATATAGCTGAATGGCAGACTAGGATTCATTTAGCGGACCCCAAATAGTTGGGATCTCAGTTGCAGGTTCCTTATACCCAAGGTGCTGCTCCGGAATTTCACTCTTGCTTCTGCTTCCTGAAATGATTAGAACATGTTTGCAACTGCCGCTTCTCTGCTCCTACCCACTCCCACATCCAAGGTTGGGATAAGACCCTGACGATGATGAGGTCAGGATAGAAGTCCAAATATCTGCGGTTAAGATGTGATCAGTCTGATATTTTAGCCAACCATAATCTATAGCTGGTCCATTGATTGAAAGGTATGGACTGGTGATTTGGTGGGCCATATCTCGTGTTGGGCTATTGTTTGTTGAGGATGATGGACCTTGGAGCTCAGGCCTATCATATATTTTCTCATAATGTACATAATACTTATCCACACCAAAGGAATGCTATAGAAGTGTGCAAATAGTGTACAAATAAAAAATACCAAAACACAAATAATGATAGCTTTTGTAATTATAACAACAATGTGCCTGACAGGACAATTTAAAGAAAAAAGTGTCCTAGCACATCATAAGACTGCAGTCGTGGGTTCAAAAGAAGGCGCCAGGTTGCTAAATTGGTAAAGTTTTGTGAGTGTTGATACCATAGAACTGGGTTCAATACCGGCCTACAGCTTTTGAGTTACTCTCACTAAAAACAGGCTTACCTGACACCAAAAACTCTAACCTATCAAACAAAAAAGGACTGCAGTCGTGGTTATGATATTCCCAAATTTTCTTGGAACAACCAATCGATCTTCAAATGATTAATAACCAAACATAAAGAAACTATCCACCGGCACTATGAAGCAATCTCTAGTGGTTCTCACCAAAGAATAAACACTTAACAAATGATCGTTTTAGATGTTATACAAACGGTGACCTTGGATGCTTTGCAAAGCACCGCTTTGACAGTACATATTAATTGCTAATTAGATCTGATCATATCGTGACAACTAACTGCTTGGCTGGTATATAATTATCTGTTGTAGGGTTCTCCATTCCCGCTATTGCTCAATAATGAAATGGCTTCTCTGATGGACGCTGGAGTTGTCAATGAAGCAACCATTCTGGTGGATGAAGAAAGTTAGACATCTTAAAGTTCGATGGCTTGTCCTCATGGTCAAGATTGTGAGTAGAATTAGCAGATATCTTTTGAGGAACTTCTCTTGTGCCCTGCAACGTTATTCAAAATGTTAGCTATTATGTAAGTTATGGTAAGCACATTGAAAACTGGTTTTCTAAATAGAAACTGTGAACACATATTCGTTGGGAAGGAAGAATCACCCACAGGTTTTTTATTTTTTTTTTATTTTTGAGGAATTGGCCATGATATATCTGATCTATGCATAATATCATGAAAAATGGATACAAAATTTTGACTGCTACTTAGCATCGGCATGTTAGAATTCTTATAATGGGTTAAATATATAATAGGTACCTGATAAACTTTACAAGTAAGGTGTCAATGGATGCCTGATTGACCAATACTTTGATAAGAACTGGTCCCAGTTATCTCGGTTCTGGGCCCAGCTATATTAGTGGCAGGCCCAAAAGATCCCGAACTGAAATATATCATAGGTTCCGGTACTTGTGACACTAGTACCCTGACCAAATCGTAACTGACCTATATACAAGTGCTAATGGGAGGACTAGATATTTACAAACATGCGGGCGCCTGATTCCCAATGGGAGAACTAGATATTTATCGGTTCTGATTTTAGATCCACTTGTTTTTTACATTGGAATCGGAACCATCATATGTGATAGGTTCCGGATCTAGGTGCATTGGTAGCCGAATTGGAACTGACCCATTGACACCCGTATTTACAAGGATAGGATCATCACTATTTGACTTTAAAACCGAAAGTTGTGAGGTTGACTCTAATAAAGAACTATTTCGTTACCATTCCAATGTATGCCCCATCTCATAGGTAAAGGTCATAAGGGCAATTAGGTCATCTAAAGAAGGGATTCATAGCCTGAATAGGTGATAAAATAGAGTTGCTTGAGATGGTTTGACCATTTGTAACGAAGATTATTGAGGGCAGTGCTGGTGTACGTTAAAGGCTAAATGGAAATGACATGGTTGGAGGTAGTGAGAATAAATTTAAGGAAACATGTTTTAAAGGAATCACAACTATCTGGTGTCCAACTTACTTGATTGTGATAAGAGCTTACTAAGTTGAAAGGAGACCACAAGGCCGAGGTTGGCCTTTATAGAGATGCTTTTTCAAATATAGAAATCTAACTCTAATCGATCTCTATATCCAACCCCAAATTTGAAGCTGGTCTCTACATCTTTATTCTTTGACTTTAAATATAGAAATCTCTATTCTTGACTTCAAATATAAAGATCATCTTTTATATTTCTCCTACTTTTCATTTTAATATTTTTGTCCTTTTGAAAAATTTTAATACTTCTCTTTTTTTTAAAAGCATCTACTTTTTACTAACAAATTTTAAATACCTTTTGTGTCCCTTTGAAAAAATTTGATATTTACTTTGTTTTGTCTTTTTAAATACTTTTTGTCCTTTTTGAAGAGGTTGGTTGGAGTTCAATGTTTTTAGAGGGTATCTATGTTTTCAAATTTGAAGAAGATGCATTTTTTAAATTGAAATGTGAAGATGGTCGGAGATGCTCTTAGTAGTCCAACTTTGAGCTGCATGTGCTAAGGCCATCAAAAGAGGGTTAGGCGTGATGTCGTCCTGAAGGCAAGAGAGAAATGGAATGGATAACGGTCTGCTGATCCCAAATCTAACCCGTCTTGAATCTGTAGCGCCCACAGATATTCCTGCCAAAGTTTCTCCTAACGCTATGGATACTGCGGGAGCTCAAGTTGGCTTTAATTATAGTGCCATAGGTCCAAGTGATCATGTTGCTACAAACTGATCTTTGATATATGATGTGATATCGAAGAGCCGGTATTTTCTTCAACTTAGCCTTAGTGGGCCTTTTGAAGCCCACTTTTCACTATTGGCTCGTCAGGGACCTTGTAAAGCAAGGCCTTTTGTTATACTCGAGGTATTAAATTCCGATGTGAAGGTACATTTCGACCTCCTGAGAAAGGAAAACTTGGAAAATTTTTGACGCAATGTTAAAAAAAAATTACATTTTTAGGGAAATGATGGAAATATTGGAGAAAACTTTGTTAAAACTTGAAGAAATGATAAAATCAAGCATGAAAACAGACTCGTCATCTGTAAAATTATAATAAACAACCATATGGTGTGAAAATGAATATTCATAGCATTCTGTTACATACTAAAGTATCTAAAAACCTAATTCCAATTATACATAAAAATGATTATAATCACTAAATCATGTCAGACATAAATGAGAGACAAGGGGGGTTGCACCAAACTTTGTATGAGGCCCGTCCCCCTACAATCATGGCTTTCATATGTAGTTTTTGATAATTAAGCTATCTCATATATATATAGGGTTGGACTTTCTTTTAAGACTACTTATATAAATTGGCAAGGCTTGCAACAAGTTATTAGCATCTCTAAGGTACACAATCCATGTCTTCGTGTGATGTGAATCTCAAGAACCATCTAACGATGTAGATTTATAAAATGCCAAAAACGCCGCTTGTTTATAAGCATCCCAAGGGAAAACATAGATTGTACCCTAAGATGCAACCGCGTATATTTTTGTCCAATTATCCCGTTGGGTAGCATTTTCCTTATCTATACTACTTCAAAGCCAAAACCTGAGTTTGGGAACGCCCCCTCACACGGGCTTCACAAGACGCACACTCACGTGGACCTTATAGAGTTACTTGGTAATTAAATTGGTAAATTTGATCACGTGGACCTTATAGCTCTTTTGATATTTTTTAAATTGGTGGGGCAAATTTGAAAATTGTAATGATAAGTGCATGGTATTTTCAAAGAACATAAGTGACAGAAAACATCCGTCACAGTAGTAAAGATTTGTGCAAATATCATTATGACTTTCTAAACCTACTTTCAATTTGTGTTGTAATACTACAATTGATATTATGACTTCATAAACCTACTTTCAATATGGATAAAAAAGTTCTATGCAACACGGCCAAAAGAGCACTAGTTAATTAAAGAAGGCCGATGAACGAGTAACTTTTTTAAGCGTCGATCATGCGCCAATGATCGTGCCCCACCTGCACCTATGGTTACTTTTTAAAACAAAAAACCTAAACCCCAGGGTGCATGTGGCTCACGATCTCCGCTTCAAACTCTAAAAAATGTTTTAGAGGGTACATGACTTTTTTTTGTGTGGGAGATCAGCTTTTAGAGTCATGTCCCTTTATCAGAATGATTGGGAAAGCGAGACAGCAGATCTAACGTGGCTCCAATCAATGACGACCATACGTGCATGCTCAGCCAGATTAGATCCAGATGTACAAATAAGTACTCAGCTTTACAAAACACCCACCAACCATTCATACCATGTTTCCGATTCATGCATGCCTGATGTGCAGTGAATGAAATGTTCATCTAAGAGAATGTAAGCATGAAAAGATTCACTGTAGAACAACCGGAAAACGCTAGCGCCATCCATGGATCATAGGCTACAACTCTAAAAGGTACGAGTATGACTCAAAATCCCACCAACGGAAGATATATTCAACCTACAGATAAAAGTCACCAAAAACACCCAAGCCTGGTTCGCACTCGTCAGAGACTAGCATCAAAGCTATTGGTGGTGACCAACATACATCTGAGTTGAGTCATATTGGCCATATACGGGCTGTGGTGATAAATTCTTGCCATAACCAACCGGTGCATTTCCTGGGACACCTCCGTACCCGCCTGATTGAGGCATTGACTGCTCATAGCTAGCCGGGTTTGAGGTCGGTTGCACATAACCTGCCTGTCCACTTGGTGCAACATAGGCTGATGTTGGAGCACTATTATAACCTGCATTGGCAGGCCCTTGAGACCCATAACTCACATTGTTCGAAACTGGTTGCTCACTATAACCCACTTGGGAAGATGAGTATGGCCCATAACCACCTGACTGTCCACCTTGAGTGTAACCAGGTGTTGGCTGTCCACCTGGTTGAACATAACCAGAAACAGACTGGCCACCTTGTTGAGGATAACCATGAGCAGATGCAGTAAGAGATGGTGGTTGATTGTACCCGTCATTAGCAGCTGGTGCAGACCCATACGGATATGTATGCTGTGTGGACCCACTAGAAACATGTCCATATGGCGCCGATCCATATGAGTGGGTTGATGAAACAGGACCTTGATACGGCACATCTCCAGGTTGACTAGTCTTAGGTAAGCCATAAGTTTGGGGAGGAGGACCCTGTGATGGCATGCCATAATTCGGTGGCTTAGTGTAAGGCTGTTGACCATAGCCTGGCTGCATACTGATTTGTTGTGGGTAAACCCCTGGCTGAGAATTTCCATGTCCTCCATAGGCATGCTGTATCGGAACTTGGTTTTCATATTTTGGGTCACCATATCCATGCCCATAGCTCTGCTGGGGAGGCGCTGATTGCAAATAAGTGGTAGGCTGCCCATATTCTGGACCTTGTGGTTGTCCATAGTTGTAGTTCACTTGGGTGGGGAGAGCGCCAAAAGCAGGGGCAGACACAGGATTGGACACTGAGGCAGGAGCTGGAGCATTGGCTACATGGCTTCCTTGTCCATAGAAATCATTACCACCACTTTGGGGAAGAGGTGCCTGCGTGGGGCCTGAAGGCCTTTGATCCCAACCACCAGCATTAAAGTTACTTCTTGGAGCAGGTTGTTGAGGAGCATAGCCACCATATGTCGGAGGTGGATACTGTGACTTCTGAGATGGATGCATTCCTCTTTGTTGATAATCATAGCCTGTTGCCTGCGCAGGAGGTGGAGCATGGGAACCCCACTGAGGTGGAGCAGTGGGTCCCCGAGGACGATAAGTTTGCTGATTATAACCGCCAGAGAGAGGTGAAGGCCTCACAGTCTGATTGAAACATATTACCGAACAAAAGTCAGATACACGCATGCAAATTTTCTTAGGTAAATGGCATAATGGAAAAGAAGCACCTGATCAACAGTATTGGAAAGACCTCTGGTGTGGCATCTTTGTTTAAGAAACAGAGAGAGATAACCAAGTAAAATCAAATGACTAGTCATCATAACAAGATGTTCAAAGCTTAATTGACGGATATAACTTGGCTAGCAATAACCACTAAAATTAACAGTTAGCTATACTAAATGAAACATACGTACTAAGAAAGATTAATCCTGTATGAACACACAAAGAAGTGTCCTAATTGCAGACCAGCAAGAACTTCAATAGTGAAAATGTGGAATATGATCAACCTCAATTGTTCTGTGAACAAGCCCAGAGATGCACAACATTTCTTATAGGAACAGAACTCATTTGGTCATTTTGCTTCCACCACAGGCTGATAGGCATTCTGAAAGATGGTGTTGACTTGGGAATCTTCAAGAGATTTTGTACCCAAACCTCATAGTTGATAGGTATCAAGAAAGATGTGTCTGTATTGACTTGGGAATCTTCAAGAGATCTTCTAGCAGTATCTGATCATTTAAGCGGGAATCATCTAAAGTTTTACTGCTCCCACACCTATAATCCCCGGATCACTTTCAGACCAAGTCCTCATCTCTAACTACAGCTAACAGATACAATGATTAAATACATTTAATTCCATACAATTTGTGGCTTTAGTCATAATAAGATAAACAAAAAAATTTAACGAAAGCAAAGAAAAGTATATAAAGAACACCTATGGAAAAGTTATTACATAAGACCACTTTTTTTTTCCTTTTTGATAAGAAATAAAGGCTCGATGCCATTAGCATTTGTTAGTATGACTAATGAAACATCTAAATCCAATGATTTGTTTACTCACAATTCTCATTGACTAAACACAAATTCCCAATGTCCAGACTCTTCCCAGCAGCATACCTAATGGACCTCCTTCCGCAATTACAAGGCCGCCAAAGGAAATGCAAATAATTCAATTCCTTCAGCATGAATCCATACTACCTTATTTGAATCTTTGAAAAGACTGATCCCAGACATGTTATCTCTCTATCCCTTCTTGCTTCGAAATAAAAGAAAAAAAAGTCACCAATGCTAGGGAACAGATTTCTTAACAAGCTTCTGTCAAAATTAAGTTCCACAATACTCCAACACCAGATTCCATCTTCCAATCTCTTAAAAAGTCCAGTAATTATGGTCAATTTCAGAATGTAGAACTCAAGTTTCGATTGAATACAATTGCTAGTCAATTTCTCTATATCTCAAATAGAAGTACATACTTAAATTCTTTTAGGAATATTTAGTTGCAGCTCCAAGTCTCCCCTCTTTTCAACAGTTGTGTTTCCATTTATGAGTCTGCAGTTCTGATCCTTCCAAAAGCTTCAGCTGAGAAGAAAATTGTGATTCCTTCTCATTCAGGTTAGATCAGCTAAACTTGCCCCTGAGCATCGTGGCTTCCAGCATATGGGGGTGTAAGCTCAAATGCAAAACCTTGTAAATCTACATCAGCTTCCATAGGCAAAAGGAGATGAAATTGTTGTCATTTGTTGGGAAATCAAAATCCATGAAACAATGGGATTTTTTTTTTAAACTCATGGTATTGTCAAGTTTATAAGAATGCATTTAAGTTTGTTAAATCAGCAAAATAGGTATGTTTTTATTGAACTCTCCTGCCTTTTATCATTGTTATGAGTGTATATTTGGCCTTCAATAAGTCTTCTATTACATTTTGTTTCCAATCCATAAAATCCTTTTACTGGTTAAACTCAACTTGTTTACAGTTGTTTCTTAACATGAAGCATATATTCCCTCAAATGTATCTATCAAGATCTCCAATATCAGTTGACATCAAATTTTATAGAAAATTTCCCCAAAAAAATTTCGAAAAAATGTCAAATTGAGAAGACAATGGTATGAGGATCACAACATTACCAACTAGAATTGTGGGTGACTCTAATAAGTCTAACACTTGGTTGAAGCATTAATCATAACATGCTTATTACATGTTTATGTAAAATAAGTACTTTAAGGTGAAATAGGATGAGAACCTTTTTTTTTATAAGTGAAGGATGAATTTTGGCAAGTTAACATATAGATAACAAAAGGAAAATATGCATTTCAAAATCTTTGAAGCTCAAAACTGGAGAAATATAGAATGCCCAGGGGTCTTAGACACACCAGCTCTTTCCAGAATCTCAATCTTACCTCTGAAAATGCCAGGTCACACAAGATATGCTTAACATTTCAACATAGCATCACGTCATATAAGATATTTTTCAAATTCTTAACATAGCATCACGTCACATGCTTGCACTGATATTAGATTGGACACCAACTCTTTCAACAGTTTGCACTGCACTGCACTGCAACGCCAATTTCAGGACACAAGATATTAGTGAAATGTTTCAACATAGCAGCAGGTAGCAATTTGGTGACGTAATGATCCCCATACAAACTTCAAAAATGATGACTTCACTAGGTATGACACGTTTCTTCTAAAGCATGGTTCATGCATTGAACATTGGGGACTAAAGAGCACTAAGACTATCACGATACAGTCTTATTACATTATGATTTTCAGTTCTTAAGTCTCAAAGCAATCTTACCAACTATAACATTCCGCAATCGCGAGGTTTAATGCCTGACATCTCTCCGGTGGATGAGAGTGAAGAATGGTTGTCTATTGCTACACCATGAAACCAATGTTGACCCCATGTGAAAGGCCATAGCCCAATCTGCCGTGCGAAAGCCAACCAATTCGAAATCGGCACCTTCAACATAAAGAAACCATGGCAACCGACATCTTAGACTAAACGTAAGATCTTCCTAACTACATTCAAGTGACCTTCACATGGATCATGCATCAATATGGCAAGCCCTCATTAAGTGTTATTCAAGAAAATAAGCTCTCATTACCCATGGTGGAATTATGCAAAATTCTTCCTTCATCAGATTCAAAAGTGTCATTTAGCAGTGACAATGTTGAGAACTCATCACATGTATTATGCCACGGTGTTTGGCACGGTAGTCACGCCATAGTTCATGCAAACAATTACATATTTCTTTGGCAAAAAAATGAAGGTATGGAGAACTATCTAACCAGACCATGGAAAAAATGTCACAAAACCAACTTCTACAAGATATTTGACTGAAAAAACAGTGTAACAATTCAAATTTCCATAGTTGTATCTAGTTTTTGTGAAAAGCATAGAGTAGAATGATGGCCAGTTGCTAGAATACTCATTCTTGAACACAACCAAAATCCATAAGTTCAAGAGGCTAACAACAAATTTCAAAATTGTCAAACAACCAACCCAAACATTTTTTTCTAGTATTATTCTTGATTTGAACAAAAGTTAATTATGCCAGCTGCATCTGCCATTCAAGTAACGAGTTTTTCAATCAAGACTAAATTTTCAACATACTTAATGGCAATCGCAAACTCAAAGCTATAAGATCCATTAAGCATCAACAACCTAGATTTTCAGTTGTCTTCTCCATGCCTACATATGAGAGATCACATCCTCATAGAACTACTGGAATAACTTTTACTTGATTGTAGTTGTACCACCAGGAATTCCCAGCAAATCAAGACCTTTTCATAACTAGATGATATTTCAATCAGTAACTATGGTAGTCCAATAATAGCGACCCACCTAACCTGAAGGCGGAAGTGAAAAAATACAGCTTAATTTCTTGAGAACACCTAGTTATAAATACTTCGAGATATTACATTCCACATATTCCATCATCAAAGCAAAGAGACCGTAAGACAGTGTTAAAACATAATAAGATATACTTTGGAGCTTGATAGCATCAGCTAGGATCACACAGTATGGTTGGAAAGGCCGATTGATGAGGAGGAAGTCTTGAGGGTTGTGAAGGACCTTGGTGGTGATAGGGCTCCTGGGCCAGATGGGTTCAAAGATGTTGGGACATTATTCGGGAGGATTTTATGCGGATTATCAAGGAGTTTGAAAGTGAGGCCTACCTGGATAAGTATATGAACAGTACCTTCGTTACTCTCATTCCGAAGAAGGAAGGGGCAGATGGGTTTAGAGATTTTCGGCAAATCAGCCTAGTGGGATGCTCTTATAAGATTACTTCGAAGGTTCTTCCCTCTAGAATGAAGGAAGTTATGTGATCGATCATTTCACCATTTCAAGTAGCATTTGTGAAAGGACGTCAGTTAGTGGATGGGGTGTTAATTGCCAATGAATGTATTGACTCTAGGTTGAAGGAAAGGAAAGGGAGTATTATGTGTAAAGTCGACATGGAAAAGGCGTATGATCATGTTTGTTGGGCTTTTTTGGACCACATGTTAGAAAGGATGGGGTTTGGAGTTATATAGAGAGATTGGGTCAAAGCTTGTATTTTTACAACGTTTTTTCTCCATCCTTTTGAATGGGTCCCCATCAGGGTTCTTTAGAAGCTTGAGAGGTTCAAGACAAGGAGACCCGCTCTCCCCCTTCTTGTTCTTGGTGATAGTGGAGGCACTTGGAAGAATGATAAGCAAGCAGTGGAAGGAGGATTTGTGGAGAGATTTCTAGTGAGCAATGGGGGTCCTTCGATCACTCATCTCCAGTTTGCAGACGACACGTGATCTTTTCAAGAACATCTCACAATGAGCTTAGATACCTCAAAAGTATTCTCAGATGTTTTGAGGCGGTATAAGGTCTTCAGGTGAACCTATCGAAGAGTGAATTATTTGGAGTGGGGGCCGTCCCTAATATCAGAGAGATGGTCATCAGTTTGGGGTGCGGAATCGGGAGTTTACCTACTAAGTATCTTGGACTGTCTTTGGTCACTAAGTATAAGGACAAATCGGTTTTGGCACTAGTGATCGAGAGGTTTGCTAAGAGACTAGCGGGCTAGAAGAGGAGGTACTTATCAAAAGGGGTAGCATTACTCTTATCAAGAGCATCTTGTTTAGCATGCCTATTCATTTTCTATCCTCGTTTACTATCCCAGCCGCAATTGCTCTCAGTCTAGTCTCTAGAGAAGGTTATCAGGGACTTCTTGTGGTCAGGAAAGGGAGATAGCCACAAGTTTCATTTGGTGGATTGGGGTAAGATTTGCTCGCCTAAGGAGGAAGGTGGTCTTGGTTCCAGACACTCATGATATGAATATGGCGTTGTTTGGAAAGTGGTTGTGGAGATTCGGAGAGATCTTGTGGAGGGGGTGTGATAGGGAGCAAATACAGATTATTGGAGAATGGGTGGGGTAATCATGTTCAGTCGTCTTACGATTTTAGCATGTGGAGAGGGATTGCAAGGTAAAGTGAGAAGTTCTAGAGGGGCATTATCAATAAGGTGGGAAAGGGAAATAGGGTAAGATTCTAAGAAAACATGTGTGGGGAGATTTCGTTGAAGGAGGCCTATCCTAATTTATTCTCTATCTTGAATTGTCACAGGGCGGTGATTAGGGATTGTACTGTCAGGAGGGAAGGTGATTGCTCGTGAAATCTTGGCTTTAGAAGGAATTTAAATGACTGGGAAGTGGATGGGCTAGCTTCTCTACTTGGTAGGGTAGGCGAAAACCCATGTTTAGGAGATGATCCTGATGAGAGGATTTGGAGGTGGGACCCTAAAGGTAAATTTTCAATTTGCTCTTTCTATTGCAACTGCTTACCGAGGAATATGGAGACCTTTGTAGTATCGGTAGTGTGGGGATACCCAATCCTTCTAAAGTGAAGTTCTCGCATGGACGACCTTTCATAATAAAATATTGATTGTGGATCACCTTATTAGTAGAAGTATGATAGGTGTGTTTTGTGTAAAGATGAATGTGAGACGGTGGATCATGTTCTTACGCACTGTCGATTTTCCTTAGCCATGTGTGGCAGCCGTTCTTCGCTTTTTTCAGGATTCCTTATGTTGTTCCACACCATATGCGTGACCTTTTCCACAGGTGTGGGGAGGATTCCTTTTCTGGGAGAGGGAGGCTCATTTGGCCTTTTTACCCTTCACGGTTATATGGGCGATTTGGTAGGAGAGGAATCTCAGGATTTTTGAAGATAAAGCATAAGAAATGAGGGAAGTGATCTTGAACGTGAAATTCCCCTCTTTGTGGTCTTCTTGCTCCCCTCTTTTCCAAGGATGCTTCTTTGAGTCTTTTGTTTTCCATTGGAATGAGTTGTTAGGGGATTCTTCTCCTCCTATAGGATAAACAATTTTAAGAAAGTGCAAAGTCAAAACACGTGCTGGATGCACTTATCAAGAAAAAATGCTGGATGCAAGTCTCAGAGATACATCCAACAAAAGAAAAATGGTAGTAGCGAGAGAACAAGATATAAATTTTGAAAACAAGAAAAAAAAAAAAAAAAACACTTAAGACATACATGCGTAGAATTTCATTCAAATCTTACGACCCCTTTTTTTATATCTCACTTCAAAACCATTTACTTAATTTCCACACACACCATGCTATTTTTCAAACCCACTGCTCATGCCTATTCAGAAAGGCAATTTTCGTTTTGAGAAGAACAGTAATGTATATGTAAGCCTTGGGATCCATGAGCCATTTTCTTCCACGAGTCTGAAAAGTTGAAAATCTTTCCCGTAATTTTCCCATCATCTCTTGCAAAGGAACATGGTCGCATACCCTCTTCTGAGAGCCTTTAAGAGAAAAAAGGGATGGCAGACAGTAGTTCGGTGTATTTCTAGTGTTCTTCAGCATGCCATTTTAGTTATTAGTGTGCGAGTAAAACTTACTGGTAAAACGTTCAGCTAAAGATACGCAAGTCATGACAAAATAAATGGAAAAAAAATCTGGACATATACTGCTGTTTTGTTCATCAGTAGTAAAACCACAAGAACCTGAGGTTTACGAAACAAACCTGGTTCATAACTTCCTTGATCATTTCTCTTGCCATCTCAATCTGCTTCTTATTGCCAGTCACTCGCACAGTTCTTTCCTTGGACTGGTCACCCTCAGGCAGATGTTGTAATATCAACTAGATGGAAAAATATTGTTAGTATTTGGACGATACAAGAAGATAGTCTTTTTATATCTATCCATTTCCAGATACACCTAGGACGTCTTGTTATATCAACTACCTGGATTCGTGCTCCTGATTTCATCTGCAGATTTTTAATGGTCTCTCCTCCTTTGCCTATCATCAAACCCACCTTTATCACGATAGAGATAAGTATAAGTGGTCAACAAAGAAAAATCAAAATATACAACGACAACAGCCAGGAATACCAAAGTCACCTTCTCATTTGGTACTTGTATCTGAATTTGCTCTGCTACTCCACCAGCTTGTGCAGTACCAAAACCCCTAGCCACTAACGAAGGGGAACCCCCTGCATCAGCCTGCAGGAAGATGCAATGATTTTAGAAAATTTCAAACATATACCTCCAATAGACAAAATACTAAAACATATGGTTGGGCCATATCAAGACAACAATATAACAGAGAAAGAGGAAAAATTTAAATTGAAGCTCAAGTCCAGCAAACTGCATTCAACCAACCTCTGTAATTACATCCTTTATCAGCTTCTCAGCCTTATTTATGTTTTCCAGAGTTCCTATTAATTCCACAGGCCTGGTGGAAGAGTATGGATCGGTATCAGCATCCCTTGTTATCTGAATTTTCACCCCTGAATTGTATTGCAGGAACCGGATAGTATCCCCAGCTTTGCCTATAAGAACACCAACCTGAAACAGATATGCCGCAAGTGATCTGTCAGAAAACTCTTACACAAATAAACCTTAAGGAAACATTACAAGATGCAATCCAAGATAAAATTTGGGTACAGCTACTTCCTCTGAGCAGCAGGCAGAGATTGATAATTTTTTGCACAATAAGAGCTCATTCGGCCATTCTAGGACTACCTCATTTTTTTCCTTATTTGATTGTTTCTTCTCTTATTTAAATTTCAGAAGCTATCAAAGGTGTTAACATCAAAGAGTAAAACTATGTTAGATGCTTTTTTATTTGGTTTCATAGTTTGGGAGAGGAGGGTATATATACACAAAACACCTAACTGGAAGAAAAATAAGCAAAACAAACTGTACTTCTATGAATACCTTTCAAGGAATATTTGTAAAACTGCTTGTATTTCACCGCATACAATTGAGTGCATAGTAGTTGGAGGATGAAGGCAGGTTTTGAATCAGGTTGTGGTATCAACACTCGCACCTTTTTTTGATAAATGTGTATGTATTATAAACAGGGGAGAACCCCAAATATGTACCAAGGAAACCGGATCTAGCTCCACTAAGGAGGATTAGGATCCGTGATCAACTCGCTCCAGTGGAATACAAAAGACTCAAAAAAACCACCTCGGAAAAGAGGGACGGGGACAAGCCGACCACATATAGAGGAGGGATTTCACTTCGAAGTGTAATAAATACCAAAGAAGCCTGCCTTTCCCTTCCAATGACTTCTCCTCCCATCCTTGGAAAAGGTCGCATACATGGTGTGGGACAATGTAAGGAACCTCGAACAAGGCAAAGAAGGTCTGCCACACTGCAAAAGAGAATCGGCAATGGATGAGGATGTGATCAACTAACTCTCCTGCCTCTTTGCAGTTTGCACAAGACACACCTGTTAGTGATCAACATACCTCTGCTAATAAGATGATCCACAGTCAAGATCTTGTTGTGAAAGGCCGTCCACGCGAAGAATTTCACTTTGGAGGGAACCGGGTATCCCTCCAAGGATCCGAGTATCCCGTCAAGTTACTCTGAGAACAATGACGATAGAAAGAGCGGACTAACAAGAATAAATTGGGATAATCATCCTTCAGAGTTGTCTCCCCACACCACTTATCATCCCAAAATCGAATCCTATCACCTTTACCCACCTTATTAATAATATCCTCTTCAAACTTCGCACAAGCCCCTGTAATCCCTCTCCACATACTGACCCCATAAGGTGACTACATAGGATGACTCCACCCATATTCTAGAACTCCATATTTGCTCCCTATGACCCCCTTCTACAAACTATCTTCCTCCTCCCCGAATCTCCACAACCACTTACGAAGAAGTGTTGTGTTCATATCACAAAAGTGACGGAAACCAAGACCCCCTACTTCCTTGGACGAGCAAATCTTCCCCCAATCCACCAAGTGGAATTTATGACTCATCTTTGCTTCACCACAGAAAGTCCCTCGTAATCTTCTCCAAGCTGTTAGCAACAGCGGCAGGGATGGTAAACAAAGATAGAAAGTGAATAGGTACCTTCTCTTCTAGGTAGCTAATCTCGAGCCAAATCTCTCAATCACAGGCACCCACACAGATTTGTCCTTGTATTTAGCACCCAGAGGCAAGCCTAGGTACTTGCTGGGTAGCTTCCCTACACTGCACCCCAAACTGATGGCCAACTCACTAATATTAGGAATATCCCCGACACCGAACACCTCACTCTTCGAAAGATTCACCCGGAGCCCAGAGACAGCTTCGAAACCTTTGAGAATACATCTGAGGTATCTAAGCTCCATGTGTGACGTGCCCAAGAATATCAACGAATCATAAGTGAACTGGAGATGGGTAACCACAGGAACCCCGTTACCCACACTGAAGCCCTCCAGAAATCCTCCATCCGACGCCTTACTAATCATTCTGACCAAGGCCCCCACAACCACCAGGAACAAGAATGGAGAGAGCGGATCTCCTTGCCTAAGGCCTCGTGAACTACTGAAAAAACCTGACGGGGTACCGTTCACGAGGATGGAAAAACGCGTTGTAGAGATACACACTTTGACCCAGTTTCTCCATTTAACTCCAAACCCCATCTTGGCTATCATATGGTCTAAAAAGGCCCAGCTAACATGATCATATGCCATTCCATGTCGACTTTGCATAGGATGCCCTTTTTACCTTCCTTCAACTTGGAGTCAATACACTCATTCGCTACCAGGACCCCATGAACCATCTGCCTTCCTTTCACAAAAGCACCTTGAAATGGAGAAATAACTGATCCCATCACTTCATCCTCAAAGCAAGGATCTTGGAGATGATCTTATAAGAGCAACTCACAAGACTAATGGGACGAAAATCTCTCAAATCCTCTACTCCTTTTTTTGGGATGAGTAACAAAGGTGTTCATATATTCGTCCAAACACGCCTCGTTACAAAACTCCTAAATAACCCGCATAAAATCCTCGTGGATAATGTCCCAGCACCTATCAACACTTGCACACCTTACCAACTTAGTAAGTTAGCACCTTCAAAAATGTTTGGTGTTGCCACCAGGTAAGCCTATTTTTAACAAGATCAGTAACTCAAAGGTGAAAACAGTTGAATTGAAGAATTAGGGTTAGGGTTAGGGTTAGGTTTAGAGAAGAGAGAAGAGAGAAGGAAAGGATGCCATTGTGCTTAGGTCACAATGACTCCATAATTCTTATTAATATGAATAAGAAAAGACAAGTATACCCCTCACATCAAGGGGTATTTACATAGCAACCCAAACAGTATAAATACGCATCTATGTATAGAATACGCATCTGATAACACTCCCCCTCAAGTTGGTATATAAATATCCCGCATGCCCAACTTGCATAAACATCTATGAAACTGCCAACTGGGAACTCCTTTAGTGAAGACATCCGCTACTTGCTCATCAGTCATCACAAATGGAGTGCAAACTTCTCCAAATACAATCTTCTCCCGTATGAAGTGACGATCTACTTCAATGTACTTAGCCCGATCATGCTGTACTGGGTTATGAACAATACTGATAGCTGCCTTGTTGTCGCAATACAAGCTCACCGACCCCGTGACTGGAAAACCAAGCTCAGCAACCAACATCTTCAACCAGAGCATCTCTCACAAGCCATGGGGCATTGCCCTGAATTCTGCCTCTACACTGGATCTTCCTAGGAGAATGCATGTACTGGCTGATAACGCTGACCGCATAGGCAATGTCTGGTCGAGTCAAGGAGAGATAGATCAACCTCCCAACCAGTCTCTGAAAACCCCCCACATCAGATAAAAGCGTACTACTCAAGTCGGCCAACTGGTGGTTCTGCTCTATGGGAGTCTCAACTGGCTTAGCTCCCAACTTGCCAGAGTCCTATAATAGATCTAGGACGTATTTCTGTTGTGAGATGAAGATCCATTGACTGGATCTTGCAACCTCTATGCCGAGAAAGTACTTGAGAAGCCCCAGATCCTTAGTCTTAAATTCCCCTGCCAAATGGTTCTTTAGCTTGGTCACATCTTCTACATTATTCCTTGTCAGAATGATGTCATCAACATAAACGATGAGGGCAGTAGTGCTCTTCCCTAGATGCTTCACAAATAGGGTGTGATCGGCTTGGCTTTGAGTATACCCCAGCTTCTTCACTGCTAGAGTGAACCTCTCAAACCAAGCTCTGGGAGACTGCTTAAGCCCATAGAGGGCTTTTCTCAGTCGACACACCTTGCTGCCATCCCCTGGGGGGCTGAATCATGGTGGAGGTACCATGTAGACTTTTTCATGTAGATCACTATGAAAGAATGCATTCTTTACATCCAGCTTATGCAAAGGCCATGCTTGGTTTGCTGCTAAAGACAGCAACACCCTGATGGAATTCATCTTTGCCACAGGTGCAAAGGTCTCCACGTAGTCAATCCCGTAGGTCTGAGTATACCCCTTTGCTACCAATCTAGTCTTGTACTTCTCAATTGACCCATCTGCCTAATACTTAACTGTGTATACCCATCTGCACCCAACTAGCTTCTTGCCTTTTGGCAAATCAACAAGCTCCCATGTCTTATTTTTGTCTAAGGCACGCATCTCCTTGACCATAGCGGTCTTCCATCTGGGATGTATCAATCCTTCTGCCACAGAAGTGGGAATAGGAATAGTGTCCACAGAAGTAATGAACGCCTTGTAGGAAGGAGATAAGGCATCGTAGGAGACAAAGTTGCTCAAGGGGTGTTGAGTACAACTATGAATACCCTTCCGTAAAGCAATGGGGAGATCAAGAGCACACGCATCAGTGGAAGAAGAAATGATAGGAACAGAGATGGAAGATATGTTACCTGGATTCGAGGATGAAACCACTGGTACTGGATCAGCAATGGCCTTCCCTCTTCTGCGATAGACCTGAAACTCCCCCTGCGCTCCAGGAGCACTATCAGACACCATAATAGGCTGAGTAGGTTGCTCGACAACCAACGAGAATGGAGGAGTCATAGATACAGTAGGAAGAGGACAAAGATCAGACCTCTCTTCACTACGGCTCTCCCCCTGAAGAGAAGTAGGGGAGAAAAAATAGGTCTCCACGCGAAAGGTGACATCCATGAAAACATACTTCTTGCCTGTCGAGGGATGATAACACTTGTACCCCTTGTGAGAAAAAGAGTAACCAAGGAAGACACACTTAAGAGCTTTAGGATCCAACTTGTTACGATGTGGACCCAGAATGTGAACAAAGCAGACACACCCAAAAATGCGAGGGGTGATAGGGAATAAAGACGAGCTAGGAGCAAGAACCTGAACCGGAGACTGGAAGTTGAGAGCACGTGAAGGCATCTGGTTAGTCAGATAAGCAGCGGTCAAAACAGCATCGGACCAATAGGAGCTTGGGACATGGGCACCGATCAAAAGAGATCGAGCAACTTCTGTCAGATGGCGTATTTTGCGTTCAGCCACACCATTCTGCTGAGGGGTGTAGCTGCAGGAATTCTGATGGCAAATCGCATGATCAAAAAAGTACTGCTGGAGACCTCCAAACATGTACTCTCCACATTGGTCAAATCAAACGACCTTGATGGAGGCGCCATACTGTGTGTGGATCATCTTATGAAAACCCTTGAAGATGGAATGAACTTCATCTTTGATTTTCATGAGATACACCCACGTACACCGAGTATGGTCATCAACGAAAATAACATAGTGGAAGCCAAAAATAGAGATAACAGAAGAAGGACCCCACACATCAGAGTGCACAATATCAAAAGAACTGGCACTTTTATTACCTCTAGATGGATAAGTGGATCTACAATGTTTGGAGAGCTCATACGTCTCACAGTATAACTCAAAAAAAGAAACAGAACTAAACAAAACAGGAAATAAGTGTTTCAAGTACTGAAAAGAGACATGCCCCAGACGGGCATGCCAGCATAGAACAGAAGATAAACTACTACTAAGACTACTATGAGACTGCAGTGCTGTGGGCTCAGAGATACGTCCATCCAGAAGATAAAAGTTATCAACTTCACGTCCAGTGCCGATCGTCCTCGTTTCTAGATCTTGAAAGACACAGGAGGAAGGAAAAAAAGTCACACTACAGTTTAGCTGACGGATAAGGGAGCTCACAGACAACAAGTTAGAGGTAAAAATAGGAACATGCAAAACAGAGGATAAAGGTAAATGAGGGGAAGGAATGATATTTTCTTTCCCAGAGATAGAAGATAAGGTACCATCTGCAGTTTTAACCTTATCCCAACCAGAACAAATAGAATGTGGAAAAAAGGGAAGACATGCCCGTCATGTGTTCTGAAGCCCCTGAATCAATGATCCAAGGGGAACTAGGAGGATATGGACACATGATGACCAGGTCTAATGTTACCTGACTGGGCAAATGAGGTCGAAGGGGTGGCAGAAGGACCGTCCAGTTGACTCAGCAACTGTCGAAGAACAGCAATCTCAACAGTAGAAATACCAGCGGGAGCTACCAAAGGACTAGGCTGTGAATCCGGAAGAGGTACAAGAGCATCCACCCGAGCAGTATGGGCTCCAGGGGATCCTGGCTGGCTAGGGCGACCATGAAGCTTCCGGTGCGCATGAATAAGAAACTCTGGCTGATATCCGACTCCATAGAGTTGAGGAGCCATGACATGACGGTAAGATTATCAGTCTCCCAGTGTCAATACGAAGGATCAGTCCTGAGAGGCTCAATTGTATCCCCGGTAGTGTGGCCTAGCTTCCCACGGCCTCCAATAAATAATCGTGCAGCCTGGGCCCACCGTAGATAGTTCTTGCCGTCCAACTTCACCGAAGTAATCTGTAAGCTCGGCTTCTCGTAGGCCAGATGATGCACCATAGGCCCTCCAACTCCAATGGGGGGAACTTCCGTGCTCACCTCTGACTCTGAGGGAGTGTCCGAGGGTGATGGCTGCTTGTCTGGAGGCGGTGGTTGTTTCTCCATAACGAACCAAGCTCAATAACAAACAACAAGATAGCAATAGGAATGCCAATAACGCACACAAGGCAAGAACATAAGTCAATCAACAAGATAACAGCATCTTGATGTCCCAAACAACCATGAGAGAGGTATGAGGGGAGCTAAGGATCAACCCGATGGCCAAACAAGGCAAAAAAATCAATCAAAAGGTCCAAAAAACACTAGATCAAATCCTGGTAAGCAACTGGAACCCAAGGATCCTCTCAAATAGTAAGATAAACTATCAAGAGGCTGAAGGAAAGGAGAGGAGCTGCTGCTGGACTGAAATCGCAGTCCAATTACTCCACAAAAGTCGCCGGCGATAACAGAGGAGCAAAAAAATCCTCATAGATCCTTTAATAGGCCTCCAAATGACACATGGATAGATCCAATGTGTTCCTAGGTTTGCATAGGATCAAACACAAGCAACAAACCCCCACAAGAAACTCACCAAAGATCAGAAAATAAGCTGGTCTAAAAAACGTGAAATATGAATTTACGAGGAAGAAGGGTCGTAAAAACATCAAAACAGTCCCAAAAAATTCCCAAAAATATACCAAAAACAATGGAAAATCAAGATCTATCTAGTGGTGAGGGTTTCGAGAGACCTCGAGTTTCGTGTCCATACAACTGATGACGTCAGCAGACATCGGGTTGCCTCTGGTTTGTCTCCAAATGTGCTCCGGCAAGCCTCGACGGCAGATGTCTCTGATACCAAGTTGAATTGAAGAATTAGGGTTAGGGTTAGGGTTAGGTTTAGAGAAGAGAGAAGAGAGAAGGAAGAATAAAAAAGAGAGAAGGAAAGGATGTCATTGTGCTTAGGTCACAATGACTCCATAATTCTTATTAATATGAAAGGGAATAAGAAAAGACAAGTATACCCCTCATATCAAGGGGTATTTACATAACAACCCAAACAGTATAAATACGAATCTATGTATAGAATACGCATCTGATAACAAAAACGAGTTTTGAACCCAGGTCTGTGGTATCAACACTCACGAACCTTACCAACTAAGCAAGTTGGCACCTTCTAAAGTGTTGCATGGATGCAAACAAGTGTGTCGGAATCTGACATGGATACGAGGTGTCGGACTCGGCAAACCCCAAAAAATAGGATTTGGGGACTCGGCTGAATATTTTAATTTCAAATAGGTCCAGCCTATAATTAATAGATTTTTCATTATTTATAGAAGTGAGATAATCATTTATAGGAAGTTAGAAACAAAATCTTATCTTTTTCTCTCCCTACGATCCCTAAGATAAAGAGATCTTAATTTATACCTAAATTATAGGAAAAATCTATTAAGTATCTCACTTTTTATTGGAATGTTTTAATTATTCAAATATCGAAGTGTATGTGGTGTGTCAGTGTCCGAATCCGTGTCCAAACGTATGGACACACAATTCTTCCACTAGTTGGAATTGTTCATGCAACACAGGGGAAAGCCTATTTTTAATGAGATCGGTAACTCATAGTAGAAGGTGGATTTTGAATCCTGGTCTATGGTGTCAACACTCACAAACTTTACCAACTTAGCAAGGTGGCACCTTCAGAAAATAAAATAAATCCTATTTGACAGGTGATTGTTGTGATTTAAATTCATAAACAATGAAAAATTATATTATATAAGTCATAAAGCTGACTAACATCATTAATTGCCTACAAATACAAGAATCATTTTCATCTTGGTAGTGGTTGGCTTATCATCACAAGTTACTGTAATTAGTAATGACATAAGAATCACGTTCAACAGATAACATTGGAACATTAAAGGGATGTTAGAAATATCAATTAAAAAAATGAATCAAATAAGCATTTTATGACATACTAGCAAGGTTAAATCTCGGTCTCATTCAGTGTTCCAATAAGCTGATGAAACAATACGGCTTTACCTAGAATGGAATAAGGCACTGGAAGAAAGAGATACATCACAATATGCAAAGTATGAATATATATTGCATGAAATAATTTTTAATGCATAATTAAGCTAAATATATATGTTTCTTATCTTTTATATTGTTATAGAAAGACATATCAAAACATGATTTAAATTACTTATATTAGGGTTCTGGTACGAGACAATATATACCCCAACGTATTGTCTGATCAAGGTTTAAAAGGGGCTGTTAGCCCATTATAACGGTATAATGGACCGGGGGCATTACGTTTTTCCATTATAACGGATTGTAACGTACAAGACAAAAAACGGGAAAAGGGAAAATAACGGGGTTTTTTTAACAAATTTTTGCATAAGAAAACTATTATAATCGTTACCACGGACGTTATTTTCTGAGCGTTAAAACGATACGTAACGTAACAGGGGAGGTCCGTTTCCATTATAACGGCCGTTATTTTAGTTATAACTGCCATTTTTTAAATCATGGTCTCGATACCTTACCGGAATGAGACATCTCGACCAAGACAGTACGAGACTTCGAATAATGCATATTGGCTCATGTTTCAGACTTCTATATTTATGTATGACCAAATTAACTCCTTAGTATTTTGCTATCTTTCAATCTCTATGAGTTCTGATCACTTTTCCTGAACAATTCACCATAAAAAGCCATATTATAAGTTAGAACATTAGGACAAGGCAAAGGAAATGACTCCCAAATATAAGTATGTGGAAGTTTCCAAGAGAGCCCATAGAAAATTCTAGCTATCGGTTCCAGAATCACTATTTTTACATGTTAATAAATACCACTAACCAGAAATATTTCAATGTGAAAACATCGATCATGTAGCCAATCAATCAAACATGGAGTGATAGCCAAATAAAGAATGTGGAAGTCTCAATCAGAAACAAAAAACTACAAATTAATTTCTAGCTATAGATTCCAAAATCATTTTTTATTTGTTAACAAATACCAATCACATACAAATGTCCAATAATTTTGATCAATAGAAAATGTTCAATATACGACATTATTGATTCCTAAATTAATATGTCATGTCAACTAAAAGCATTACTTAAAATTGAAACTTAAAAAAAATGTCTGCATAGAAGGTGCATGCAGTCGTAACAGTCGATCGCATTCGTTCTTACTTATAATGATTTCTAGGGCTTAAGCTTGTACTGCAATTGATGAAATTTTTTCATCACAACTATTAAGTCATAGGTCCGATCCCAGCTTGCCCCATTTTGCAGTTTATAATTAAATGTTTTTTTCATTCTAATGTGATAGACATAAGTGCCCCAAAACACTTGATGGTTTCCTAAGTCCAAGCCAGTTTCACCATGGTTCAAAGTTTCAGTCGAAACATTACGCTCATTTTTTTTGGGTTTTACTATAGGATGAAACTACATACATGACGGTTGATTTCATTCAAAACTAGGTTTCACCATAGCAAAACAAAATTTGATAAGTAAAAGCTTCATTAAAGGAGGCAAGGCCGCTGGGATGTCCTTTGCTCTAGAGAAGTTTCACCATAGCAAATGTTCATTATGTTATCACCAGGTTTCAAACCGAAAGCGACGAAACAAAACCTACACCTTTAAACCATGGGTTTGATAGAAGTCAAATCATCATGGAGCTTACAGACCGAACTGCGACCACATCACCAGTTAAGGAAAGAAGACCGCTCTACTGCTTGGACGGGCACAAGGCAAGATAGCAAAAAACAAATTTGGCATGAAAACGTTGTGGAGACCTAGCTTCCCTAAAGCCATTGTTTGGGGATCTAAGGTCCCTTCTAAAGTCGCTTTCTTTGTGTGGTGTGCAGCCTTGGGCAAAATTCTAACTGTGGACAATCTGATCAAGAGGAAATGGGTGATGCCGAACTATTGCTTCATGTGTAAAGAAGCCGGGGAGACAGTCAACCATCTTCTTTTACACTGCAGACTCGCTAAGGAGATTTGGAGTATTTTCTTCATCTCTTTTGGGATCGGCTGGGTTCTTCCTGAATCAGTCTTAGACACGCTGAGCAGCTGGTCATGTGGATGCTTTCTGCCTTGCGGCCGTAGACTGTGGAGCTTGTTGCCCTTTGCGATTTGGTGGGGCATTTGGAAGGAGCAGAATAGGAAGATTTTTGAGGGGAAAGAGGCCTCCATCTTCGACATCTCCGTCTATTAAGGCCCTTCTCCTCTTTTGGTTTAAGCTTTTAGAAGAATGTAAAGGTCTATCCTTTGAGGACCTAGTCTTTAGATGTGATTCTATTTTGTCTAGGGACTCTTAGGAGTTTCCCTTCCCTTTCTTTGCTTGAGGAGGTTTCCTCGACCTCCTCTTTTCTTTTGTATCGTTTCCTTCTTTTAATGAATTCACCTTATCAAAAACATTTGGCATGAAAACATTGGAGGAAAGAACAATATTTTGCTAATGCTATTTTGGAGTTATTTTGTAGGTGTCACAAATTACAGGGCATAAAGGGGGGCCAATTAAACACATAGAAGCCCAAAAGACAGTTGGAGCACATTCAAAAAAAAGCACCAAGAGAAATTATAGTGCTCACACAAATGGCCCACCAGTAAATGAAATATGCATGAATTTTGGACATGGAAATTCTTAACTCCATTTGAATGCTCGAAAAAGACCCATGGAACAGCTTCCCTGTTCAATCCCCTTATGGCGTTAGTCTTTGGAAAGGGATTGTGAATAACCGAGTTCTGTTCGATCAGGGCATTTTGTTAAAAGTTGGAAAAGGAGATAGAGTTCGATTTTGGGAAGATACGTGGTGTGGAGACATCCCTCTGAAGGATGATTTTCCCGTTTTGTACTCCATTTCAGATCTCCAAGTGGCTCTCATTCAAGATTGCATTAGCCATAGCAATGGTTTATACTCCTGGAACTTTGGTTTTAGGAGAAACATCAATGATTGGGAGTTGAACAGTCTATCCACTTTCCAAGACCGGGTAGGCGCAAACCCTTGCTTGACAGACAAGTCAGATAAAAGAGTTTGAAAGTGGGATCCTAAAGGTTATTTCTCGGTCAATTCGATGTATAGGGGGAGCTTAGGGGAGAGGCAGGAGGATTTCCCCGCCAGAGTAGTTTGGAAGCCTCCCATTCCATCCAGAGTGAAGTTTTTCGTGTGGGCAACTTTGAAAAAAAAAATTCTCACTTTGGATCATTTGATTAGGAAGGGCATGCAGATGCCGAACAGATGCGATCATGCGAGATGTGCAAGTCAAAAGCTAAGTCGGTCGATCACTTGGTCCTTCATTACAGTTTCTCTTTTGACCTTTGGCAGTGCTTCTGGAGTCTTTTTGGTATACCCTTCGTATGCCCTCAGCAGGTGCAAGGCTTATTTCAAGAGGTGGCTCTGGACGCTTTCTCCGGGAGAAGCCGTCTCTTATGGCAATTTCTCCCCTTTGCGATTATGTGGACGATATGGAAAGAAAGAAACCGCGGAAACTTCGAAGGGAAAGAGATTGGGTTGACTAAAATGGTGTTGCACATAACAGCATACCTATTCCTCTGGTCATCTACCTCCCCTCTTTAGAGGGTGTTTTTTTGAATCTTTTGTTCATGGATGGGATAATTTACTTGGGGATCCCCCTCTTTTGTAAGGAGGAAGCCTCAGCTCTGTTTTTTCTTGGGAGTTTTCTCCCCTTCTTAATGAAATATACACACTTATCAAAAAAAAAAAGAGACCCATGCCTCTTAGGCATCTCTAGCAAAACTTGCAACTTAAACAAATTCACCAGGTGCACTTGCCAGTTCCTATTTTAACTTCAATCGTGAGGTAATCCGCAGTGATATAAATTAACAAACTTTACATGAATCTTTCCAGGCCTCTTAAATGAATTTTAAAATTTTAAAAACTTTAATCTAGGTTAAAAAAACACAAAGAAAGTCGAATGCACAATGATCTGAGTCTTAACAGAAACTTTGTTCTTTTTGGGAAGATGACGAACAATAAATTAGAACAAAATGCAATTGAACCCATAAAATGATTTTCAGGGTGTTAATGGAGGGGATAAAAATATACAAGAAACAAATGTAACTTAAACCCATAAGGTTGCTTCACTAAGCAGAAAAAAAAAAATCAAATAAATCGAAAGTTCACCCATTAACGCACCTTATTATTAGGGACTTCCATCTTACGAGACATAGTCTGAGGCTCGAGCATAGGCTGTTGTTGCATGGAAGAAAGATCTCCTTGTTGAGGAATTCCTTCAGTAGGTCGTTGAAGATCTTCTCCAGAGGAATTTTGGGTGTTTACCGTCTGACCATTCTCAACAGAGGGTTGTTGGGCATTCACTCTCTGAGGATTCTCCACAGAAGGATCTTCTGCATCCCCCATCTGAAATTTTTCCTCGGATGGGTGTTGGGCATTCTCCATCTGAAGATTCCCCATGGTTGAGTGCTGGGCATTCTCCATTGGTGGCACATCTAACTTGTGCACTTGGTGACCATTCTTTACAGCTGAGAAAAGAAAAGAACATTACTACTCAGACAAGATGATGAGTATTTAATTTTTCAGAACTTAAATTAATAGAAATTCAAATTTTATAATTGTAACTAGACTATAGCAGGCTCTTGCAACATCATATGCATGACATAGAAAATAAGAAGAAAAATTGCATCCACCTATTCATGAATGCATTAAGATATACGAGAGAGAGAGAGAGTTTGCATGTTTCAATATCCAGATCAACCACCGTCCACCCCATTGTTCTCGCTATCTTAAACCTCAATGCATGCATCATATGTGTAGATAATGAACATTAGGGTCAGTGTCCAACACAATTATTGGGCACAATTATATTATCATTACACAAGTATGGGTTCATATAAGTAATTAACATAGGAAATGTATCCATTTAAGTATACAATACCCTTTACTACAAAGAGATGAGAGAAATATACATCAAAGCCCGAAATCTCATGTATGAAATGTTCTTGAATTCATTGCCACGATTAATTATGATTGAAACCCTTTCTACGAAATCTCAGACATTTGCCCCTCAATGCCATCCAGACCAGGTTCCCTCAAAACCTCAGAAAAAAATCCACTTTTAGAATTCTAAGAAACAATAGGAACCACAAACCATTCGTCTTCGTACCGACTGACCCAAATATCTGAAACGGATAGAAATCTACCCGTTGAGGAAATCGAAAATCCCAAAATGCAACCTCAAAATCACATACCCTAAACCTAACAAAGAATTTGATCAAATTCTTGACAACACAATCTGCTATCGCAACAAATTCAAATGACGGAAAGACAAAATAAAAGGAAGGAGAAGAGCATCAATGACCTCTCAGAGCTCCTGTGTTATAGATGTAGGGAAGAATGAGATGTATTGCATTAGCATACCACCGGGACTATAAGCTCATCATCCAAGAGAAGCATACCTGAACCATCATCTGTGATTTCTTCCTCCAAACGAGGTCGCTTCACTTGGTGGATAGTGTTGTCAACCTCGTTCCCGATCGCGTTCGCATTCGAGTCCGCCAGGGTTTCGGATGGTGGAGGGCTCGAGACGGCAGGTTCTGGACCTTCTTTGGGCTCCGAATCGTCGAGCTTCCTCTTGTGATCCGAAGAAACAGGACTCACCGCTGCTGCTGCTGCTGCAGCAACTTCTTCTTCCGCCATTGGTTTCTCGAGATTTTAAAAGGAGAGAAGAACTCGCCTTACCGGTAACGAACCAGAAACCCTAACCCTAGCTGGGGCAAACAAGAATACGAACTAGCGTTGTTTCCAGGGTTTTATGCGCTTGTGCCAGTCCTTGAGTGTGAGAGAGAAGGGGGAGGGAGAGAAGGGGAGAGGGAGATATAGGGTTTGGAGGAAAAAAATTCCTCACGCGTTGCATGACTGAAAGGGTTTACGCAAATGAATTTTCTTACACGGATTGCCTGTCGCAAATGGACGCTACGGGGCTCTGTACGCAGGATGAGTGTCCAAATAAACTTATTGGGTAGCATTATTTGCACCCATGTTTTCTCGAAGTGCACCTACCTTTCTCGACAAAAGCATCCCTAAATATACACCCATGTACCTTTCACAAAAAAAAGGGAATTTTTGACATACCCCCATGTTATCTTTGAAATTTGACATACCCCCATACAATTTAAAAAAGCCGACATACCCCCCTATGACCCGGTCCTAGGTACGTTGACTGTTATTGACCCAAATTGACTGATAATTTTTGGAAAGATATGACAAAAATACGCTTCTTCAACCACAGAACAAATGGGTTTGGGTCAAAACCCTAATCCAAAATCAAACGTTGGTGGTGGAGGGCCCGCCATCAAACTTCGGGAGTCTTGTGTCCGGTCGACCACTCCAGCAAGCAATTTAAAAATTCGACTCAAACTCTGTTGCAACTGAAATTAAGAATGACGCTCAATCCTTCCACCCAACGATGGCATCAACCAAAGGATTCTCTTGCTCGATCATCACTTCTGCGAATGCCCCTTGTACTCCAACCAACTTTGGCCACACATTTTTACCGGTAACACATACATGAACACATTTTAGAGAGAACAATCTTTACATGTTATAATGTATTTTTACATGTATCTCTCTCTGACTTTTTTCCTCTAAGATCATTCCTTACCAGCACATTCTTATGCCATATTAATTTAGTTCTAGCTCCTCTCTTCTCATCGCTTCTCTTGATCATTCTTGAGAGAGCTCATGGTTGGCATTTGTGGACGAACACAAGTTGTCTCCAAGTTTGAAGTGGGGTTTTGAAGGAGATAAGAATTAGACTTTTCATAAAAGTAGCCTCCTTTCTCGGTTTTCAACGACAACACTTAAAAGGATCGTTTGTGCTTCAAGCAATCTCCCAAGAAACAATTCAACCATTTCTTTCCTCCATGGATTAGAAAAAGTTAGACACGATTCCTGCCTAAATGTTCATAAACCCGAAGGAAACACAGCAAGAAGATGTGTAACTATGCAATCATGAAGAGGCTGCTCGACTCCAAAAAAAAAAAAAAAATTGATAGGTAAACAGAAAATTTATTGATAAAAGTTTAGAGGACAAGACAGCCTCCAATCAAACAGGGAAATAACCAAAAGAAGAAAGAAGAAAGAAGAAAAACCAAACTACACAACACCCCAACACCAACACAACAAAACCCACCCCGACCCAACTAACAAAAACACCGCCAAAAAAGTCGAAAAAAGACATCAAAAACATTATAGCCTCCCTACCATGCCTCAATAACTCAGCCACTACTCTCGGTATATCAAAGAGTCCCACTTGAATACCACCTCCTAAAAAAATACACCCCTCCCCTCCTTGTACAGCTTGACCCAGAGATATATGAGACCTTTGATCCCAAGGATCAAAGTTTTCATCGACGAACTTTTCCCTTCAAACACCATCTTGTTGTGCTCTCTCCATATACCCCAGAACACTGCAAGTGGAGACAAGGCCCAAAGTCTATTTCCAAGGTCGCTGAAACCTTTGCACTCCCACGAAAATAGAAAGTCCTTAGTATACTTTGGTAGAACCCATGCTACTCCAAAACTCCTCTAAATGTTAGACCACACCTCCCGAGCCCACTTGCAATGGAGGAAAATATGATCGCTTGACTCACCACTTTCCAAGCATAGAGGGCAATGATTGACTACGTGAATACCTCTGCTACAAAGAAGATCCATGGTTTGAATTCTACCCCTAGCTGCACACCACACCAAGAAGCGAACTTTCAATGGCGCCTTAGTACCCCAAACTCGTTTCGTCGGGAACTCCAAAGGCAGCCCTAATTTGGAATCTGACTGCTGGACAACTAATTAAATCATAAATCTTATTTTTTTAGGAACGTTGTTAAATTTCTTGCCAAAGTGGTATTCGGCCAGCCATTAGACTCCGGTGGGTTGATCGTCAGTGACGAGCGGCCAACCTATCAGAGTCATGGTGGACCATCCACCACCAATGTTTGATTTAGGGTTAAGGTTTATTAAACCCAAACCCATTTGCTCTAAAGTTGAAGGAATGGGCATTATTGTCCTTTATCTCCTAAAATTATTAGTCAATTTGGGTCAATAACAGTCAACGTACCTAGTACTAGGTCATAGGGGGTGTGTTAGCTTTTTTAAATTGTGGGGGGTGGGGGGGGCATGTCAAATTTCAAAGATAACACGGGGGTATGTCAAAAATCCACCCCCCCCCCATAAAAAAGGGTAATTTAGTATTTCCCCCTTGGTATGTAAAAATAATTTGTATTGCCCCCTTGCACTTTGCAAGTGCCTTATTACCCTCTTGACCAAGTCCAGACGTCTTTGACTCATAGGTCAACCCACTTGCCGATATCTCTATAGTGACAAAGACTAGATTGCCCCTATCTTCAAACTTCGCAGTTTTGCAAATAAATGAAAACCTATTATCTCTCAATTGAAGGATTGAAGAGTTGAGGATGTTCCCGCAACATCCCTCTTTTCTTATTCGTCTCTCTCTCTCTCTCTCTCTCTCTCTCTCTCTCTCTCTCTCTCTCTCTCTCTCTCTCTCGTAAAAATCCGTTGCAATCAAACATTTTCAAGGCAATTGCCGAAGATAGAATAAAAACTCTGTTTTTCACCATTTGAAAGAAATCTCATCAAAATAAACAAGATTGTGTATCCAATTGACAAGATTGGGTATCTAATAAACAAGATTTGGATAGACAACATTGATGGGGACTAGGTTTTTTGTTATTGTGACGACATAGCTCTTTGGTGCTAAGTTTTGCATCATAAGGAGGATTACGCATGTGCACTGCAGGTTTATTAGAATCAAAAGACTAGAATGTCTCACGCTCGTCAGTATTTTATTGGATTCTCTAATGTGGTACCCAATGAAGAAGGGTTCGGATCCACCACGCAACGAATCATAGAAATCTCTAAAAAATGAACTTTCCCAACCTCAACCTCCTAAAGCAACTCACCAAAGAAACCTTTAAACCATAAGTTGGGTGAGAACATTGATGTTGGGTGACAACCTCCCTTTCAATTTAGGCATGTTCTTTTCAGATGAATTGAAACCTATAGAAAAAAACCTAATAGTAACATGTAACGGAAACCCTCTCGCTCAGCCTACAAAGATGAAGCATTGAGCTTCTTGACAATGACGAACTTCCCATCGCGGAAGATACCTCGGAACACAGTCCCGGAGCAAGTTGCAAAGATAGGAGGTTAATGTGTGGGAAGATAAGTGCAAAAATGTCTTTTACTATGACAGCCATGTGACACTTGTGCATGCACAGTCAGTCAAAGACCGTGGACTTGGTCCAAGGGGGTCTTGCGGTAGTTCAAAAGCTGAGGGGGCAATACGAATTAATTTTGAATGGTAGGGGGGTATTATTAAATTACCCAAAAAAAAAAAAACCAAACTCACGAAGAAGAGAAACCACCAACTTCTTCTTCTTCTTCAACCACCACCACCACTACCACCACCAAGACACCGCCATCCGCCCTTAGTCCACCACCATAACCACCGCACCATCTCCCACCACCACCCTACCCTACCGTCTCTCTCTCTCTCTCTCTCTCTCTCTCTCTCTCTCTCTCTCTCTCTCTCTTTAAAAAAATTTGATATGCATGTTAGTAGGCCAGCCGACATGACTTTGGCTATGTCAGCCCTGGCCTGCCAACCTGCATGAGAATTTTTTTTTTTAAAGAGAGAGATGGAGAGATGGAGGTGAATAAGAAAGGCATGGTGGTGGTGGGTTCCTCTTCTTTGTCAGTTTATTTTTGTGCAACTCATGGTGTGTGGAGATGATGTGTGTGTACACATGGAAATGGTGTGTGCAAATAATGCCACCCTTGTTATTTTATATAAAAACCTTTTTTATCTTCTCTGTGAGAAAGCCTGTTTTACATGCTCCTGGCCTTTCCTTTGAAAAACACATACAATTAAAATTAAATGGTTTTTAAAAATATGTTTTTACTTTTTTTTAAAACGAATAACAGACATCCTTTTAAAGGATGTCAGCCCATTGAGCTCGGAATGCCCTTAGTAGACGCTAGGGGCGTCAACGGGTCGGTTCCGGTTCGGTTCCTAAGGTGACCAGAATCGGAACAATCGGTTCCAGTTCTTATCGATTCGGTTCCTTAACGGTTCCGTTCTCAAAGTGATGGATCCGGAACTAGAATCAATATGTATTTATGTCGGTTCCGATTCCAGTTTCGGGTATATTGGGCCAAATCTTGAGAATATTATAATATTTACACTATATTTATTTATCGGTACCGGTTCGGTTCCATATTAGGCTACCCGGAATCGAAACCATTATTGTCGGTTTGGTTCCGGTTACTTTTTAATCGGTTCCCAAAAATGTGGAACAGGAACCGGTGTTTTCGGTTCCTGTTCCGATTCGGTTCCGGTTAAACGGGTAAAATTGACACCCCTAGTAGACGCCCTCAGACACCAACAAAAGTGAACTAATAAGTTCACTAATGATATCGACTATGGATTTCGAGAATCCAACCGTGGTTGCAAGCATTGAACTGACATTCATTGGATTCACTTTTGCCAAAGCACAACCACTGTTGGATTCTTGGAATCCGCACCCGAGAGCATTATTGCAAATTATTAGTGCAAGAAATTTGGTCCCTCGAGCCTGACCATCACTCAAACTAGTAATAATTTTTAAATATTTTCTAAGAGAGTTAATGTCACGCCCCGAGACCTATCACAGATCCCGAGGTGTAACTGATTCTCCCAGTAGTCCTTCTATCCTCATGATTGCTAAACTCCAGAGTTGTAGTGCTAATTTTAGACTCTAATAATGCAGCGGAAAAGTCTACTAAGTCCATTAGGTTCAGTTAAGTAACAAATTCAAGGATGACACAATTGTTTTTTAAATCTAAACATTCATTCATTTATATATGTCCGAAATATGTATGCACATAGAACATGCTGAACATGATAATGTATGTATAGTTGTGAGGGTAATATGTACAGTAATCCAAAAATATAACAAAATGAACCTAACTGATAAATATTCTAGCCACAAAAAGATGTACTAGCGTCATGGATCTACCAGAATAACGGTGTTGCTCTAAAACTCCTCGTAGTCTGCAAACTCTGACTCGGGATCCTCGTCAGCTACTAGCTCTTCTAAGTACTCTGGCTCTTCTATAGGAAAATCTGAAAGGGGTTGGGGAGTAGGGGTGAGCTTTTGGGGAAAAGCCCAGTAGTGGGGATGTGGTTTAAACTACTCATGATTTCATCTCCAAGTGAAAATAATCGATAAAACAAAAATAGATGGCAGTAACTGGCATAGCCTATTGACATGCAGCTACTGGATTTAGTTAAAATAACAAGTAATTTGTAGAATTAATATAACAATGTACGAAAGTTAAAACCAGATGAACAGTGTTAAAAATCAGGTTTTCCATAGTTCTTCAATATCTTCACATTTTCCACACCTAATATAATAGCAATTTGTGAATGGTACAGGGTTTATAGAGATCTACTTCAGGCTACTACCGGTAATCAACCTCGGTCATAGCAATCATTCCAATAATTACAGATGTGGAATGGCATCGTTTGGCCTTTTTGCGCCGGCCAGGCGGTCTTCTCCTGTCCTGATTTTTCGGTCGGGTGCCCCACCGTTTGACCACATACTCAGCGTGGGGTCCACGCAAAACCCTCATTTTCCATCTCAGGTCACCGTTAGCCTAATTATCACGTCGGCAAAGACATTTGACGTCTGTACAGATTCTATGGATCCATGGAAAGTCCGGGCAGAGTACATCATGCCCCGCATCTAAATGCCTATCAGGCGTACAGTGTAACCGTTGGTTAATCCCGGTAAACAGTGCATCATACTGGGTTCTTCAGAAGAACCAAAATTCTATGACAACTACTAATATCCTATGGTCCTAATAATGTCCCATAACCACTAAGAGAACGCATATGTATAGCATCTATCTAAGAATTTCATGGCCCTTCTAATTCACCCTGATATATACATATAAATATATAGACCTAAGCCTTTTAAGGTTTTTATTTGTGATTTAAATCCTCTTTGTTAATGTCGCAACCCGAACCCGGGACCCATGACCCGACCTAGAAGAATATGGATCGAACCTGGTATCTGAGGCTAAGGCACGAGGTGCAGATAAAAATAATATTAATGAAATAGTGAGCATGCATCTAAGTCATCACACGAATCAAAATGAATCAATCTCATAACGTAAATTTGAAACTTATTTCCGATTACATTCCAAATGTCAAATAACAACCTACTGAGATAATTAGGAATTCAAATGACTAGAAGCAAAATCTAAACATAATTTCTAGGAATGCAATAAAAGTGCTAGAATCCCCTAGCTCCTATCACTGAGCTGCTGGTCCATCTGGTATCTCTGCAAAAATGTTAGAATATATGCATGAGTTATCAACAACTCAGTCGGTTCACTCCACCACCCATACTTCTATGGGGATAAGCAGTTAAAACATGATAAAAACCATACAATGATCGGAATATGCATCAATGCTATCGACAATCAAATATTGGACTCATCGGGTAAATCCCAAAACCCCTATGAGTCAAAATAATAATGAGAGTGCATGGTTGGGCTAAACAAGTGGCTTTCTTACTGGCGGGCCATGCCGTTAATTCCACCACAAGGATCCAGAGATGTTTCGAGTCTTTCACCATTGGGAGTAGAATGTCCCTGTTGCTTTTTAGGCATGCTCTTGAAATTTGAGAGAGCATCCAAGGGGTCATGGTCCTACAATACATCCGAACCCTCAAAATGATAAAAATGAAATAATAACAACCAATGCATCTCCAACAATAATTAACAATCCTCGATAATATCCAATGAATGACCATGTTTCAATACATGCAGATAAATCAATGGAGATGCATGAGAATCGATATACATGCTTTTCAACATAGATTGAAATAAATTTTCTATTTTAAACACATGCATTTAATAATATAATAATAAAATGCATCCATAAAAGTAAGAGATTGGGAACAGAATCCTACCTTAGTTCGCTATCCAATTAGTTACAATCCCGCAAGTTGGTTCGCTTTGTGATAATTCAACTCGTTATTAGACCTTCATTTCCCATGATTTGGCGTTAGATAAAATCCAATAGTGATTGTTCTAATATAAAAAAATGTCTTCTTTGGTTTGTATGTGGTGGACCAAGTGAGTTGGATGAAACTTGGATCAAGTTAGTGTGGACTTGGCGTGATGGTTGAATTGGGCCAATATTTCAGGGTTCAATTAGTTGGTACATAGTATTTATTTCATCAACAACATAAAGAATTAAGGTACGAGGATAACGTGGATAAGAGCACAACTCAAATTGTCAATCTAATAGATCAACCCAAACAAAAGCCATATTAAGTTACTAGCAAAAATTAACATAATTTATATATTAACTAAAAGTTCAAAAATAGAGCAAACTATAGCTAATGACTGTCTAAGCAAATATGATGTTCTAATGGTCCCGACCATGGCAAACGGTGGTTCATCCTATAAGCATTACGTTTCACACTCCTTAAGCCCACTGGTGTATCATGTTTGGTTTAGCATCGGTGAGCCTACAACCCACAATGAGTCTCATTGAATTATGTTTCCAGCATTTACTAGACGTCATTGATTAAGTTAACATTAGTCCGTAGGTACATTAATGATGAATCGGACGTCCATGGGTCAGTTCCAGAAGAGTGCCACGTCACAACTTGTGGGGGTAACTTCATCTTCTAGTGTCAAGCTGCTGTAACTAGCAGCGCTAACAAATGGAGAACCTAATCAGGTTTTCGTTAGGTAAGGAGTTGGGGTAGTGCCCCACATGTATCGACTATAGACGAGAGTCTCTATATAGGGACCAGGAAAAGTATGAAACCAAAAATGGTTTACTTGTTATGTGGTTGATGGCTAAAGGAATTGGAAGGGTGCTATCCAATGGTGGAGTCTCTTCAAGGATCTACAAGTGCAACATCAGTGGCTGCACTCTTGTCACTTCCAACCTGATGAGAGATTAAGATCAAGGAATAGGAGATGATGGCTGCAGAAGTTTTTCTAGTGATGATGAGAAAGGCACCTTACAACAGTGTGTATATAATATATAGGCTGGGGTTTAGGTCTAGAAGAAGGTAGTAGTTATCTAATTAGGAGAGGTGAGTAAAAGGTTAAAATGACATAATATATTTAATGAAGAATAGTTGATCTGCACAATAGATGGCCCACATCCAGGAGTTGAGTAGTTCTTTGACAGCTTAAAATGGAGTATAGTAAGGATGATCTCACGTTATGGATCACAAGAGATGATAACATCATTGGTTTAAAAAATATATTTATATAATAAAGAAAGAAGATAGAAAGAAAAAGAGAAACTAAAACTAAGATGGATGAAAGGGTTCTTACCTGAATCGGAGGTGTTGTCGTTCAAAGAGGTGTTACCGGATGAAGGTCGGTGGAGAACTTGTCCTACGGTGTTGGAGATCCAAGATAGAACCAATAGGAGAGGAGATGTATCTATACCGGAGACGGTGGCCAGCAACACGAGTCTCGTTGATTCTTGATCTCAAAGCACGCTGGTAGTGGGCAAGGATGGAACGACCTATCTTTTGTTTTATAGGTTGGCTTTGGGTTAAAAGAGAGATGAGTTTATAGTGTTTTAATTTCAAAGGCTTGGTATTACCACTTAACATGGGAACACGTGGCAGATCCGATGGGGGAAACAAAAGAGACGTGTGAGAGGTTTGGTTGCTAAGTGGTTCAGTTACACCTAGAGTTCTTAAAGGCTTAGGAATAGGTTGAGTGGTTGGGAGGAAAAGAAAAATATATAATCAATAAAGAATAATATTTAGGTTTGAAAAGGTTAGGAGGTAGAATTCTTTAATGGGTTTAATCAACCAATAGATATTTGGTGTATGTACGGTGATCTAGGTCCACCAAAATATTGGAATATAGTGTTCATATGTGGCTAGTATAGTTATAGGGTCCTGTGGGTACATAAAATAACACATCATCATTGTATTGAGGAGGATACACCGCGAAGCACTATATCGCTCCCCTAAACCCTGGAATTCCTCTTGTATCGACACGTGTCGAATGAAGAACCCTATAAAGGAAAAGGTGTGTAGAAGGAAAGGAGATCGACTTTTGGGTGAATGAAGCTAGAGAGAGGAAGAAAATAAATAGAAAGAGAAGTTAGAGAGAGAACATATGTAGAGAGAAGTTAGAGAGAGAACATATGTAGAGAGAAGTTAGAGAGAGAACATATGTAGAGAGAAGTTAGAGAGATGTAACATGAAGATTTTGATAAGGAAATTGGCCGGAGACCGGGTTCCCGTGGACGTAGTCGCCGGCAAGAGTCTCGGCGACGAACCACGTAAGTTTGTGTTGTGTTTTTCTTTTATTGCTTTGATTTTATCATATTGATTAGTTGATTAATACTTATGATTATTGCTTGTGGAGGGTGGATCGGAGATCGGACGGCAAATCCATTCCTACCCTCTACAGGTCCTACCTTATTCTAATGAGATGTATTACAATCAAGGTGGAATATTTCCATATTTCTTATATATATAAGGTTAATGGCTTTATGCTTAATATTAACACTAAGTACATTAACAAATATCCATTAACTTATAGCTAGATTAAATAGTTAGAATGTGTCACACAAATTTATGTATATACTTTATGTCAAGGTAATATACCTTATAAGTTAATTAATAGTGTAGGGTGCATTACCCACACTTAACATACATATATGTATATACATATACATATGAATAATAAATAATATAGGTTATATTTTATATTAAAATTAAATTAAACCTACATGCTATACTAAAATAACATTCCTAACACGTAGAACTCATTACAGTCTATAAAAATGCGCGGGCCTACTAAGCCCACGTGGGCCCGCATGAAACGGTCCAAAACCCTTAAAAATAAATTTGTCTCAGAATTGGCCGAAACTTCACATGTATGTCTAAACCATTAGATCGCGTTGTTTAGTGAAGAAAAACGTGTGAAAAAGGTCCTTAAAGTTCAAAACGGACCAAAATACCCCTTTTAGGGTTTTCAGGGTTTATAGTTAACTATTCTAGAAACTTTTCTCTTTCAGGTTTTATCATTTCATTTGATCTCCTAACACTCTGACGTGTGTGTATGCTAGTAGGGGCCCCAATCTCAGAACCAACAATCAATCCATATCTGAAATAGCCAGTAACCTGGGTCCACGTAGGCACCCAATCCAAAATCCAAATCCACATATCCGGGGTAGCCTAAGCATCCCACACCCTCAGTCGTGTCAGAGATATCACAAATCGATCCATTTCCAAAATCCCCCTTGTCTTTTTCATGGAAACTTTCTCAAGTCAACTTGTTATAAAAATCCACATTTTTAAGTTGCAAATACCCTAAATTAAATTTCCAATGAAAGTTCGGCGAAAATCAAAAGTCGAATGAAGTGTGTGTAGAAATTTTCTTTTTGAAAAAATGAAGAAATCAAGATGGTTGGTATGATTGATTTGAAAATGGTGTTGACAATTAAAACCTTCCCTAGGGTCGCTTTAATTTGAAAAGTTTTTTATTTAAATCTTGCAAAATTTCTTATCTTGGAAATAGTATTTATCGGGGCATAACTTTTTTTCTTTCAAATTATAGATTTGTATGGTGATATTCATACGTATGTACGGTGCATGGGTGTGCATATGTGTTTGTATAACTTTTTTAGTTTCGGTCGACTTCTTGTATTTTTCCGTTTACGCCTAAATGGCCATTACACCACAAATATAATTTGGATTACTCATTTATGATACTAAATCATATAGTGTGTGTACATATTTAGTATTTACTTGTTTTATTTGTTTATTTGGTACATGTGTGTATTGTTCCATCTACGTTAGTTTACTCGTGGATGTCCTCACATGTGGTAATATGTGGCGACACCTACATGTGGCATCACTTACCCGTGGTAGCACTTAAACGTGGCAGCACCCTTTTAGATTTCTGACCCTATAGATGTTTGGCATAAACCCGGGTACATGAAGTGATCTAGTATGGTTCAGCCAGGTTGGTGATTTTTAACCGTTGAATTTGGGTCGCTTCAACCGGGAACTTTAGAGTTTGAAGAGTGCGTCACTGACCATATATATAAGTGTTCGGCCCGTACTTCGGAGGGTCCACTAGCAAGTTTTTTTTTGAACTTGATTGGTGTTGTTAGCCATTGGATTTGGGCCTCTTAGACGGCTAGATCCCACTTGTCGATTTGAGCATCGATTGGATGTATCACACCCTATTGGAGACTTGACCGTATGGATGTTAGGCATATGTCTAAATGGACTTGCATGCTGAATTTTCAGCATGTTTGGTGAGTCTCAAACAATATGATTTGGGTCATCTCCATGGTGGTTCAGCAAATGGGTAATTAACATTAATTTGTGGATGAAAGGGCCCAATATTTGGAACCACCGAGCATAAGGATGGTTGACCATTTTACCCTTTTTTTTTCAAGTTTTATTATCATGCATATACTATTATAAATCTTTTCTCTTTCTTATATGTTCAATATTTTATTGTTTTTATATTGGTTCTTTATTACATTGTGTATTTATTTATGGGAAATTCTATTTGCGCCCCACAAATTTCATAAGCACCCTATTTGGGTCCTTTTTGGCCAAAAATGCCCTTGAGACAAAAAAAAAAAACCAGCACCCCTCTTCGTCCCTCCCTCTCACCCTGTAACAAAAAAAAACCAAAATAGAAAAAAAAAAGGAGGAGGAGGAGGAGGCCGTGAAGAAGAAGAAGAAAAAGAAGAAGAAGAAGAAGAAGAAGAAGAAGAAGGAGGAGGATGCCGTCGCCGCCACTTCCTCCACAGGTATGTCTCTCTCTCTCTCTCTCTCTCTCTCTCTCTCTCTCTCTCTCTCTTATTGGCCCTACTGCTGGGCTGGCCGTCGGGACTGTGTAGCCCATGGCTAGGCCCCACGGCCAACCCAGCCGTGGGACACTATAGAGAGAGAGAGAGAGAGAGAGAGAGAGATACCTGTGGTGGTGGCGACGGTAAAGGCGACGTCATCCTCTTCTTCCTCCTCCCCCTTCTTCTTGTTCTTCTTCTATTTTTTTTTTTTTTTTGCAGGTGAGAGAGAGAGAGGGAGGGACGAATGGGGTGCTTGGGTTTTTTGCAGGTAAGGGCAATTTTGGCCAAAAAGCACCCAAATTGGGAGCTTATGGAATTTGTGGGGTGCATATAGAATTACCCTTTATTTATATGTAAATATTTTTTTTTTCCTTTCGTCTCTTCATTTATTCATTCAAAATTTTTTTTCTTTTCTTTTGGGACAACCCACAAGGTCGTTAAAATAGGGGTATCACATCCCTGCCTCCCACGCTCTCTTGTGGACCCCAAACAACCACAAAACCTTCATTAAGACCACCCCATGATCCTCACAGATCTTCATTTTGATCTAATGGGCGGTTTGTCCTCAAAACCCACTCCAAAAATGGTGACAATTCAGACTGGTTCACCATTGAAACCAGTCCGAGGCTTAGTCTTTTTTTTTTCAATTTTTTTCTAGTTATTTAGCAAAAATGGATTTAAAACTAAAAGGAAGGGTTTTGAAAAATTTCTGTTCTTTACAGTAGAAAAATCTGATTTTTTTAAAGTAGATATTGATTTATATATATATTTTTTTTTCTGAAATATTCACCTCAAGACAATAATCAGGAATATAATTACAACAACAAAATGATTATCATAAATTTGATAAGAAAATAAACAGGATAATTCTCACTGAGATAGCTTTCTTCAGATATTAGCATATTATAGAGGAAATATGAAATCATTTAAAGATTTAAACCACCTACTTGGAACATCCGGGTGCACAACAGGCAAAAGTCCTTTTCTTCGTGCTCTTCTACGCCTTCACCAGCTGAAATCCAAGTAATAGAGATCAATGGTGAGGAAATCTTTCAATTTTCTACCCTCTAATGGCTTCTCCCCTCTCTCTCTCTCTACTTCCTCGAGAAGCTACTAGTTTTCTCTAGAGTTTTGTAAATTTTTTTTGCTCTTCCCTATTTATATATCTAACTTTTAAAGATTTTTAATAGAATTTGGAGTCCAAATGACATAACTATGATGTCATGATGTCATACAAGAAAGGTGAAAATTCATCCACGTGCTTTACCCAAAAAGGTGAATTTGACCCTTTTTTTTTTTGCTCGAGACCCGTGGGTCGAGGTGCGGGGTTCGGGCACGGGTCGACATTTATGAAAATGGTGCCCCTAGGGTAATTCAACGTGGCGAGTCTAATGGCGGTGTCCGTTTTGTCTGATTCTTTTTAGATTTAATTGTATTGGCCAATTACCAAGTGTGTGGGTCTGACTCTGGGAATGTCTGATAGGGTATCGTGGCGCTCAATAGGTTTCGGATATTATATTACGTTTTGAAGCGGGTCTTTACATCCTCCCTCCCTTATAGAAATTTCATCCTCAAAATTGAAATCATACCTCAATCGGCAAAAAGGTAAGGATGGGGCTCTCGCATATCTGATTCTTTCTCCCAGGTGGCCTCTTCTACATCATGATGTCTCCACTGAACTTTCACTAGGGGAATTGTTCGATTTCTCAAAATCTTCTCTCTACAGTCCAAGATTTGAATGGGTTCCTCTATGTACAAAACATGCTCTCAGATTTCCAATGGCTTCCAATCAATGACGTGAGAAGGATCTAGTTCATACTTCCTCAACATCGACACGTGGAATACATTGTGGACATTTGCCAGGTGGGGTGGTAATGCAAGTTGGTATGCTACAGCTCCGATCTTCTTCAATATTTGAAATGGCCCAATGTATCTTGGCATGAGCTTCCCACGCAAACCAAATCTAGTAATACCCTTTCAAGGAGAAACCCTTAGGAATACATGATCTCCCTCCTGAAACTCGAGAGGTCGGCGTTGCCTATCTGCGTAACTTTTCTGGCGACTCTACGCTGCTTGTAAGCGTTCTTTAATGACCTTGACCTTCTCGGTGGTCTGCTGTACCAGCTTTGGGCCAAGCAAACTGGCCTCTCCAACTTCTGTTCAGCATAACGGTGATCTACAAGGTCGCCCATAAAGTGCTTCAAAAGGTGCCATGCCAATACTAGCCTGGTAGCTATTATTGTAAGCAAACTCAGCTAAGGACAGGTGAGACTCCCAATCTCCCCCAAAATCAAGGGCACAAGCTCGGAGCATGTCTTCCAAGATCTGGATAACTCGCTTGGACTGACCGTCTGTCTGCGGGTGATATGCTGTACTGAACTGGAGGTTTGTATCGAGCGCTTTCTGTAGGCTTTGCCAGAATCGTGCCTTAAAGCATGGATCTCTGTCAGAGACAATTGAGATTGGCACTCCATGTAACTTTACTATCTCATCAAGATACAGTCTACTCGGTCTCTCTATGGAATAGGTGGATAAAATAGGTAAGAAATGCACCGACTTAGTCAGTCGATCCACTACAACCCAAACTGAGTCATGATTGTTTCGAGTCTTCAGCAAGCCCATGACAAAATCCATGGTAACATGATCCCATTTCCACTCAGCAATTGAGAGTGGCTGCATGACTCCTCTGGGTCTCTGGTGCTCTACCTTGACTTGCTGACAGGTCAAGCACCTACTGACATATTCTGTAATATTCTTCTTCATCCTTGGCCACTAGAACTGTCTCTGAAGATCCTTATACATCTTAGTTCCTCCAGGATGAATAGTATATCTACTTTTGTGGGCCTCATCCAAAATCTCGTGTCTGATATGATTGTCTATCGGAACCCACAATCTATCTCGGAACCTCAAACTACCATCCGAGTGGAAAGACCAATCATTATCATAACCATCGGCCGCTCTCCGACTATGCACCTCAAACTCTGAATCTGACACCTGGGATGAAATAATCTTTTGAGTCAATGTCGGCTGAACTCTGAAATACACCGCAAAGATTGTGTTTCCTGGTGGACGAGCGATGAGGTCAAAGTCAGCTGTAGACTCCAACATCTCCCACTCTCGAACCATCAGATGGGCTAAAATGCCCTCCCTCTTTCTACTAAATACATCTGCAACTACATTTGCCTTGCCTAGGTGGTAGTGTAAGGTGAAATCATAGTCTTTCAAGAACTCCATCCAGTGCCTCTGCCTCATATTCAATTCTTTCTGTGAGAATAGGTACTTAAGGCTCTTATGATTTGAGTATAATTGAAACTTCTTTCCATTGAGATAGTGTCGCCAAATTTTTAGTGCGAATACTATGGCAGCCAATTCTAGATCATGAGTAGGGTAGTTTTTCTCATGGTTTTTCAACTGTCTAGAGGCATATGCGACTACCCTGCTATTCTGCATAAGAACATACCCTAAACCTCTTTGAGATGCATCACTGTATATCACAAACTCATCCTCTGAAGTAGGTATGGTCAACATTGGCGCTGTCGTAAGTCGAGTCTTTAGCTTCTGAAAAGCCTGCTCACACTTCTCATCCTAATCAAAACGCACACCCTTCTGGGTCAATCGAGTCAATGGTGCCGCAATGTGGGAAAAGTCTTCTACAAAATGAAGACAATAGCCAGCCAGTCCCAAGAAGCTCTTGATCTCAGTGACTGTAGTGGGCTTGGACCAATCGAGCACTGCTTCCACCTTGGATGGATCTACTGAAATGCCATCTCGAGAAACTACATGCCCAAGGAATTTAACATCGGTCAGCCAAAACTCGCACTTGCTCAACTTTCCATACAACTGGTGATCCCTTAGGGTCTGAAGTGTGATCCGCAGATGCTCATCATGCTCATTTTGAGTCTGAGAATATATCAGGATATCGTTGATGAATACTACGACAAACTGATCTAAGTACTCTCTGAATACCCCATTCATCAAATCCATAAATACAGCTGGGGCATTTGTGAGTCCAAATGGCATCACCAAGTACTCGTAGTGACCATAGCGAGTACTGAAAGCCATTTTTGGGATGCCCTCCTCCTTGATCCTTAACTAATGGTAACTAGATCTGAGATCGATCTTTGAGAAATACTAAGCACCTTTCAGCTGGTCAAATAGGTCATCTATCCAAGGAAGAGGATATCTATTATTGATGGTAACCCTATTCAACTGCCTGTAGTCAATACAAAGTCGAAGGGATCCATCTTTCTTCTTCACGAATAGCACTGGAGCTCCTCATGGCGAAGCGCTAGGTCTGATAAAACCAAGGTCCAGCAACTCCTGTATCTGGGTCTTGAGCTCTCTCATCTCTATGGGTGCCATCCGATATGGTGTAATGGAGATGGGGGAAGTGCCCGGAATGAGGTCAATCGAGAACTCTATGGCTCTCATTGGTAGTAATCCTAGCAACTCATCTGGAAATACATCTGGGTACTCTTGAACCACAGGAATAGAATCCAAACTAGGTATCTCCTTTTTCTCCTCCCCAATGACGCTGGCTAAAAAGCCAAGATCATCATCATTTGCACGTCTTTTGATTGACATGGGATGGACTAAACAGGTCTAACAACCAAAGAATCTGACACTCGGCTGCCTAGGTATACAGAAAGTGACAATCTTCTCGAAGCAGTCCACATGTGCATGGAATGCTGCTAACCAATCCATTCTTAGGATGATGTCAAAAGCATGCATGTCGAGAACAGTCAAATCATATGGCATCTCTAGACTACCAATCCTGACTATGCATGATTTACATATCTTACCCGGAATTGTCTTATCTCCCAAAGGTGTCATCAAAGAAAGCAATCTACCAGTACGTGATACTATTAATCCCAAAGCCTCAACTAAGTGTGGTGCTATAAAGGAGTGGAGCTAGTATCTATCAAAGCATGCACGATACTATTTGAGATCAACAAGGTACCTTCGATCACATCATCTGTAGCCTTTGCATCTCTCTGGGTAAGAGCAAACACGCGTCCTTGAGTCACACGACTCTGATCTCTGCCAGTCTGTTGAGCCTCTAGAGGACAATTTCTCTTGATGTGCCCTGTCTCTCTGCAGCTGTAGCACTTCAACTGATTAGGCACTATCGGTCCTGAGGGTTGTGCCTTCTGTGGCTATGGCCTTTGTGGGGGCAATGGTGGCCTTTGATGCCCCTGGGACCTAGGTGCTGGAACTAGAAGCCTATGTTGCTGCGGTGGCCTAGGCTGCTGAGGCTGTACATATTGCCTCAGTTGCTGTGATGGCGGCGGTTGAGGGTGTTGTGTTGGCTGCCTCGATGATCCTGACTGATCCTCGATCCTAACCTTCTTGACCATGTCAGGTCTACTCTGACTGTCTGACGGGGGTCATCGCCTAAGCTGTTGATCCCTCAGTCTTGACAAATCGCCCTCGCTCTTTTCTACCAATTGGGCTCTTTCCACTACTTCTGGATATCGTCTCAACCTCAGAGCTGCAAATTTGCTCCTGATAGAGGGACGAAGGCCTTGCTCAAATCTTTTTGCCTTCCTCTCCTCAATGGATAGTAAATCTTCTGCAAATCTTGACAACTCTGTGAATCGAGCCTCGTACTGATCTACTGTCATATCCCCTTGTGTCAATTCGATAAATTCTATGTCCTTTTTGTCTCTAGCACACTCAGGAAAGTGTTTTTCTAGGAATAGTTGTTGAAACTGCCTCCAATCGATTGGCTCACCTCCAGATGTCCTCTTGACCATTCTCCACCAATGGTCAGCTTCTCCTTCTAGCATGAAAGCTGCCAAAGTGACTCTCTGGTATTCGTCACAGGGGGTTACATCAAATATTTTCTCCATCTGATTGTTCCACCTCTCGGCCTCCATTGGATCAATAGCCCCTCGGAACACTGGTGGGTGCAATCTCTTAAAGTCCTGAATTAAGTTGCCAATGCCATTCGGCTCTCTATGGGCCCTAGGCTCAGGGTAATACTACAGGGCTGGTGAAGGAACTGGTAGGGATGTTTGTGGCGATGTCTGATCCGGTGGTGGTGGTGTCTGTGACTGCACAGGAGGCGGAGTCTGACTTTCCAATAATTCGGTAATCCTGCCCATCATTTGTTGTTGACTTTGGGCCATCTGGCCCATCACTTGGAGCAATTGGTTCATTCTATCATCCAAACCATCGCCTTCCCTTCGTTCAGAGCTACGAGTCCTCATATCGTACCTTCAAGTTAAAATGCACAATTGTAAGGACTCCAAAAATGCTCCTAAAGATCAATTTTAAATGTACAATTGAAAATATCCACAATAAGGCTTTTGGCTTTTAAGTCTTTTATCTTGTTGCATTTTTTCATGCCTTATGTCAAATCTTCCTATTGCTATTTCCGTCTGGGCTCCAATCTTTCCCAAAAGGATTTACTAGTGGAGCTCTGATACCATCTTCTGTCACGCCCCGAGACCTAGCACAGATCCCGAGGTGTAACTAATTCTCCTAGTAGTCCTATCCTCATGATTGCTAAACTCCAGAGTTGTAGTGCTAATTTCAGACTCTAATAATGCAGCGGAAAAGTCTACTTAGTCCATTAGGTTCAGTTAAGTAACAAATTCAAGGATGACACAATCGTTTTTTAAATCTAAACATTCATTCATTTATATATGTCCAAAATACGTATGTACATAGAACATGCTGAACATGATAATGTATGTATAGTTGTGAGGGTAACATGTACAGTAATCCAAAAATATAACAAAATGAAACCAACTGATAAATATTCTAGCTACAAAAAGATGTACTAGCTTCATGGATCTACTAGAATAACGGTGTTGCTCTAAAACTCCTCGTAGTTTGCAAACTAACTCGGGATCCTCGTCAGCTACTAGCTCTTCTAAGTACTCTGGCTCTTCTATAGGAAAATCTGAAAGGGGTTGGGGAATAGGGGTGAGCTTTTGGGGAAAAGCCCAGTAGTGGGGATGTGGTTTAAACTACTCATGATTTCATCTCCAAGTGAAAATAATCGATAAAACAAAAATAGATGGCAGTAACTGGCATAGCCTATTGACATGCAGCTACTAGACTTAGTTAAAATAACAAGTAATTTGCAGAATTAATATAACAATGTACGAAAGTTAAAACCAGATGAACAGTGTTAAAAATTAGGTTCTCCATAGTTTTTCAATATCTTCACATTTTCTACACTAAATATAATAGCAATTTGTGAATGATGCAGGGTTTATAGAGATCTACTTCAGGCTACTATCGGTAATCAACCCCGGTCATAGCAATCATTCAAATAATTACAGATGTGGAATGGCATCGTTTGGCCTTTTTGCGCCGGCCAGGCAGTCTTCTCCTGTCCTGATTTTTCGGTCGGGTGCCCCACCGTTTGACTACATACTCAGCGTGGGGTCCACGCAAAACCCTCATTTTCCAGCTCAGGTCGCCGTTAGCCTAATTATCACGTCGGCAAAGATGCTCGACGTCTGCAGAGATTCTATGGATCCATGGAAAGTCCGGGCAGAGTACATCATGCCCCGCGTCTAGATGCCTATCAGGCGTACAGTGTAACCGTTGGTTAATCCTAGTTAACAGTGCATCATACTGGGTTCCTCAGAAGAACCGAAATTCTATGACAACTACTAATATCCTATGGTCCTAATAATGTCCCATAACCACTAAGAGAACGCATATGTATAGCATCTATCTAAGAATTTCATGGCCCTTCTAAGTCACCCTGATATATACATATAGATATATAGACCTAAGCCTTCTAAGGTTTTTATTTCTGATTTAAATCCTCTTTGTTAACTTTTCTAGAAACTTTTCTCTTTCAGTTCTTATCATTTCATTTGATCTCCTAACACTCTGATGTGTGTGTATGCTAGTAGGGGCCCCAATCTCAGAACCAACAATCAATCCATATCTGAAATAGCCAGTAACCTGGGTCCACGTAGGCACCCAATCCAAAATCCATATCCACATATCCGGGGTAGCCTAAGCATCCCACACCCTCAATTGTGTCAGAGATATCACAAATCGATCCATTTCCAAAATCCCCCTTGTCTTTTTTGCGGAAACTTTCTCAAGTCAACTTGTTATAAAAATCCACATTTTTAAGTTGCAAATACCTTAAATTAAATTTCCAATGAAAATTCGGTGAAAATCAAAAGTCGAACGAAGTATGTGCAAAAATTTTCTTTTTGAAAAAATGAAGAAATCAAGAGGGGTTGGTATGATTAATTTGAAAATGGTGTTGACAATTAAAACCTTCCCTAGGGTCGCCTTAGTTTGAAAAGTTTTTTATTTAAATCTTGCAAAATTTCTTATCTTGAAAATATTATTTATCTTTTTTCTTTCAAATTATAGATTTGTGTGGTGATATTCATACGTATGTACAGTGCATGGGTGTGCATATGTGTTTGTATAACTTTTTTAGTTTCGGTTGACTTCTTGTATTTTTCCGTTTACGCCTAAATGGCCATAACACCACAAATGTAATTTGGATTACTCGTTTATGATACTAAATCATATAGTATGTGTACATATTTAGTATTTCCTTGTTTTATTTGTTTATTTGGTACATGTGTATATTGTTCCATCTACGTTAGTTTACTCGTGGATGTCCTCACATGTGGTAATATGTGGCGACACCTACATGTGGCATCATTTACCCGTGGTAGCACTTAAACGTGGCAGCACCCTTTTAGATTTTTGACCATACAGATATTTGGCATAAACCCAGGTACATGAAGTGATCTAGTATGGTTCAGCCGGGTTGGTGATTTCTAACCGTTGAATTTGGGTCGCTTCAACCGAGAACTTTAGAGTTTGAAGAGTGCGTCACTGACCATAAATATAAGTGTTATGCCCGTACTTCGGAGGGTCCACCATCAAGTTTTTTTTTTTTTTTTTTTTGAACCTAATTGGTGTTGTCAGCCATTGGATTTGGGCCTCTTAGACGGCTAGATCCCACTTGTCAATTTGAGCATCGATTGGATGTATCACACCCTATTGGAGACTTGACCGTATGGATGTTAGGCATATGTTTAAATGGACTTGCATGCTAAATTTTCAGCATGTTTGGTGAGTCTCAAACAATTTGATTTGGGTCATCTCCATGGTGGTTCAGCAAATGGGTAATTAGTATTAATTTGTGGATGAAAGGGCCCACAATTTGGTACCACCAAACATAAGGATGGTTTTTTTTTTCAAGTTTTATTATCATACATATACTATTATAAATCTTTTCTCTTTCTTATATGTTCAATATTTTATTGTTTTTATATTGGTTTTTTATTATATTGTGTATTTATATATATGTAAATGTTTTTTTTTCCTTTCCTCTCTTCATTTATTCATTCAATTTTTTTTTCTTTTCCTTTGGGACAACCCACAAGGTCGTTAAAACAGGGGTATCACACCCTACCTCCCACACTCTCTTGTGGACCCCAAACAACCACAAAACCTTCATTAAGACCACCCCATGATCCTCACAGATCTTCATTTTGATCTAATCGGTGGTTTGTCCTCAAAACCCACTCCAAAAATGGTGACACTTTAGACTGGTTCACCATTGAAACCAGTCTAAGGCTTAGTCTTGTTTTTATTTTTATTTTTATTTTTTTCTTCATTCTTTTTTTTTTCTAGTTATTTAGCAAAAATGGATTTAAGACTAAAAGGAAGGGTTTTGAAAAATTTATGTTCTTTACAGTAGAAAAATCTAATGTTTTTAAAGTATATAAGGTCAGGATCGGGGGACAACATTTTTTTACAACAAATATGACAACAAAAACTTGGTGCTGCCCAATACATAAATTAGAAGTTTTAGAATAAGATGATTTTTGGCAAGGATGCTTTTTATAGTGAAGAGATCATCCTCACAAAAATTCAAATCATTCTGATATTTGTAGACCGATTTACAAGTTGGAGAATTATGGACCGTCTATTTTTATCGTTAACTTGAAAACCACATTTGATGGGGTTAGAAATTTCAGAATGTGCTGATTTTTTGTAGGGGTGATCTGTATGGTGAGGAGATCATCCTCACCAAAAATCAGCTATTGGTTCATCTTCCATGTGGGTACGCTAAAATCGTTGTTAAAAATGATGTATGAAAATGTTGTCCCGCAATCCTGACCCATACATATATATATATATATATATATATATATATATATATGTATATATAGATACATACATATGTATGTATATATACATACATATGTATATGTATGTATATATACATATATATATATATATATATATATATATATATATATATATATATATATATATATATATATGTATATATAGATACATACATATGTATGTATATATATGTATGTATATATACATACATATGTATGTATCTATATATACATATGTATATATATATACATACATATGTATGTATATATATATACATATATATATATATATATATATATATATGTGTATATATACATATATATATATGTATATATACATATCTTCACCTCAAGACAATAATCAGTAATATAATTACAACAACGAAATGATTATCATAAATTTGATAAGAAAATAAACAGGATAATTCTCACTGAGATACCTTTCTTCAGATATTAGCACATTATAGAGGAAATATGAAATCATTTGAAGATTTAAACCACATACTAGGAATATCCGGGTGCACAACAGGCAAAAGTCCTTTTCTTCGTGCTCCTCTACGCCTTCACCAGCTGAAATCCAAGTAATAGAGATCAATGGTGAGGAAATCTTTCAATTTTCTACCCTCTATTGGCTTCTCCCCTCTCTTTCTCTCTACTTCCTCGAGAAGCTACTAGTTTTCTCTAGAGTTTTGTAAAATTTTTTTTTTTTTGTTCTTCCCTATTTATATATCTAATTTTTAAAGATTTTTAATAGAATTTGGAGTCCAAATGACATAGCTATGATGTCATGATGTCATACAAGAAATGTGGAAATTCATCCACGTGCTTTATCCAAAAAGGTGAATTTGACCTTTTTGTTTTTGCTCGAGACCCGTGGGTCGAGGTGTGGGGTTCGGGCACGACGGGTCGACATTTATGAAAATGGTGCCCCTAGGGTAATTCAACGTGGCGAGTCTAATGGCAGTGTCCGTTTTGTCTGATTCTTTTTAGATTTAATTGTATTAGCCAATTACCATGTGTGTGGGTCTGGTTCTAGTCAGACATTCTGGGAATGTCTGATAGGGTATTGTGGCGCTCAATAGGTTTCGGATATTATATTTAGGGTTTGCTAAAAATCTCTAAAACTAATTAGAGTTAGAGCATCTCCAGCATGTTGCTTTCCTCCTTCGCCAAGCCAAAATTTAAAGAGAAACTTTTAAATTCGTTATCCAGCAACGTCACTAACCCCCTCGCTATTTTGAGGTGTCAGCTAAAAGCACTCATCACCTTGTTAACTTCGCCGTATCTCCCCACCATCGGAGTGTCAAATCTCCACGCTCCATGAATACACTAATGGCCCTTGTTTTGCGTGACCTTCTTTCAGTTATGCATGGTGCGAGGCAAAAATTTTCCAAGAGATTTATCTCCTATCATGTACGCCCCACCTCTCAATGTATTGATGAATGGCCTTGATTTGCAGGACACTTTTCGGGTCAAGCAAAAATTTCTCAAATTTAAAGGTTTGTCCCAAGACCATGCATCATGGCTGTGACAAACTTTATGGGATGCCAATACAGACACAACGGACCAATTAAGGCCTGCGACATGTCCACACTTAGTAACTATGGCAAACTTTTGCAAGGACAAGATGGGAAAAAGGGTGGCGTTATAACGGAAAAAAGGGTGCCGCCCCCAGTCCGTATAACGGTCCCTTCTAAACCTTGATCAATAATCCCCAATGTTTAAGGATGAGATCCCAGAGAAGAATTTTGGAAGAAAAAAAAATGTGAAAAAAAAAGAGAAAAAGAGTTTACCAATTACAACCAATGTCAGGGTAAGAATGGTTTCAGAAATCGGAACACATCGATTCCACTCATTTTCATGGAAAATTTTCTTGGGAAAATACACCCGATAAGGCTGTTTGAATGCACCCGAAAAAATATACCGAGAAAATATGCAAATATTCAATTATATGAGAAAATAAGGGTGGATTTTCATGGAAAAAAGGGAAAAAAATTTCTCGAGAAAATGCTATTTTTCCACGGGAAAATTGGCAATTAAACATGTCCTAAATGAAATACCATAAATCAAAATATATTTTAAAAATCAGAATCATATATATTTTTTCAAATCATTTGAACATTCATCCACATTTTCAAACAAAAACTTGAGAATAAATTGTACATCAGACAGGGAAGGCACTGTTCTCACTTCTCACACTAGGTGATATAATTGCGACATGCAAGGAAGCTTTATTTTTTTTATAAGGGTCAGGATCGCGGGACAACCATTTGGCGTACCCACATAGAAGATGAATCAATGGCTGATTTTGTGTGAGGATGATATCTATGGTGAGGAGATCATCCTCACAAAATTCAAATCATTCCGATATTCGTAGACGAATTTAGAAGTTGAAGAATTATGGACAGTCTATTTTTACCATGTAACTTGAAAATCACATTTGATGAGGTTAGAAATTTCAGAATGGGCTGATTTTTTGTTGGGGTGATCTATATGGCGAGGAGATCATCCTCACCAAAAATCAGCCATTGATTCATCAGATTATTTGGTTTTTGTTGGCTAAGGGTTCATCACTCTCGTTGTAGCATTGTGGGCCATTTAAAAACAAGCCACCTACACACTCTTCTGGACCACTGACCATATGAATATTTGATCCACCATTTGGTAGACCTGCACACCAAAAGATCAGCCTGATTGGTGAGTTGAGTACTCAAACAATGCTTGAATCCCATGGCTAGAAATCACTCCATGAAAAATGCTCGAATCCCATGGTTAGAAGTCGCCAATCATACTGATTTTAGGTGTGTAGGTCCACCAAGTGGCAGGCCAAACATCGCACATTTTTACATGACCCACAAATGCCACAACTAGAACAACCCCTGAGCAGAAATTCCCTCCTAAGGGAGTAAAACTTTGATGACAAGCCGATGACAGGGATCAATATGAGCCACGTGGAACATTCTTAGAGGACTCTAACTGTATGGATGTTTGACCAATCCCTAGGTTCACCTAAAAACCAAAAATCAGCCTGATTATTGAAATCACTAATAGATCTGATTTTGGTTGATAGGTCCACCTAGGGATTGGAAAAAGATCCGTACGGTCAGAGATCCTCTATGAGTGTGCCACGTGGCTCATATTGATCATGTCATCCGTCTGTCATCAAGGCCGATGACAGGATCAATATGAGCCACGTGGCACACTCTTAGAGGATCTCTGACCGTATGGATGTTTTTCCAATCCCTAGGTTGACTTAAAAACCAAAAATCAGCCTGATTATTGATTTATAGGCGTTGGATTTGAAATATTTTCATGGGTTAATATTAACCGTGGGAATTTGAGCAGTATTGACCATTATTTGAGCTACAAAGATGGAAAGGTTTGAAATCACTAATGGAGCTTATTTTTGGTTTATAGGTCCACCTAGGGATCGGAAAAACATCCATACGGTCAGAGATCCTCTAAGAGTGTGTCAAGTGGCTCATTGATCCTGTCATGGGCCATCAAAGTTTTTTTCCTCCAGAGGATCACAAGTACACTGAACAGTACGTACTTTGCAAAGAATCACACGCATGCTATAGATTCTGGACCGTTACAAAAAGTTATGGACTAAGTACATACGGGCCGGGTTTGATGGATAAGGTTGTATGGGTAGTTGGTTAGTTAGTTATATCCTCAAAAGCCTATTGGACTTATCTTGAATATAATTTTCTTGTAGGACTGTCCCTCCATGTTTCTTGAGCCTTAAATACTTGTACCTCTGGCGTTTCAGTTCTTGCAACCATGTTTGCGAGGCTTCTCTATGCAGTCTTCTTCCTCTCCCTCTCTTGCTCTGCCATCAAATTCTTCCATTTCATGTTAAAGCCACTGCTGTTGTACACTTCTATGGCATGAGTTTTCGTGATCGAGAAGTTTGTCTTCCTTAGGGTCCACGTTCTGGTCTGGTCTCCAGAGATTTCTTTCAAAAAATGTCGACCGCGGTTATGGAGGATGTCATCAGAGTTGTTGTATTGATTTATGTGTTGATGATACGAAACTTGTAAACAAGTCAAGCAATCGTTTGGGTTAGGAATTGATTGGAAAAAAGATGTAACAAGGTATGCCTTGAACTTTTTTCAAATGCGGAAGCACTTTTTTTTTTGTTACTCACCGCTGTCATATGGGCCCACTGACCGCATGGATGTTTATCCCACCCTTTGGCGGATATACACACAAAAAATCACCCTGATTGGTGATCTATAACCATTAGATTTTAGTACTTTTAAGGCGTTCTTGTAGCCGTTGCATTCAATCATTGTTTTGAGTGCTAACATCAAGGGCTAAAAATCATCAAACAAGCTGATTTTTTGGTATGACTGTCTACAAAGGGGTGGGCTAAACATCCATGCGGTCAGTGGGCGCAGATGGCAGCGGTGAGTGACAATGGACCATGTACCATGTGATCATTACTCTTTAATAAAACTTAGTCTGATTGGGTGTTAAGTGCAACATTTTAATAAATTAAAACTTATTGATACCCTTTAAACGGACACCGTTCCCCCAAAAGATTAGCTATTTTAGGATATCTTGATTAAATTACAAGCGTGAGCAGTTGATGCTAATCTTGATTAAATTACTTAAAAAATACTCTGAGAAGTTGGACAGACTCTTGATCAAGCGGGAGCGCATGTGATAGATGCAGAGGACTTTGGATGTAGTCACGAAGAGGGCTCTCGTGGCCCTACATTGCTCAATGTTTTGGGCCCACTAACCGCATAGATGTTTAGCTTACCTCTTGGTGGATATACATACCGAAACTTAGTTTGATTGATAATGTATAGCCGTTGGATCAAATACCCAAAAAAATACAAAAAATGCTTGAATCAATGGCTAGATCATAAATCCTAAAAGGGTGCTACAATCTATGGCTAGAGAAAGCCAATCAAACTGATTTTTGGTATGTATGTCCACCAAGAGGTAGGCAAAACCAAGGTTTAAAAGGGGCGGTTATAACAGTTAACGGACTGGGGCCGTTACCTTTTTCAGTTATAACGGATTGTAACGCACAAGGGGCAAAAATGAAAAAAAAAAAAGAGAAAATAACGGAAATAATGGGAAAAACGGCTCTAATATTCAAAATTCAAAATTTCAATAAAATTTATCACAGAAAATAACGGCTGTTGTCATGCAAATAACAACCACTATTTTCCGAGCGTTAAAATGGTAAACATGACGGGGGATGTCCGAATCCATTATAACGGCCGTTATTTTCGTTATAATAGCCATATTTTAAACCATGGGCTAAACATCCATGCCGTTAATGGGCCCAGGACATTGAACAGCCCTCTGCATCACTGCTTCCAAAGTCCTCTGCGTCTGAGTAAAACTTGTCACAAGATGTTGTGACGGAAGCCGGTCACAAGATGTTGTGACGGCACTCAAGTCGAGCCACATGACACACGATCAGAGGGCGCTGACCGTATGGATGTTTGGCCAGTCCCTCGGAGGACCTACAAACCAAAAATCAGCATGATTAGTGATTTAAAACCTTTGGATTTTTGCACCCAAATAATGCTCAATAATGCTCAGATTCTTACAGTTAAAATCAACCCATGAAAATAACTTCAACCGAATCAGTTAGAAATCACTAATCAAGCTGATTTTTTGTGTACCAGTCTACCGAGGGACTGGCCAAACATCCATACGGTCATCGTCCACTAATAGTATGCCACATGGCTCTTATTGAGTGCTGTGACTGGCTTCCGTCACAACATCTTGTGACAAGTTTTACTCTCTGCGTCTAATGGATGTTGGGAACTTGGGGGTTGGGACCATCCCTAGATAGACCTACGGACAAAACTCAGCCTGATTGGTGAGTTTTAACCGTTTGATATTAGTCTTTTTCATGAATTACAATTCTGATCAGATTGATGTTTGGCCCATTCCTAGGTGGACCTACGTACAAAAATAACAGCCTGATTAATGATTTTAAACCTTTGGATCTTTGTACCTAAACTAATGGTCAAATTCTGGGGTTAAAAATCAACTCATGAAAGCGACTCCAATCCAACTGTTAAAAATCACTAATCAAGCTAATTTTTGGTCTAATGAGCCCACCTACGGTTGGGCAAACATCCATGAGGTTGGCAATCTCTAAGAGTATGCCACGTGGCTCATATGTGGTCTGTCATCAGCGTTCTACTCGTGTGTCATGGACGTTGCCATCAAAACCGGGATTAAAATTTGAGTAGTGAAGTGATGTCTCATCTCACACTAATTTCTAGCCGTTGAATTTAGTATCAAAAAAATGTTAAATCCAACGACTTAAAAAGTGCTAAAATCTAATGGCTAGAGATGAATATTTTTGGTGTGTATATCCCCGATCCACCTAGGGCTGGGCTGGGCTAAACATCCATGCGGCCTGTGGACCAGGCGTGAGTTCTAGTTGGGAACATCACTATTAAAATTTTGAGTAAAACTTCTATCACAGCGTTCTGACAGATACTTCTGCCACAATGCAAAATATAGGCCACGTGGCACACTTTTAGTGGTTGTTGACCGTATGGATGTTTGGCCAGTCCGTTGGAGGACCTATAAACCAAAAATCAGCCTGATTAGTGATTTACAACCTTTGGATCTTTGCACCCAAATAACGCTCAATAATGCTCAAATTCTTACAGTTAAAATCAACCCATGAAAATAACTTCAATCGAATAGCTTAGAAATCACTAATCAGGCTGATTTTTGGTTTAGAGGTCCACTGAGGGACTGGCCAAACATCCATACAGTCAGCGTCCACTAAGAGTGTGCCACGTGGCCTGTGGTTTTGCATTGTAACGCTGTGAAGAGGATTTACACTAAAATTTCCCCATCTTTATTATTAGGGAATTTTTGACATACCCCCCATGTTATCTTTGAAATTTGACATACCCCCCCACACTTTGAAAAAGCTGACATGCCCCCTATGACTTGGTCCAAGGTCAGTTGACCAATGTTGACCCGAGTTGACCAGTATATTTTACATTAAAATACAAAAATACCCTTGTCTTCAACCTTGGAACAAGGGTTTAGACCAAAACCAAACCCCCAAATCAAATGGCTGTGGTGTATGGCAAGCAAAATCAAATGACCGGAGTCTCATGCCGGTCATTTACCACTCCGACAAAAATTAAAAAAACCATTGGCCCATTGGGTTGTCCGATCATAGACTCGAGCTTGTATTGTTCAAAAATATCCAATCAATATATGGAGTGGGAATCTCCAATGCTAGTTGAGATACCAAGAAAAGATTCAAAGCTTAATATTTGTATTACAATGCCACTTCAACCTTAGAAGTTTTTATTTTTAAGTTGGTGTTCCCAAAAAAAAAAAAAAAGTTAAAACTCCAGATACTAGGTTTTTTAATTTTCGCCGGAGTGGTGGATGACCGGCATTAGACTCTGGTGGGTTGGTCTCCGGTGATGGACAACTAACCCATTGGTATCTCTTGGCTTGCCGTCCGCGACATCCATTTGATTTGGGGGTTTGGTTTTGATCAAAACCCTTGTTCCATGGTTGAAGACAAGGGTATTTCTGTCTTTTAATATAAAATATTATAGTCAACTCGAGTCAACATTGGTCAACTGACCTTGGACCAAGTCATAGGGGGGTATGTCAGCTTTTTCAAACTATGGGGGGTATGTCAAATTTCAAAGATAACATGGGGGGTATGTCTAAAATTCCCTTATTATTATTATTTTTGGTTGTAATCTTCTGCACTACTTTGGGAAGAACAATTTTCTCGTAGTTTGTAGGTGCTACCTACCTCCTAAGAAATACGTGAGAGTCAACGTTGAGGAAAAATCGGAGTAAATCTTACCTGACCACCCACCATATAAGCGACGTGGCAATTTCTTAGAGGACACTCTTATAGATGTTTGGCCAATCCCTAGGTGGACCTATAAACCCAAAATCAACCTGATTAGTGATTTCTAAGCGTTAATTGAAGTCTTTTCCATGGGTTGATTTTAACAGTATGAATTCGAACATTTTCACTAATCAGGCTGATTTTTGGTTTCTAGGTCCACTTAGGATTGGCCAAACATCCATGCGGTCACGTCATCTAAGAGTGTACCACATGGCTCATATTATGGGTGGAGAGGGCTTCCCTTATCGCTGGTCAGGCAAGTTTTACTTGAAAAATCATTAAATGGAGTCCGATCCCGACATCCTGTATGCTTTGTTCACCACGTGTCCACTTTAAATAGGAGAAATGGATGTACAAGATCTTAATCCAAGTTCCCAGAAATGGTTACTGATAATCTAACCATTGATTCAAGTCTCTTTTGTAGCATATGGGTCCCACTCTCCGTATTGCTGGCCCTATTTAAGTTGTTCGTAAGCACAACCAAGACCTGCAAGCCCCGGCAGTAGCTAGCAGCAGCACAGAAGAAGCCATGGCATCTCCTTGGTCGGTTCGTGAAATCTCGAGATGCAACATAAAACCACATCGTATGCCAGAAGAAGCCCAACAGCCTTGCTATTTAACGGCATGGGATTTATCCGTGCTCACCGCAACCTACATTCAACAAGGTCTCATCTTCTCCAAACCACATACAATCACCACCACCCTCCTCCTCGACAAACTTAAGGATTCTCTCTCATGTACCCTCCTTCACTTCTTCCCCCTTGCCGGTCGCCTCGCAACCAAAAAGGACGATAACCCACCTTCCTATACTATCTTCGTAGACTGCACTAATGCTCCTGGAGCTGAATTCATCCATGCGGTTGCAGCAGACATAACGATATCCGACATACTCACCCCGATCGATGTTCCAACCATCGTAAATTCGATGTTCCCGCTCCATGGAGTTATCAACCATGACGGACACACCATGCCGTTGCTCTCCGTTCAGGTGACTGAGCTGGTTGATGGCGTCTTCGTCGGGTGCTCTTTCAACCACGCTGTTGGCGATGGATCCTCTTTCTGGCATTTCTTGAATACATGGTCTGAGATTTGTAGATCTAGAGGAGACAAGGAGAGTGTAATCATCTCGCGCCCTCCCATCATCAAACGTTGGTTTCCCGACGGCTATGGTCCTTACATTAATCTTCCTTTCTCCCACTCCGACGAGTTCATAGACAGGTTCACCCCGCCACTATTTAGAGAGAGAATCTTCCATTTCTCATCTCAATCCATGGCGCGATTAAAAGCCAAGGCTAATCAGGACTGCAATACCGACAAGATCTCCTCCTTCCAGTCCTTGTGTGCATTCTTGTGGAAGTCGGTGATTCGTGCGCGTCATCTACCTGGTGAACAGACAACAAGATGCTTAATGGCGATCAATAACCGATCGAGATTGCACCCCCCCTTGTCTCCGAATTACGTTGGCAATTGTGTTCATATGGTGTACGGGTCCATGACTGCGAGCGAGCTACTCGACTGTGATCTTGGTTGTGCTGCGTGGCTGTTGCACCAAGCTGTGCTTGGCCACAACGACGATATAGTGCGCAAGAAGTTTGAGGCTTGGGTTAAGGCTCCTACGATTCGCCAGATTGGCCGATTAATTAATAAAAGTGTGATGGTGATTGCGGGCTCGCCAAGGTTCGATGGATATGGGAACGATTTCGGGTGGGGAAAGCCAGTCGCGGTTCGTAGCGGGACTTCCCGCAGGTACGATGGAAAGGTTGCATCGTACCCGGGTCGCGAAGGGGGAGGAAGTGTGGATGTGAATGTGTGCCTATTGCCGGAGACGATGAGTGCTCTCGAGTCAGATGAGGAGTTTATGGGTTTTGTTGTATCTGAGTAAATCTGAATCCTATACCCAGTAGCCGAACTATGCTTAGCTCAGTGAGCTGAGCCGGGCTTCTTTCTCTTACTGTAATAAAATATGCTCTCAGTCAGTCAGTTGCAGTTCTTTTATTTTTTATTTTTTAGAGAACGTTATTTTAGGGTAAGGAGACGTTGGGTCATAACTCCACGGACTCTACTTTTTTATGCACGGATGTTGTACTTCTTGAGTAATTGAAGGAGTCTCATCAATGTTGATGACGGACCACACAACAGGAGCCACGTGGCTCTCTCCTAGAGACCACTACGATAAGGATGTTTAGCCCATCCCAAGATGGACTTATACATACCAAAGTTTTGATTAGTAATTTCTACCCGTTGGATTAGAATCTTTTCCATAGTTTATTTTTAAACGTAGATAACGAGCATCATTTGGGGTATTCAGATCCAAAGGTTTGAAATCACTAATCATGATATTTGGTTTGGCCAAACATCGATCCATAGAGTCAATGGTCCCTTAAAGTGTGCCACATGGCTCATAATATTGTAGTCCTCATCATCATTTTTGTGCGAAAAAAACTATAAATTAAAGTGGTTTTGTTCAAACCCCTCTCATCTCTTAATATCCTTTAGTCCTCTCTTCTACACCTAGCACAGCCATCGGCCGCTACCACCACCGCCTTAGTATGTACGTAGTTTATCTATTTGTACCGGTACCTAAATAATGCTCAAATCCCACGTTTAAAAAACAACCCATGCAAAACGTCTCCAATCCAACGCTTAGAAATCACCAATCCGACTAATTTTTTGTATGTAGGCCCACTTGGTTGGCCCAACATCCATACGGTAAGCGGTCTCTAAGAGTGTGCCACGCGGCTCATACTATGGTCTGTCCGTTATCAAAGTTCTACTAATGATACTCCATTATTGATTTTAAAATAGTTATATATATTATGAAAAAAATAATGAATATTGGGTGTTAAGAAGTGAAACATTAAAATAAAAGAGTAATGAAGACATGGTTTGCAGTCCATGGAGGTTATCATGGTGCATGTGGGTGTCAATTTTTGATTGGTCAAAATTTACTACCAAAAAAAAGACTTTCCCCAGCGGACAAATTTACTTTTACCAGCCACCGTAACAGCCGACACATTTCCGCAGTTCAAAATTGCCAATGAAAACAAAAGAACCATTAGGGATTTATTTTTTGTTTAATTTTGCGAATGACATCCTCCATGGTTTAGAACCGCTGAGATATCAATAGCAAATTAGAATAAAAGGGAGCGCGCAAGCAGAACGCACCATGCCCTAGCCCCTCTCTCTCTCTCTCTCTCTCTCCTTGTCAGCACTACCACCGCCAACCTATGCCGTCGTTCACCCCCATTGGATGACTGTTCAGTGCCTTCACCTGTGATCTTGGAATGAATAGAGGAAAGGTGAGAGGACGTGGTTAGGCCATGGACGAGAGGAAGAGGTAGGAGATCTGCTTCTTTATTTTTATTTTTTCGACGGATTTTAAAGGTAAATAAGGTTTGAAAGATTGGAAATAGGTTTTGATCGGCTGGTTTTGGTGTTCGACTGATTGAGTTACATAGGTTTTAAAAGGTTTTTGCAGCATATATAGTAATTGAGTTTCAATTTTTGTTTTTTATTTATCAATTGTATCGGATTTTAGTTTGTTCTATCAGGTCGGGTAAAATGACTCATCATCAATAGTATATATTTTTTCGAAAAAATTACATTCCCAAAAACAACGCATTGAGTGCGTCATTTTTTTTTTATTTTTTTATTTTTTTTTTTAATAATTTCGACTAGAATCATCGGCAGTTATTAACCGACGGTAATAAACCGCCGCATAGATTGTCGAAATTTTGCTGACGACGAAGGTAAAAAGCCAACACCGGCGATTTTTGAACTGCCGGGGAAACAAATATACTTACGGCTCTAAACAGCTGGTGTTGGCCTTTTACCTATGCCGTCGGCTAATTTTTGGCTGTTTATGTGGTGGTTTATAATTGCCAGCTAAGGATATACCGACGGTTTAGAGTCGCTCGGAAAACTTTTTTTAAGAAGTGATTGTAACTTTATTTATGACTCAAGTTACAATTTTCACCAATGAAAAAATGACAGCCCATGCACCATGACAACCTCAATGGACCTCAGACCATGTGATCATTACTATCTATATCTATATAACAAAACACATCGGTTGTCTCTCCCTTTTATAGGCTTCATATATCCAAGGGCCCATATCAACTCTTGCATAAAATAAAATTTAGACGGTTGGATTAATTTAACAGAGAAATTGTCTCCCCACATATACCCCTCTTATCGGCTTCACAAAGGATGGCTGAGATCTTATCCCCCAAATGGACTGTGGATGTCAAACACTTACACACAATTTTGGGAAATGCTTTGTAGGGGAGTTCCGAGGGCACAGGCCACGCTCTATACATCTATATAACAAAACAGAGAAGTCATTTATCCCCCCTCTTTTCAGCTTCGCAAAAGATGGCTGAGATCTTATCACCCCAAATGGATGGTGGATCTAAGCCACTCACACCCGATTTTGGCAAACGTTTTGTCGCATAGTGCTGCCTAGCTACTAGTCTATATAACAAAACAGGGAAGTTGTCTCCCCTTTTTATAGGCTTCATAAAGAAGGACCGAGATCTTATCCTTCAACTCGACGGTGGATCTCAGCAATTCATACCCAATTTTGACAAACACTTTGTGGAGGAGTGCCGTGGGCACGGGCCACCTACTGGTCTTGAATATAACTTAGTTGATTGTGGTACCCTTAAGACGAATGACACTGTTCCCCAAAAAGATTAGCTGTTTTAGGATATTTTGCTTCTTACAGGGTTACAGCTACTGTTTAAATTATTTTTATAAATACTCTAAGACAGCCCTCTAATCAAGGGGAGTGTGAGCTGTCAATGCTAATCTTGATTGAACTTATTTTAATCAAGTCCTTACTCCTTACACCGTCACCCCTACTGCCCTGTTTTTAAGTATCAAGCGGAAGCGCATGTGATGGAAAAAACTTCTATCCAGAGGGCTCTCGTGATTTTGGAATTTGGACCCACTAATCTCATGGATGTTTAGCCCACATCTTTGTGAATGTACATACCAAAAATTAACTTGATTGATAATTTATAGCCATTCGATCAAAGACCCCAAAAACATACAAAAAATGCTTGAATCCAGTCGCTAGAATAAATCCTAAAAAAAGTGCTACATTAATCTATGGCTAGAGATGACCAATCAGATTGATTTTTGGTATGTATATCCACCAAGAGGTGGGCTAAACATCCATGCAGTTAGTGGGCCCAAAACATTAAGTTATGTAGGTCCCACCACGACAGCCATCTGCATCTAAAATGTTTCCCTATGGGATGTGTCTGCTACATTAATATCGCGGCAAAGTTGTAAAGCATGTGATAGTGTCTGCTGGAATTAATAAATATTTCATGACGCAAGGAAGTCCATAGAAGCCACGTGCCAAATTCTTAGGGAGAAATGATCTTATGGACGTTGGGAAGACCTACGACAGACCAAAACTCAGCCTGATTGGTGAGTATTAACCGTTTGATATTAGTTTTTTCGTGAGTTAATTTCAACCGTGTAATTTGATCATTATTTGGGTAATATCAACCAAGGTTTAAAGGGGGCAGTTATAACGGTATAATGGACTGGGGGCGTTACCCTTTTTTCCATTATAACGACGGTTGTAACGAAAAAACGCTCAGGGGCAAAAATTAAAAAAAAAAACGGAAAAATGGCAAAATTTCAAAAACGGAAAATAAGGCCGATTTTTTTCACAAATTTTTCCAGAAAATAACTGTCATACCGGCTGTTATTTTTTTTGGGGTTTTAACGGTACATAAGGTAACGGGGTAGGTCCCTAGTTGTTAAGTTCGGATACGGGAAAAATTCGAGAAGGCAAAAGTTCGAGTATAATTCGGTTATGGTCTAAAAATTCGTCAATAAAAATTCGGTCAAAAATTTGAAGAATGGTAAAAGTTCGTAACGGTATTCATTCGTGTTTCATTCGGTTATGATCCAAAAATTCGATGTTAAAAATTCGGACATTGGAACCAATGTTGTTTTCCACCCATGGGTTTGTTCATGAATTTTGTAATGAAAAAATTTTTAAAATCCAACGACTACAAACTACCTATCAGGCTGATTTTTGGCTTGTAGGTTCACAAGGGATGAATCCATTCATGGGATCAATGAACCTAAAAATATTTAGCATAACAAACACATGAGACTAATGAGATCTCGAGACTAAGTATTACTGACCAAACACCTCAAGTTTCCTCTTTGTAAAAAGATTAAAAAAAGCTTCTTATTAAAAAATTTATATTTAAGTATTCCTTGAAACTAACTGTGTCCTTATTACAAACATCTCAGATGTACCTTATAATATTATATTGAATATTTATGTCCATTGAGATAACTTTGGATGCCCAAACACATGCAAATATGCATTAGGGTGGAGACGATGAGGAACGTGAATTCGAGAATGAAATTAGAGTTTTTTTTTATTTTTTTTCCTTTTTTTTTTATTTTTTTTTTAAACTCTATTTTCTAGCCAAATTAATGGGCCGAATTAATTGTCTACCCGAATAAAACACGTTTTAATCGCATGGCCTTAATTATTCGCGAATAAATCCGAATTTTTGAATTGTTCGGCCGAATAATTCGTTTTGCCTTATAAAACGAATTGTTCGCGAATAATTCGCGAACTTGGCAACTAGGGGTAGGTCTGAATCTGAAGTGCGTAGCCCACTTTTAGAGACAGACCGTATGGATGTTTGGCCCATTCCTAGGTGGACCCACTTACCAAAAATTATCCTGATTAGGCATTTCAACCCAAGAAAATGACACTAATCCAACGGTTAGAAATCACTAATCAAGCTAATTTTTTGGTCTAGATAGCCTACAGGTCTACCTAGAGTTGCGCCAAACATCCATAGGGTCATCTATAATACCGTGGTCTTTAAAATCACGTCTTAAAATGTACTAAAATTTAATTGTTAGAGATTACCAATCATGGTGATTTTTGGTGTTTATAACCACAAAGAGATGGCCCAGGTGAGAAAAGATTCACTGGCCCAGCGGCCTTCAAACTTTGAAGTCTTCCCACCCAAAATGTCTGACACGTACCCCAAAAACTACTGAAAAAATTCAGCCAGGATCGACTCGCGCGTCAGCTCTAACTCATGTTGGAAATCTTTATATGAACACTTCTCTTGATAATCAAAAACTACCGAAAAATTTTAGATGCAATGACCCCGTTGCTGTCGATGCAGAGGACTCTTGTGGCCCTACATAGATCATTTTTTGGGCCCAATGACTGTGTGGATGTTCAACCAACCTATTGGTAGATAAACACACTAAAAATCAGCTTACTGATGATTTCTAGTCATTGGATTTACTACACAAAAAACATGCTTGAATCGAACGACTAGAATCATGTCCGAAAAAGTACTAAAATCTATGGTTAGAGATAATCAATCATGTTGATTTTTGGTTTGTAGATCCAATAAGGAGTGGGCTAAAAATCCATGTAGTTATAAGTAGGACTTGGGGTGGACCTTCTCTCACCATGGGGCCTTAGGCCACCGCCTTAATGGCCTTAAGGTAGAGCCGACCCTGCCCACGTTAAGCCCTTGATTAGTGGTTAACAAGAGGGACAAATCTAAGTATGCAAACATTATATCCACCGTTAAATGCTCCTTGAAAAACGTGTTTTTAATTTATAAAACAATTTTTTTTGAAAACGTTTAAATAACACATTTTTCAAGGACATCCAACAGTACCGACAATGTTACAGTTGCATACTAGATTTGTGGGACGGGGACTTCGACGTCGTTATGGAGTCCAGGTCCTGTACCCCATACACCTCTTTTTTCACCACGTGCCAACTTTAAATTAAGTTTTCAAAACTATGAGAGATTAGAGTACAAGATCTGAATCCAAGCGTCCAAAAAAGGTTAGCGATATCTGACCATTGATTTAAGTCTTGTTTTAGCAAATGGGTCCCACCCTCCAGCGTATAAACTACAACCCCCCGCCCCCGCCCCCGCCCCCGCCCCACATAGAGGAGAAATTTTTTAATTTTGTGACATCTCCATATGGCGTCTCCTTCAGCGGTTCGTGAAATCTCGAGATGCAACATCAAACCACGGCGTATGCCAGAAGAAGCCCAGCAGCCTTGCTATTTGACGCCATGGGATTTATCCCGGCTCACCATAACCTACATTCAACAGGGTCTCCTCTTCTCCAAACCACATACAATCACTACCACCCTCCTCCTCGACACGCTTAAGGATTCTCTCTCATGTACTCTCCTTCACTTCTTCCACCTTACCGGCCGCCTCGCAACAAAAAAAGACGACAACCCACCTTCCTACACTATCTTCATAGACTGCACTGATGCTCCCGGAGCCGAATTCATCCATGCCGCTGCAGCAGACGTAACGATAGCCGATATACTCACCCCGATCGATGTTCCAACGATCGTAAATTCGATGTTCCCGCTCCATGGAGTCCTCAATCATGATGGCCACACCATGCCGTTGCTCTCCGTGCAGGTGACTGAGCTGGTTGACGGCATCTTCGTCGGGTGTTCTTTCAACCACGTTGTTGGCGATGGATCTTCTTTCTGGCATTTCTTGAATACATGGTCTGAGATTTGTAGATCTAGAGGAGACAAGGGGAGTGTAATAATCTCTCGCCCACCCGTCATCAAACGTTGGTTTCCTGAGGGCCATGGTCGTCACAACATTAATCTTCCTTTCTCCCACTCCGACGAGTTCATAGAAAGGTTCAACCCGCCACTGTTCAGACAGAGAATCTTTCATTTCTCATCTCAATCCATGGCGCGACTGAAAGCCAAGGCCAACCAAGAGTGCAATACCGACAAGATCTCCTCCTTACAGTCCCTGTGTGCACTATTGTGGAGATCGGTGATTCGAGTGCGTCATCTACCTGGTGATCAGACAACCAGATGCCTAATGTCGATCAATAACCGATCGAGATTGCACACGCCCTTGTCTCCAGAGTCCAGACTACTTTGGCAATTGTGTTGATAGTGTGTCCGGGTCTATGACTGCGAGCGAGTTGCTCGAGCGTGATCTTGGTTGTGCTGCGTGGTGTTGAACCAAGCTGTGCTTGGCGGCTTGGCCACAACGACGGTGTAGTGCGCAAGAACTATGAGGCTTGGGTTAAGGCTCCTACGATTCAGCAGATAGGCCGGTTGATCAATAAAAGTGTGATTATGATTGCGGGCTCGCCCAGGTTCGATGGATACGGGAACGACTTCGGGTGGGGAAAGCCAGTCTCAGTTCGTAGTGGGACTTCCCGTAGGTTCAATGGAAAGATTGCATCATACCCGGGTCGTGAAGGAGGTGGAAGTGTGGATGTGAATGTTTCCTTGTTGCCGGAGACGATGAGTTCTCTCGAGTCAGATGAGGAGTTTATGGGTTTTGTTGTATCCGAGTAAATCTGAGTCCTGTACCCAGTAGCTGAAACTATGTTCAGCTCAGTGAGCTGTGTTTCTTTCTCTTACTGTAATAAAGATATCCTCTCTCAATTCTCAAATCTCAATTGCAGTCTTGCAGATCCTTTGTTCACTTGTCTCAAAAGTCAAAAGTCAATAGTCAAAACTATGCTTCTTTCTCTTTAATACTAACTAGGCGGACATCTTTGGAAGAAGTGGCACACTCACAATCTATTAGAGACCACTGACCGTATGGTGTTTGGCCCATCCCTAGGTGTATTTACATACAAAAAATCAGACTGATTAGTAATTTCTAAGCATTTGATCGGAATCGTTTTCATGGGTTGATTTTTAAACGTGTAATTTGAGTATTATTTTTTATACAAAGATCCATTGACCTGTCAAGACGGGACGGATTGGTCGCAGCCGCATCTACAGTCACGGGCCAAGTCGGTCCAGGTCGGGTTGTGCATCTACAGTGATGGGCCTTGCCGGGCCAGACCAAATTGGCCCATGTGCATTTTTTAAATTCTAAAAAATTTTAAGGATGTGTGAACTTTACTGGTGTAAGATGGTACGTACTTAAGTAGTGTCAAGGGGGGGTGTGGGTATTCCGAAGAGAAGAAAGCTTGGTCGATCAGGTGGGCAGAATATCGTGATTACGATGTTGTTATTGCTCTGTGTGTCGTGAGAGTCATCTCGAGAGTAAGAGACATGGCCTTATGACCGACTTCAGAGCCTAGTTAGTAAATTCGCTATTATATGCGTTTAATACCCGATTTTTTTTTTTTTAAGAAACGTTTAATACTCCCGTATAAAATAAAAAATCAGCAAATTCACAAATTTAAAGCCTATACGAATAAAACACGTACTACTCGCATTTAATACACGAATTTTGTATTTTTTAAAATAAAAACGTATTAAATAACCGCATAAAATGAAAAAATTAGTAAAATTCAGGTTTTTAAGGCTAAATGAATATAACATTTTAATAATGACCGAATTTTTTTATCCCGAAACCGAATTAAACTCGAACTTTTCCCGTTTCGAATCTTTGCTGTATACTGAATTGTTAACTATGCTTCAGAGTGAGTCATTATGATCGTCTCGACTGGGCCACACGACCGGCTTTAGGGTATTTTAGGCTGTGTTTGATTGCAAAGTGAGAAAATTGCATTTTTCTTGGGAAAACACAACTGTCCCTCGTTAGATAGCCATTTTAAATCTGTATAATTTCCCTTACCAAGCCATTTAAATTTGGATAATTTTCCCTGCTAAGCCCAGAATTCATTTCCACCAGAAATTAATGCACCTTTATTTTCTCACATGATTGAAATTTGTGTTCTCTGTTGCAATCAATCAGCCATTTAAGGCATTTCCCAGATGTATTTTCGTAGGAAAATTTCTGTGCAATCAAACATGCCCTTAGTAACACCCCATGAAATTTGAAAGTAAATAGTAATACCCCCTTATGCTTTCAAGCTGTTTAATTTTAACTTAAGTCAACCACTGTTAAACTTGGTCAAGTTCTTCAAGAACTCTTATGGAAAATTGGGAAAATAAAAAATATGTGATCTTTTTGGTTTGAGTTGTGGATTTTGAGTCCTTACCCAACTAGCACAATTTGCATGAGGCCTACCCATGAATCTATTAACAGCGTCCATGTGTGCAGGGCCGTCCCGATACAAGTTGAGGCCTAAGGCGAAAACTTTGTATGAGGCCTTTTTGTAATATTTAATATATTAATATACATGGTATTAATTAAAAAGTAAACTCTCTCTATTATTAGAAATCTTTATATAAAAACTATTCTTGATAGTAAAAAAATTACAGAAAAAATTTAGATGCAGAGGACTCCCGGTGCAGTCGATGCATAGGACTCTCGTGGCCCTACATAGATTATTTTTTGGGCACAATGACTGCGTGGATATTCAGCCCACCTATTGGTGGATAAACACACTAAAAATCAGTTTGATTTATGATTTCTAGCCATTGGATTAACTATCCAAAAAACATGCTTGAATTAATCCAACGACTAGAATCATGTCATAAAAAGTACTAAAATCTATGGGTAGAGATAATCTATCAAGTTGATTTTTGGTTTGTATATCCAATAAGAGGTGGGCTAAATATCCATGTGGTTAGTGGGACCTGGGCTGGGGGCCTTCTCTCACCAAGGGGCCTTAGGTGACCGCCTTAATGGCCTTAAGGTAGAGCCAGCCCTGCATGTGTGCACTCCCTCAAAAATGTTTTTTTTTATAAGACTCGCATTCGGCCCACCATGTCTAATGAATTTAGAGTGTGTTTTTCTTTTCCCATAGAAAATTTTCCCGAGAAAATACATCTGATAGGATTGTTTGATTATTGCACCCAAGAAAATATGAAATTCCCAATTATGTGAGAAAATAAGGGTGGATTTCGTTGAAACCAATTCTCACTTATGTGGAATGGAAATGAATTATAGGCTAAGATGGAAAAATCTCATTTTCTCGGGAAAATTTTCTCATTTTAAAATGACTATCAAACAAAAGAAAATTGGCAATCAAACACACCCTTAGTATTAAATGAGCTTACAACATCCCCATGCCAATGGCAAGTGCACAATTGTCTCTAAATGCCATGTATTAATTGCCTGTAGAGTGGATAAATGCTGCTTGGGCCGCTCTTGAGTTGCATTTAACCATGATCGAACGTATGCCTACCCTCCATATCCCTTCTTAGATGCGCAATCTTGCAAGCAAAGGCTTTGATGAATTGGTCCAAAGAATGATGGCCCTAACTACAGCAACACCAGAGTTTCCCCAAGCACACCCACTTGATAAGGGCTCCTCTTTAGATGGCAAATGACTTGAACAGTGTGCGTATGTTGCGAGCAAAGTTTGTTATAAAGGTCTAATGTTTTGTTTATAAGTATGAAACTAGGGCCCTGCTTGGTTCACAGCAAATTGTGTGCAATGCACTCACTTGCCATAATTTTGGGATTGCAAGTGATTGGTTGGAGGTGTGCAAATGAACTGCCGTGCAAGTAGGTTCCAGGCCCTTGCAAACTCCTTAACAAAATAGATGCAAGCAAGTGCAGCCCAAAAACTAATGCAAGTGGGTGCATTGTATTAGCTCATTTTTTCTTCCGAAAAAACATTAATAATAATAATAATAATTGTGATTATATTTTTCATTGTTATCTTTTTATTTTTATTTTAGTTTTTTATTTTTTTATATAGTTGGTTGGGACCGCCGGCACCTAACACCAAGCTCTCCCCTAAAAAAAAAAATAATAATAATAAAAACAACATGATAACAATAATAATTTTATTGTGTAATTTTTTTATAAAATCAAGAAATAAAATAATCCATTGCATTCTTTTGCAATGCACTACCAACCAATCAGCTAAACTTCGTTTGCATCTATTTACAGGGCGTGAACCAAACAGCTGTAAGTGAGTTGCATTGTAACTGATTACAATGCAAGTCGCTACATTTGCACTACAATGCAAAATGCACTCAAGTGTAGTGAACCAAACAGGGCCTAGGTGTCACATTAATTTTCTTACAGCAATGCAAAAGACTGAACAAGGGATCCTTAAAAGCTATGGGTGTTTTACCCTAGGTAACTAGAGCGTGGAACGGGGCCAGTGCGAGTGCAGGAGTGAGAATGTTGAATTCAAAAATATCCTTAGGGTTCAAACTTCAAAGTGCCTCCGGACCGTTTCACACACACATGCATACTACATCTATTTATGATAATTTCATTGTTATAAATTTAACTTATATATAAAAGAAAAAAATACTCCTAATTAAACACATTTTGTATTCCAATTATTCAAAAACAACAAAAGGCGAAATAAAAACAAATGTCTAGATAATTTATCGGTCACTCCATATGTGGCCCTTTGCCACGTGTAATCTTCTAACATCTTCGTGCTTGAGTTAGAGTGGATGTTCCTTAAATTGGAGCTCAAGGAGACAAGCTACATGTCAAAGACGAGGGATGTTCAACATCATGTAAAGCAAGGTCATCTTGATGTAATAGATACATTACCTCAATGGCGTCTATGTCATTCTCCATTTTTCAATCATCAACAAAGGCATCTTAGTTATTACATGCCAACTCATTGCAGCCGTTGTTTCTCAACGTAAGAACCTTTCCCCATTACACAATCCTATAAACAAAGGCTCAGGCTCTGAGGACCCACTTTTTCTGACCCCTCTCGGTGTTCGCGTGCTTGGCCGTGGATTTCACGAATCCAACGGTGGTTGTCAATGCCCAAAAAAGTGAAAAGTGATGCCAGCTCGGTGCTGACAACCACCGTTGAATTCTTGAAATCCATGGCGAGCACACGAACATCGAGAGGGGTCAGATAAAAGGGGGTTCTCTGAGCCCGACCCATAAACAAATAGGTAAACATAAAAACACGATATTTTATGCGGATATCAAGATAATGAAAGAATGTTCAATTAAAGTAATTTAGAGCGAGGCTCCAACATTTTGGGAGTACAGGTCATAAAAGGATTTGCTCTCAAACTATCGGATCAAGGTTTTGGAACGGGAGCAGCACCCGTAGTAGGAGGTTCCAGTTACTAAGGTTTTACTTGAGGGGGTATCGTGGTTTCTCATGGTATGTGATTTAGCTCCATGATGGGTAAGAGATTTGTCACACATAGCTTTGGAATAGCTAAGAGAGTTGTGTTTTGTCATATTTTTTTTCAAAAAACTCTTATAGCTGCACGAATTATTTATATGATCAGAATGTCTACAATAATGACACATGATATTCAACGTTTCATATTGTAAATTTTGAGATGAAACCATTGTAGTTTTTACAAACACTATTATAGAGTTAGAGATTTTAGAAGATTTTTCAGTATATCCAAGCTATTATTGTTTGCTTTTCTCATGGTTAATAGATTTTCAAGTCAAAAATTTCCTTGTGTAATGGTTTTAATTAGAGTTTCATTCTTGACTTCTAATTCATTCTATTTAAGTCTTAACTTTCCATTCTCACTCTTAAGAGCTTGCTGTCTACTCAGAATTAATATCACTTTATTATTTTTATCCTTCACATTGTGATATAGATTTTCCAATTCAATTCTTAGTGAAGTATTTTCAAAGCTTATTTCATTTCTTTCATTTTTCAAAAGATCACAAGATTTTGTCAAGTTTAAGCTTTCTTCATACAACTTTTTAAAAGCTTTCTGGAAACTTTCTTCACCCTCATCATCACTTATATTAGTTTCAAGTTCTATTTCATTATGGTTTGAGTGATGATTTTCTTTAAGGGTCGGGATCTGGGGGACAGAAGATGAAATCAATCTTTTCACCTAAACAACAGAGACGTCGATCTATCAAAATCTAATGGCCCTCTTTCCATTCATTTACCACTAAAGCAGCCGAGCCGATTGGAGTAAACCAACAGTCGTTTGAAAAATGAGGGAAGGGAATTAAATGAACTGTGCATGTGGCACGTCCACAGTGGCAAAGCTTCTGTACGTCTCATGCACATCACGTATCCCCCTCTTTTACTCTACTGAACCTGAACCTCTCTTCCTCTTCTTCTCTACTCTCTGCAACTCTTCTTCTCTACTCCTTTGAAGGTCGATCCACTAGTAAACCTTCACTCACACCCCACAATATGAGCCATGTATTCTTAGAGGGCCCCGACCACATGGATGTTTAGCTAGTCCATCTGTCACGCCCCGCGACCTAGGTCCAGCATATCTAATGCCAACACAGATCCCGATGTGCGATCGAGAACGAATCCCCAACACACACTATAAATATGTAGTGCAAGCTGATTAAATACGAGACATCTAAAGAATAAATGAAAGAAATTGAATATTCAAATTAATTCAAAACTTGAAAAAAGTAACAAAATGGTTTAAAGTAATACAACTCAGTTCTCACTACATAAATTCTCTCAATGTAAAAAAACTACTTTCTAAAAATCTAAGCGCATCTAAAAGATCCTGCGTGCAATCCCACCGTCTGTGTTGGCCTGAAAAGAGAGTGCCTACGAAGGGTAAGTACAACCGACTCGCAAGTAACAACTACATTAAACCCTCCTGGTGAACGTGTGTAGGTGTTTATAACAACATGCTCAATATTTTCTCAAATATAACTAATATATGAACATGTCATAAGAGATGTATGAAATATCAAAGAACGGATCTATGAAAGATACATGCTAAGGAGATCAACAAATGACATCCACAACAATCATCTCATACCGATTTACAATTAAATCTCCGAACTTGAATAAGAATAAATAATTTAATTAACCGTATAATGTGATGATGATAGACACATGGACTGGCATGTACTGACTCGTAGTCTAACTTTCAAAATATTATACGTGACTAACAGTGGGTATCTACACCCGATGGGTGACTTAGAGCTTGAACGAATCGTCGCTTGAGGCGCCCTCAATTTAGGGTTGAACGAATCATTCCCAATGATATATCTAAGTGTCTGTACCCCAACTAATACTATTGATACTCCTACCATTTATGATCATACATGACTATCTAAGAACATATCCGAGGTGCTCATGCACCAATCAACACTTCAGACGATTCTAGAATGCAGGTGTGCGTAAAGTACTACAAATATCATGCCATAATATTTTCTAATAAAATATCAGTTGAATACACACTAATAGTATGGATATATGACACATGAAAATTATAGATTAATAATAATTCAAAACTTGACATGCGTACCTAATAATCGGCAATAGACATCAATGAATGATAATTCTAATAATTATTGATCATCCGTAATGATAATTCAATAACTTTAATATTTTTATATACCAAGATTACTTTAATTATTATATTATAATATTAAAATAATCATAACTCTATGATTCATTATCAAATCAATGATTTCTTAAATAAACATTAACTTATTTATTTGTAGAACCCTAAAATCTAACATTGAATTAAAATTATCTAAAAATTAATTAATACCGAATTGATATTTTAAATTTTAAGAATTATGTGATTCCTATTAAATTCTATAAAAAATACCGCGTTATTCTACTCTTCAAAACACGCGATTTAAAAAAATAGAGCTAAAAAATATTAAAAAACGAATGAGATAAAATTTCGACAAAAATTACAGTTTTAATAATGACGAGTAAAATAAATTTTTAAATTTCGAAACTCCTGTGATTCTTATTAAATTCTAAAACAAATACTACTGTATTCTCAAAACACACAATTTAAAAAAAAAAACAGATCTAAAAAAGGTTGAGAAAACGAATGAGATTAAAGTCCTACAAGAAGCCACTTTTCTATAATTTCAGAAAAATTTAAAGAAAATTAAAGATTATGGCATTTTTTTTATAGATTTTCTACAAATTTCTACATAATTTCTTAATAACAAAATCAGAGATTAAGCATGATAATACTATTAATTTAAATGTAACAAGGAAAATTTTCAAACACAATTAATCAATCAAAATTACATATTATCAAGACAAATAAATCAAGAAAAAGTTTAAAAAAGTTCTACTCGTCTCGTAACGCTCTAAGAATGAAGAAAAATTGAAGAATAGGATAAAGACATGATCTTCTAGTCTTAATCTTCAACAAAGAACCCCAATAATAAAATCTTAATCCAAAAAGAGAATAGGAAAAGAGAAGAAGAAGGGAGGAAATAGGGTTTTTAATTTTTTGTCACTTTAAAAGGTCTATTTATATCAACCCTCAAGAAATCCTAAAATAAGTTACTAATGTGCTAAAAATGGCCTAAGGCCCATATATAACAACTAGGTACTAAACTAGATCATAAACAAGTCCAAAAGGCTCTAAAATTAGCTCTAAAAGCCCACCTAATTAAATGTAATAAATAATTATTAATTAATGTATTTCAAACAATCACATAATTTAATTATTAACTAAACAATTAATAATCACGAAAATAAGTCATTACACCCTCAGTGGACCTGTAAACAAAAAACAGCCTGATTAGTGATTTAAAACCTTTGGATATTTGCACCCAAAATAATGCTCGATAATGTTCAAATTCCTACTATTAAAATCAACCCATGAAAATAACTTCAATCCAATACTTAGAAACCACTGATCAGGTATCTTTTTGGTTTGTAGGTCCACCTAGTGATTGGCCAAACATCCATACGGTCAGCGTCCACTAAGAGTGTCCCTCATGGCTCGTCCTGTGGGCTGTGATCGGCTTCGCTCACCCGGGGTGTGAGCGAAGGTTTACTAGTCGATCCACCAAAAAAGCTTATAAAAGTGGGTATTGGCCAATCTCTTCTCCCCCTGATTTGATTGTTTGCCACAACCAATCCCTCACTCACAAAGCCAAGATGAGAGCTTCATTGTTGTAGGTTTTTGCTTCTTCAGAGTATATTTCAAGGCAGTCTCTCTCTGGTTCTTGAAGGATTTCTCTTGCTCGGATTGAATCAGAAGCAGAACAATCTCGAGAATCAAAACCTTTGTCTCAAAGATCTAGATCTTCCAAATGGATGGATTGTCGAGCGCCCTTAACATCGCCAGCCACGTAATGGAGGAGTTACCAGCAAATGTGAGCTTGAAAATAGAACCCTGCATGGTTTCATCATTGGAGGCTTCTTGCATCAAAACCGTAGGTTGATCATCTACCGCTGCTTGCTCAATCAGTCGAATGTGAAGAAATGTATCTCTTGAATCAAAAGCATTCGTATATTTTTGCAAGCAAATAAAGGAAGTCGATCCACCAGAAAAACTTATAGAAATTAACAAAAAGAAAGAAAGTCGATTCATGTTAAAGGAGTTCATTTTGCTTGATAGAAATTGTTTCTTGTTTTGTTAATTAACTTTTGCCAAGACTTCTGGTTACTGGATGTAAAATCCTTCAACCTTTTCTTTTGAAATTATGGAAACTACCATTCTGGGTTCTTTGTTTTCAACTTGATTAATTTCACATCCCTGGTCTGTCAAACTTCATATTGAAGAAATATTATGTTCTTTTGAATGGACTCTAAGCCAGTAACATTCACTTGTCAACCCCAAGCATCTGATACTTTGAGCTTCCACCATCTTTAGATACAGTATCACTTCAATTCTGGCTCTCATCTGTATTTATGCCAAAATTGCTTCTCCAAAGATCTTAAAACCAAACCAGTCAAATTTTAACTTCAGAGGAATCACTAGGATAGTAACCGTATGGATGTTTGGCCAATCACTAGGTGGATCTACAAACCAAAATCTGCCTGATTTATGATTTAAACATTTGGATCTTTGTAAACAAATAATGCTCAAATTCCTATGGTTAAAATCAAACCATGAAAATAACTTCAATCCAACGCATAGAAATTACTGATCAAGTTTATTTTTGTTTTGTAGGTCCACCTAGTGATTTGCCAAACATCCATTCGGTTAGTGTCCTCTTAAGAATGTGCCACGTGGCCTATATTGGCTACAGTCAATGGTGTTGTTGATTGTAGTGTCATCAAAGGTTTACTCCTTACTCTTCAGTCTCAAGTAAAACTTCTGTCACAACTCACAACACGAGCCATGTGGCACACTCTTAGTGGACTCTTACCTTATGGATGTTTGGGCAATCCCTCGGTGGACTCACAAACTAAAAATCAGCCTGATTAGTGATTCACAACCTTTGGATCTTTGCACCCAAATAACGTTCAATAATGCTGAAATTCCTACCATTAAAATCAACCCATGAAAATAACTTCAATCGAATTGTTTAGAAATCACAAATCAGTCTGAGTTTTGGTTTACAAGTCCACCGAGGGACTGGCCAAACATCCATACGGTCAGCATCCACTAAGAGTGTGCCACGTGGCTCGTATTGTGCGTTGTGATAGAAGCAGTGACATTGTGACTGAAGTTTTACTCTTAAGTCCTTACTGAGATTTACTCAGATTTCAAGTACAAAGAAAATTTAAAAATGTGTTTTTGAAAGCATTTATTACCAACACGTGGAGACCCTCTTAAATGAACAACATCTCTTCTGTTTTTTGTACGATGGTTCATCAATTGCAATCGGCTTGGCTTTGGCTCGTCATTCAATAAGAATAGTGTCGCTAGTTAAAAAGCAAAATAGTCGACATCGTTCGATCCTGTTTGCATCGACGGCATGTGCGTTCGGGTAAAAAGTTAGGTGAGAAGTTCTGTCCCCCGATCCTGACCCTTTCTTTAATATTAGCAATGGTTATTAATGCTTTAACATTTGACGAATCTTTGTCATCACTAGATGTGTTTGTTTTTGTACCAGATTCCTCACTGTCCATATCCCAAGCAGCAACCTTCATGACTTTGGTCTTTCCTTATTAATTCTATTGGGACAGTCAGTAGATGTATGACAATAACCTCTGCATTTATAACACTAAATTTCATCTTTAGTGTTGTCTTCCTTTTTATATTTGTCTATTCATTCAAAAGACTTTTTATCCCTTTTACACAAAAATTTTCCTATTTTTGTTTCTAAACTCATTTTTTTAGCAAAAAGGGCAACTTCTTCTTCAAGTTTATTGGATTTGTCAGAGTCAGCTTCTTCTTTCATTTGCTTCGTAGAGGTATTTAATGCCAGTCCTCTTTTCTTAGGTGTGTAAAGTTTAAGTTCAAATTTTGATTAGACCTTATTAATTCTTTCAATTTGACAAGCTCGACATTTTTACTTTTTCAATAACAGTTATCTTAGGGTAAAATCTATCAAGTAAAGATCTTAGAATTTTTCTGACAATTTTTGGCTTTAGGATGGCTTCACCAAGACCCCACATGGAATTGATTATTTCACTTAGCTTAGAGTAAAAGTCTGTGAAATTTTTATCCTCAGTCATTTTTATGATTTCAAATTGTGTTATAAGCATTTGAAGTTTGAATAATTTAACTGAATTAGTTTCATCACGGATCATTTTCAAAATGTCCCATGCTTGTTTTGAAGTTTCACATGTTATTATTCTTTTTGAACTCATCAGGTGATAAAGCACAGTGTATATCATTTAGGGTTTTGTTAGGGTAATTTTAGTCGCACCTCACAAAATGTGAGGGCGTACCCGACCTGTTGAATGCACCCCACTAAAATCAAAAAACGCTATTACAGTAAGACGTAAATTTCTTACTCACTAAAAAATGCTAATACAATAAAACAAAAATTTCTTACTCACCAAACAAGTAGCTTCCCCTTCCAACATCTTTACTCTAATGGGGCATTTTAGTTTTCCCATAATGGACATCTTTACTCACCTAACAAGTTCTTCTTTACTCACTATATTATGATTTTTTTATTCACCAAATTTTTTACTCACTAAACCAAGTTCTCCTGTAGCATTTTTTACTCACTTAACATGTATATACAGCTAAATGAGAACTTTTTAGGTGAGTAAAAAATGCTAATACAATTAGCTTTTGGAAGACTTCTTAGGTTGTAGACTCTGGCATTGAAGGTCTACTGTGATTAACTATCCAGAAAAAACTCTTACATTATTCTGACGCTTGAGAAGAGGTTCTTGATAACAGATCTTGATCATTCTTCGGAGTATTTCTTCAAGGTTCCTATTTTTGGCAGCACGAGGGAACTTGGTGTCTGGGAAGCTAAATGTGTCACACAAGCACCAAATGGAAACTTTGTTCAGCTTTAGATGAAGAACTTGGAAAGCAGGAGCAAGCTTTGATGGTTTAAGCCAATTCACAGAGATTCAACCAACTCAAGACCACTCAAAGCTTCGGTTATTGGAGGATATCGGCAAGAATGATGAGTGCCACTTACTGCCTTGTCCCATGGAGGTTGTACCTTTCATGTGCTCCACATCTATTCCTCCTGCTACACTGAGCAAATCTGATGGGACCTAAGAGGTACCAAGTTCTAGTGGTAAGAAGCAATCAGTGGAGAGTAACTATGAGTATTGCGTGTGGGTGATCAGATGGTTAGAACATGAATGGCACATGGAGAAGGACTTCTGGGTGAAGTTTCTCACTTGGTTCAGCTTGAGAGCTACAATGTAAGAGAAGAGGGTGGTGAGTGCATTCGTGGACACTCTGATTGATGATCCTCTGAGCTTAGTCGATCAGCTTGTCGATACCTTCATGGATGAGATTTGCAATGAGTAGAAGCTAGTTCCTCAAAATGGGTTTTGCCCACAATATGAGCCAATCATAGCCCGCAATATCAGCCTGATTAGTGATTTACAACGTTTGGATCTTTGCACCCAAAGAACGCTCAACAGTGCACAGATTCTTACGGTTAAAATCAACCCATGAAAATAACTTCAATCCAATTCTTAGAATTCACTAATTAATTAGGTTGATTTTTGGTTTGCAGGTCCACCGAGGGATTGGCCAAATATCCATACGTTCAACGTCCACTAAGAGTGTGCCACGTGGCTCCTATTGTGGGTTGTGATCGTTGTGACAAGTTTTACTCATAGCAAATAGTTGGTTTGCAAAGTATACACACACACACACACACAAAGAGAGAGAGAGAGAGAGAGAGAGAGAGAGAGAGAGAGAGAGAGAGAGAGAGAGAGGATGAGGGAATCATACCGAGAGCACCAATAGCATCGATGGGAGCAAGTCGTTGCCGGCATGAGGAGAGAGTTTATTGTAGTAAAAGGAGAAACGTGAAGATGAGAGGGTGCGAAAAAAAAATTCAAAAGAAAATGCCCTAGCTTAATAGGGCATTTTTGTAATAAAAAAAAGTAAAAAACACAAGGGTTTCGGGTGCCCTCTCATTTTGTGGGGTTCGACTAAAATTACCCGCTTTGTTATTATAGGTATGTGCTTCATTATCACCTATGCTCCATTCCAATTTAGCATTAACAATAATGATAGTTAATTCGCCAATAGTAGTTGCAACAGTAGGGGATGTTCATCTCATTTCCATTGATTCCAAAATCCTTTCATCAAGTAATTTTAAGAAGATCACCATTTTAGCCTTCTTGTAGGGATAGCTAGTACCATTGAATAAAAGCGATCTAGATACATAAAATTTCTTTTGACTCATAGCCATTTCAAGGGAACTAAGGATCAAACTCAGGTTGTTAAACCCTCTCAGAGTGACCTATGCTTTGATATCAATTTAAATTCTCTTTTAACTACCACAATACGTCCTATAAAGGGGTGAATATGACAATAAAAGTTCATCTGCGGATTAATGTGTAGATTTAGAATCGATAATCATGCAAGGCGAAATTAGATCAAACATTCAATATTCAAATCATTTATCCACAATTACTGAGATAAATATATGAGATAAGTATATACAAATCAAGTTTGATGAACTTGCACCTACATCTACTTTCCAACACTCAACACTGGGCAATTTATTATTCTTTCAATCATACATTATAACATATCCAATTGAACAGAATAAACACAACTAAGTATCCACTTAGTCTAAACTTACGAGAATCATTTCTTGTATACCTAGAGAGTCAACTAGGCTAGTAGAGTTAGAGAAAAATATTTTTCTCAATGATCTACATTCCACAACTCAATACCAATGAGTAAAAACTCATCAACCAAACAAGAGTTCAAGTTTTTGATAGATATAATCCAACTTATTTTTTTTTTGTAGAGATACTTTCAGATGAATTCAAAACAAACGGTTGAATCTTTGAAGAAGTTTCACCACAAATGCCACACTTACAGTGATGATCCTCAGCTAAATAGAAGATGAGGCAGTGTAAAGAACAGAATGTAGCCTATCAAATAGTAGAGCCTTCACAGAATGATGTAGCTTGAATTGCTCAGGTGAAGCTCTCAAAATATCAAAATCTGTTCAACTCAAAAGATATCAATGAATGAATGAGAGTAAAAGACTTGTTGATTGGTTATTTGTCTTAGGGTTTATTTTCATTTATATAAGAAGCTATCAGACAAGAGAAATTGACTTAAATTGGGATGTGCCCAACAAGCCAAAAATCGCGGTGGGGGGGGTGGGGGTGGTCGATCATTCATTTTGGTCGGTTAACCGCTCAGATACAATTTTGTCTGAGGGGTGGTCGGCCGCACAAAGTTGCTGGTCGGCCTATAGATCATAAAAACCAAGATTTAAGAGGGCGGTTGACTGCACCTTTTGGCGCGATGGTCGCCCGCTCAGAGTTAGAACTAGGCAGTCGACCGCTCATATTGGCCGGTCAGTCTACTCCTTGTCCAAAAAATGTGTAAGTCCAAATCATCTAGAGGTCTAGTCAGTCGCATGAATCGGTTAACCCCTTGATGTTCACACAAATAAAATACACACAAGATTCCGTTGTTTAATATCCGTTGAGTAAGAACGTTTGCTAAGTTGAGTCACAAATCTTCACGTTGATGTGACTTAATCTTTCATTGAACCGCATTCATTGGGTTGATCTTCTTTAACTTTGATCTTCTCTGAGTCGTTGCTGAAGTCAACATTTATTTGTTGACGCTTCGGTTCTTCAGAAGACTACTATCGAATGTAATCATATACTAACAACTAAGTATTTCTGGTATTGACAACAAAGACTTTTTAATTCATACTAAAAATAATATGTTTAATGATTTTTAACCATTGGATTTAGTACTCAAATGGTTGAATCAAACCTCTTGAATCACGCCTTAAAAAGTACTAAAATCATATTGTGGGTACAAAATCTATAATATAGATATAGTCGTCGATTATCCTCAAGATTCACACACACATCGACAAATAAATAGAAACAGATCAAGAAACATAAAAGAATCTGAAAAATGAGGAAAGAGACAACTATTTTAGCGAAGTTTATCGCCGGAATCCGGTCGACTACGTCCTCGGCCTCATCGGTGGATGCAGTCCACTATTTCCTTTCAAATGTTACAGTTCTATCTTTCTTGTTATAGTACTTGGGCTCCAAAGAAGATGAAGAAGAACAAGAAGAAGAACCAACCTCTTCCTCTATCGGTGGAGAGCTCTATTTATAGAAAAATATATTTTTTCAACTGTATGGAACTCATGGAGTTGAGTGTAACTGTAAGTGGTTAAGAGAATTGTTCTAGTGTGTCTCAGTAGTGTTACAGTGTAGTTGAGTGTACGTTAGAAATGATGCACTATTCGAAATATCCACTTCGAGATATATGCGCATCGGTCCTTCAGATTCGTGTGAAAATTATGGTACCCACACTAATGGTTAGAGATTACCAATGAGGCTGATTTTTGGTGTACTAAACATCCAAGCGGTTCAGTGGGCTGGCAGGGGTGAGCAACAAAAATAAGAGTACCTCCGTGTTACACTTTTTCCTATTGAAAACAAAAACAAAAACAAAAACGAAACCCAAAATAACGGACAAGATTTTTCGTCAGACGTTATAAAATCGCTTATCGGCGCACGACCGAAACGCTGTTACAATTAAAATAGAAAAAAGAAGAACGCAACTGCCATTCTTCTTCCGTCTCGCTGTCACTCGGTTGTTCCACCTGACATTCAAATGCCACTGATCTCTCTCTCTTCCTTCTCGAATCAGCTTTTATTTTATTTTTCCTTTCCATTCACTGTTTTGCAGAAATTCACGCAGGTTAGGGTTTTTAGTTAGTATCTTTACTTGATTCCAAGAGTACCGACCAAGTTTTTCTCGATAGATTTCTTTAAACATCGCTTCCGGATTGGTCTCTAAGCTTTCTTTTCTTCTGTGCCATACAAATTCCTGCAGATCTCTGCTGAAAATGGGGTTTCCAATTTGTTTCTCTCATTAAATTTCGGCAAAAAATGGTTCTCGGTCGCTGTTTCGATCTTTTTTTTGTATAGATTTTGCAAAGTTCTTAGAATTTTGACTGAAAATTTGGGGTCTTAAGCTCATATTTGATCAAATTGAAGAGTACCCACTTGTTTTTTAATCAGTAGAATTGCTTTGGAATCGTCTCGATGGCGAATTCCGAAGTAAATTCTGGAGTATCAGAAGCTATAGGTTCCTATGGGATTGAAGAAACATCTCCCGATTTGTTAAAGAACACGCCTTCAAACATTGCGAGGTTGGAGGATGTGATCGAGCAGTGTAAGGGTCGGCAGAAGTATCTTGCACAGACTAGGAGCCCTTCTGACGGGGAAGATGTCCGGTGGTACTTTTGCAAGGTTCCTCTAGCACATAACGGTGAGTTCGCGCTACCCAGAACTTTATCACTGGCGAATTGAGTGACTTTGGCCCTGTTCTTTTGTTTGGTTAATTTGGTTAGCTTTTTGTATGTAGCGTCTCAGGCAAATTCATGACTTTGGGTCTTTCAATGAGAATAATGCTAGAGCCTAGAGCCACTTGATTAACCCCTACTACTCTCAGCACGTTAATGTCAATGTTTTAAAATTTCGTATTGATTTCACCCGGGCCCTGGAGCAATTAAGGTAATTTCATGTGGAACTCGGATCAAGTTGAACAATTCAGTTCAAATATGGTAAAAATTTCCAAAAAATATGTAAGAAACACTGACAATTAGGAAAAAGAGTAGCATTCACTATCGATGATTGAAGCAAATTCTTCTATAAGGTTACAATCTGTGTTGATGCTGTTCTTTTCTTCTGGTTGACGTGGTGAGACCTTAGAAGCCAGGAGTGGAGCAAGAGTTTGGAAGCAGGAGCCCCAAGATGGGAGCGCGTAGGAACATCAATGATATTTTCTCGTATATCTATAAATGCATATATATATATATATATATATATATATATATATATATATATATATATTAATTGTTATTAAAAGATAATATTGCTAGTGCATACTATTTATTTAATTTTTTTTTCATTGAAGATGCTTTGAAAAACTAATTGGAACATCCAACAACCAAAGTCCTTGTACATTGAAGTTGCAAACATTCAAAGCTTAACTAGACTATCCTTGCATAATAAGAGGTAGATTAATTAACCCCTGTTACATTCTATACATATGGATTTTTATTGTAAATGATATTAGAATTCAGTACAATTTTGTTTAGTTTAGGTTAGCTATAAGCGTAACTAATGAATCAGATTCTTTTAGATTTCAATGTATTTGATAATAATACTAATATGAACAATATAATATATGGATCATACATTCACAATGAATGCCCCTTTATTTGTCATGTGCATGTTGCAACACATTCTGTGATCAGTTGTTAACTTCATATAGTAGTTCATGTTGGAAATCGAAGTTTTCAGCCATCTCAAATTAAACTCAAGTAGACAATTACAAAGCAGTCCAAATTCTTGATACAGTTCTAAGTAGGAAGAAGAAGGAAGAAGAAAGAAGAAGAAAGAAGAAGAAGAAGATCCCTAAATAGCATCCCTAAGTAGCATACCTATTTTATTTTTTGATAAGTAGCATATCTAACTGGCGTCGCACAAGAAGCCGACAAGGCCTGTTGAAGCAGAAAAAAATAAATAATAATAGCCATCCAAGCGGATAAGAAAGTAGCTCTCCAAGTACCCTATACCTCATCTTCTTGTTCCCTCTTTATTCTTCTTCATCTTCTCTTTTTTTCCCTTATTTCTCTATTCTTGCGAAAAAATAAAAAAGGAATAGGAGGACTATTGAGCACCACCACCACTTCCAACTTTTCTTCTCTTTGCAAGAAGTTCAATTTTTTTGTTGTTCTTGGCTTTGACTCAATGTGAATCGGCCTTGGATTGTTTGGATTGGCCAAGTCACCTTGGTCTTGGTCCCAGACATCCATATCTTGAGACTGAGACCCAAAACCATGGTATTTTTGTCGATTTCTGCAGATTTTTAGCGAATTGAGTCGACGACTTGACCCTTTGCCGATTTATTGCCGAATCCCGACTTTGTGACTATGGTTTTGGCATAGAAGATAAATGGGAATGGTATTTACGAAATCAGTGGGAAAAAAACAAATATTATGTTTGGTCCATATATTTGCTTGCACAGTTGAGATTTGTGCCTTACATCTCGAGCTTCAAGACGTAAGCCTCGACTGGGTGAGTTTTAAGCCTCTTATAAACTAGTTGTGGCTTAAGGCTTGAGGTCAAGACCACGTGCCTCGTCTTGAGTCGTAAGCTTCATGTGCCTTGAGGCGGGATTTTTAAAACATTTGTGATGAGACTTTGCTTTGTATCTTATCTATGTATTGTTTTTTTTTTGATAAGTATAAAAATTATCATTAAAACCGAAACATTTACAGAAGGGTCAGTTAAATAGGTCGAGTTAACCTACGTTAACTACCATGAGGCAAACAACACTAGGAAAAGCCTTAAAAAACTGAAAAAATTACAATAAAGTCAAACATCTCTCGAGCATAAAAGTTCCCACCGACAAACGAAATCTTCGAAGAATAGTCCTCTGCATTCTCTGGATAACTTGGATCACACAAATAAACTCCCCTTTATAGACAACACAATAGACGCCACCTCTAGACTCTTTCCTTCAAACACTCTCCGATTACGTTCCTTTCAGAGGCCCCATGCAATCGCTAGAGGTAGCATCCGCCACAAAATTCATCCTCTAGTTGAAAAAGCTTTAACCTTTCAACTAGTCAATATTTCCCTCAAAGACCTCGGCATAACCCACTGCATCCCGAACTCCGATAACCTCCCTGGCTACGTCATAATGTATCAAAAGATGATTAGCTGATTCTCCGTGATGTTTACACATGGAATAGTAGTCAATAATCATGATTCCTCTTGTTCTCAACTTATCAATAGTTAGGATTTTCTCCAGCGATGCCTCTCAGACAAAGAATGCAACCTTAGTTGGGATTTTGGATTTCCAGACCAATGCATTTGGGTAGCTAATACCGTCTGAAAACTGTAACACCTCATAAAAAGAACTCACCGTAAACGTCCCACCTTTGGTCCAAACCCACTGACGTTTGTCCTGATTACCTAACCTCAATTGAATTTCTTGCAAACGACTGAGCATTCTGGCCATAGGTTCAATCTCCCAGTCATTAAGGTTACGCCTAAATCCGAAATTCCAAACCATAGATTCCCCTTCCTCTGTATAACAGTCCTTGATAGACCAAAACTTTCAAACAGAAAGGCTATAGAGATCTGGGTACTCCGTCTTAAAAGAAACATCACCACACCATATATCCTCCCATAATCTAATTCTGTTACCTGCTCCGGCACTAAACCGAATGCATCTCGAAAAAGTCTCCAAGATTTTCATAATGCCCCTCCAAATACTGCAACCATATGTGCCTCGAGCCATTCCACTCATCCACCCAAAAATCATTGTGTCGTACTTTCCTACAATTATACTCCTCCACAAACTGATAGTTTTTTCCCCAAATCTCCAAAGCCACTTGCCCAATAGAGCTTGATTCATGGCTCTAATACTCTTAACCCCTAGACCGCCTTTCTCCTTAGCTTTACATACAGAATTCCAATCTACCAGATGGAATTTACGTGCTTCCCGCGTTTCGTTCCACAAAAAATTTCTCATTATCTTTTCAAAGATTTGAACCACTTTACCTGGAACTGTGAATAACGACATGTAATAAATAGGCAAGCTAGATAGAACACTCTTAATCAGGATCAGCCTGCCCCCTTTAGAGAGATATCTTGCTTTCCATACTGCCAATCTTCTGTCAAAACATTCAATCACTGGATCCCACAAAGCCTTGGATCTATATGCTGCCCCCAGAGGAAGACTCAGATAAGTTGTTGGAAATCGCTCAATACTGCACCCAAGAATGTCAGCCAGTATAGAAATATTCGCCACCTCGCCCACCCCATATACTTTGCTCTTCGCCATATTAACACGCCATCCTGATACAGCTTCAAAATATCATAATAGACCTCTAAGAAATCTAATTTGAGCAACTGAGGGACCAAGGAACACAAGAGTATCATCTGCAAACTGCAAGTGAGAGATAGTCGGAGTTCCCTGTGCGACCACAAAACCCTCCAATTCGCCGATGCTTACTGCTCTACTAATCATTCTACTCAGAGCCTCTGCCACTAAAATAAATAAGAAAGGAGATAAGGGATCCCCCTGTCTCAACCCCCTAGAACTCTGGAAATATCCTACTGGGGAGCCGTTCACTAGTATAGAAAATGACGCGGATGAAACACATTTTCTTATCCACAATCTCCATTTCTCCCCGAAACCCATCCTGGACATCATATAGTCCAGAAAACTCCAGTCCACGTGGTCATAAGCCTTTTCCATATCTATCTTACATACAATCCCTAGCTCCCTCGACTTCATTCTTGAATCTACACATTCGTCAGCAATAAGGACCCCATCGAGAATTTGTCTACCTCTAACGAACGCCCCTTGAGTCGATGAAATGACCATGTCCAACACCGTACGGATCCTAGAGGCAAGCATTTTGGCGATGATTTTGTAGGTGCTGCACACTAAATTGATAGGTCTGTAATATGAAATATCATCCGCTCCTTGTTTTTTAGGAATCATGGCTACAAAAGTACTGTTAGATGTATAATCCAAAAACCCCTCCTCTTGAAACTCTAACACTACTTTCATAAAATTTGCCCCAATCGTCTCTCAACATTGCTTGAAAAAAGCAATTGTGAAACCATCCATCCCCGGCGCCTAATCTCCCTCCAAATCCAAAATAGCCTTAAGCACCTCTCCCTCATCGAAAGGTCTTTCTATGTACCCCCTATCCTCAACGCTAATCTGCTCAAAGGATAGTCCATCTAAAGATGGTCTACAACTAGAGGATTGCGTATACAAATCGGCATAAAAACCCACCACCCCTTTTCTAGTACTTTCCTCTGTTTCCATCCAGGTGTTTCGAATCTTGAGATGGGTAACATGATTGAATCTTCTATGAGCATTAGCCATTTTGTGAAAAAATTTGGTGTTGTTATCGCCTTCCTTTAACCATTTTATTCTGGATTTTTGTTTCCAGCTGATCTCCTCCATCCTCACCACCTGTTGATACTCTGCTTTAAGTCAAACTCTCTCCATTTGATCCGTCATAGACAAATGATCCACTTCTTCCTTTCTATCAAGAATAAAAATTTTCTCCAGCAAAATACCCTTCCTTTGGTCGACCCTACCAAACTCCTCTCGATTCCACACTTTAATTCTTTCTTTGATTGCTTTAAGTTTGCATCTAAATACTTCCCTTGCCTTACCACCTAGTGTAACTGATTTCCACCATTCGTCCACCCTGTATTTGAATTTGGGATTAAGGAACCACATATTCTCAAATCAAAATGGCCGCGGTCGGGAACTTTAATCCTCCACAATCGAGCAACAACAACATATGATTTGATATAGGTCTAGGAATCGCACACATTGATGCACCTTGGAAGTGATCTTCCCAGCTAGCTGATACTAGGAATTTGTCCAATCTGCAAAGCGTTGGGTTACTTTGATTATTGGATCACGTGAACATCCCTCCCCCCATTGGTAGATCCATCAATCCGTTCCTATTAATAAAGCTTCCAAAGTCCTTCATACTTCTGGTAACTCTGCCCCTCGTGTTCGTCTCATGAATGTGTCTGATAACATTGAAGTCTCCTCCTATACACCAAGGCTCCTACCACACCCCAGCTATATTGTCCAATTCCTCCCAAAATTGTTCTCGGTGTTGGCTGATCGACGGACCATAAACCCCTGATAATGTCCAAATCAACTGTTCTCCCACACAACTACACCGAATAGATACCGAAAACGCCCCAACTAACACATCATGCACTTCAAGACATCTACGGTTCATATAATCACAATACCTCCCGAAGTTCCAATCGCCGGAAGATCTTGCCACCTGCATTCCATAAACCCACACAGTTCCCTCACAATACTCAAGTCTAGCTTCTCCACCTTTGTCTCTTGTAACACCACCACATTAGCCCCCCATCTTTTGATCGCGCTTTTAACCACCCCCCTCCTCTCCTTAGAACTTAGAAGACATGTTGGTCAAAATATGTGAGAATGGTTGGGACAAGGCTATATAGGTAATAGTGGAAGATTGGGGAGTTAGCAACAAGGTTGAATGTTTTGATTTATACAAGTCAATTGATTTTTAAAGTTCAGAATGCTTTAATCTTCCTTTGTTTGTAATAGATGCTGATTTGATGAACATTTATAAACTTGAAAACTGTAGATGTTGACATGAACTACTTCCCTGCATCTTGATTACATATTTCTAAATTTGTATATCTACAGTGCTAGCGGCCTCAATTCCTCGAACAGAGATAGTGGGGAAGAGCGAGTATTTTCGATTCAGTAAGAGAGATTCTCTTGCATTGGAGGCTTCTTTCTTGCAGGTCATCTTATTTGACTTCATAGCTTGTTGTTTAAATGCTTAATGTTGTCATCCAAGTTAATCTCTAATGGTAGGATATCCTTTATAATCATACGGGGAGTTCTTTACTCCTTATTAACTTCATATTTTTACGTGGAACTGATAAAGTTTTGTTTAGTTATTCATGTTTATGTAGTGAATAAAGCTTTTATAAGCATACGCTATGTTGCTATGAGAAGCTCATGTTCATGGAAATAAGGCTACAAAAGTTATTTGGTATTGAACGTTTGAGCTCCAAACATGCTTGAACATGAATTCCTAAATGCATTAATCTATGGTGCAACCGGTTTATTTTATTTTATTTTTTGAAAACTTGCTGAGTGTTTATCTATATAATTTCTCAAATTATGCATCATCTACAGAGAGAGGAAGAGTTACTATCTAGTTGGTGGAAAGAGTATGCAGAATGTAGTGAAGGACCAAGTGGGCACCATATTAGTTCCGACACTAAGTTGGATATGCAACTAAAACCGTCCTCTTCTGAAAGTGATCATTCAACCCAACTATATGAAGCCGAGGAAGAGAGAGTTGGTGTCCCTGTAAAGGGAGGACTCTATGAGGTATTCCTTTTTCCTATTCACTTTTCTTAATGATTTAAGGCCTTGAGGTAAAACTTTCCATAGGGACGTTGTTTAGATTTGGTTACTAAGTTTCTCTTTCTTGTTGAGTGTAACTTAATCCATTCTTTTATGAGCCAAATTGTGGCATTTATTGATGAACTGCCTCTTAAAATCTACAACTTAATTTCTACCATCCTTTTAACTGAGGTTCAAGGGCTACTGCAAAGAGGTAAGATAAAAACCTGCAACTAGTCTCTTAGTGAGACCTATGTAAAACAAGTAAGGAAAATCTTGAAATACACTTATAAAAAAAAAAAAATCTTGAAATACATCCATGCATGTCTCTCACTTAGCGCTGTAATCACAACTAGGAAGATCTGTGCTCATAACTACAAGTCTACCATGAATAAGAACAAAATTAGACAGTGGCCCCACTTTTTGTTTGGTTGAAAAAGTCTCGAAATTCTAGTTCATATTTTGCGCTCTCCAATTGAACAAGCAATAATGAGTGGATGGGGCTAAAAATCTAGATATATATTCTTACAACAAAAAATGATTGTGATTGACACTTTAAAAGCCCATAGAATTCCCATCACCTCAGTTCCTACACCAAACAATGCTAATAAATCATTAGGTATGTGTTTAACTAATGCAAATTGGAGAGTTGAGTATTTGAACACCCTAATTCCAAAATTGAAGCACATATTGTTAAGAGATCTTAACAAACCATTTTTTTTATTAATAAGAAACAAACCATTACGACATGTTGGATTTATTTTTGTAATAATACAATGTAAACAGATAAATGAGATCTAGAACTTGGAAAAGATAATTGATTCTCTTTATTTATGATAGTCACTTTAAAATACAAAGCAACATAGCTAAAAGCAATATTAAAGAGGAATTCATGGCATCCGAGTCCAAAGTTCTGCGGACTGAACGGTTGTAAAGACCATAAAGAAGGAAGATGAAGAGGAGAGGCTAAGAGGAAGGGAACATGGTAGAAGATTAGGGTAACACATTGGTTATTGCATCATCTTCTTTTCCTTCGACAACTCCTCTATTTATAGTGGAGAGTTGAAGGTTAAGAGGGCATGATTGTAATAAACTTGGCAATTCTCATCGTGCGTCCGTACCGTGCAACGTGGATCAGAGATGGCACCATCTTATTTGATTACGACCCTTTGATTGAACACGTGGCATGTTACGATGCCTCCGTGCTGCCCAGACGACGGTCGATCAAGCGAGTATCCCGTTCTCATATATTTCAGTGGTTTTGCGAACAAGATTGCCTTTGATCGATCTCTCATACCCTTGCCCCAGCAATCCTACGATTTATCTTTGACCCCCCTGCTAGTGCTCGACACTTGCTTGCGTAGCAAAAAATGGAATTCCTATTAGCGGGCACGTGACCCTTGTGCGAGCAAGAGTACCGTCTTAGCGCCATATGCAAGTACCAAATAGGCACTTTGTGAGTGGAAAACATCGGTATACAACATTATTTTATGTGCGTGTGTTGTCTGATAGGTAAGTTGCACGGGCCACCGTCTAATGTGCGGGTGCTGTCTGATAGATAGGTTGCACGGGCCACTGTCTGACGTGCGGGTGCCGTTTAATAGATAAGTTGCACGGGCCACCATTTGACCTGCGGGTGCCGTCTGACAGATAAGTTGCACGGGTCACCGTCTGACGTGCGGGTGCCGTTTGACAGGTAAGTTGTACGGGTCACCGTCAGAGACGTGCAGGTGCCATCTGATAGATAAGTTGTACGAGTCATTGTCTAACGTGCGGGTGCCGTCTAACAGATAAGTTGCACGGGTCGCTGTCTAACGTGTGGGTGCGTCTGATCTATATTTGGGATATCTACGCACAAGGTATGTATTGTATATAAAATATTAAAAGGTTAGGGAAAAACATTCCTAGCGTGCACCGATTCTTTATATACACCACTTCATGTTGGGTATTCCGCAACATAATTCACACTTTTAAGCATGTGAGAAATGATGATCTACCCTCTAACTAATTCCTTGTGATTGAATTTTGTGAGTCTCCAAAGATAGGACTCATTTCCACCAGCACACTTAATTGCATTTGATGATTGTCATTAGATGTTTCTGGAGGTTTGTAATGCTCTCAAGTGGCTTTTGATAGAATGATTGTCCATTTTGAAAGATTTCCTTGACATCAAGATGGAGGACTTGACTAGTAATTGGGAGTATGTTATTCACTGATGCTTAACTGATAGTTAATCCATTAGCTAATTGTTGTATTTGTTTGTTTATTTATTTATTTTTGGGAATGCTTCTTTTCTCTGTACTTCAATATTATACATTATCGATATTGATAGAAAAAAGGATAGCCCTAATTTAGTTCTTCATTGGAGTCCACCATGATGATAGGACCAGTAAGGGTTTGATGATCTTGCCTCACTCATGGAATACTGATCCGTACCACATGTGCTTTCTTTTGCAAAGGCATAGCCCTTCTTGTTTCCCCCCACCATATAAGACAATCCCAACGTGCTGCTTTACAGGAACTAACCAATATTTTTTTTTACTAGCTCATATTTTCAGGGCCTAGTCCAGTCCTAGCCTAGTTCGGGGATGGAAGAATTAGTTTGATGTTGTGACCTCTTATCAAAAACCAACTCTGGTTCTTTTCTAGGGACAAATTTGAAAAAGTGGGGCTCAGGAAGGGCCCCCCACATGGTTACCAAATACAGACAAGAAAAACTGGACCTAGACTGACCTTGGCTGCCCCATTTTTTCTGGGTTTCCAAACATGCCCTGTGACAAATACTACAAGGTCTAACTCCACACAATTCATTTGCCCAAAACCTCACGGGGTCACCACTACAAACTTTGAAATGAGTACCATGAATGGAATCTTCAAAGCTTCTCATAATTAATTTCAATACCCCCATCCATAGGATAGATTGACTTCTTGACTTTGCCAAATAGCTCCCTTTCCTCCTGGTATCTCCCCAATTAGAAGCAACTTTGTTTATTGATAAGTAATGAGAAAGTATACTATGTAAGATAAAATCATACGAGGGGGACCTTGTACAAGCTTAAAAATACTATACAGTCACTATCTTTAAGAGGAGCCTTTTAACTAAGGCTTCCAAGTTATAAAGAAAATCCACATAGGTGAGTCCCTTGATTTCCTTGAGAATGGATGATCCATGGTAAATGAAAGCAAGAAGCCTTTATATTCTTGACTACCTCACTCTTAGTATTATATTTGTTTAAAAAAAATGATTGTTTATTCTTTCCATATGGACCAACCTATGGGCTATGGCATAAGGAATCATCCTCTATAAAATCCTTCTTGAACCAATACCCTCCAATTTCTAGTTTTGAATGAAGCATGCTTCTAGGAGTGACTTAATGTATAACACATAGGTGAGGAAGATGCTCCAAATGCCACTATTAAACTCACACTGGAGTAGAAGTTGATTTATGTTTCACCATGTGCTTTACATAGGAAGCACATATTAGGTATGATTGTCCTGCTAATCAAAAGGTTAACTATGAGAATCTTATCAAACATGGCAGTTTGGATGAAGAAGGCCACCTTGAAGGGGATTGGGGTACTTAACTAGAATGGAAGAAGGTAGATTACCTTGATTTGACAAGGAGAAAGAAGTGAACGCATCGTGAAAGTACCTTTTTACCCCATTTCTTGACACATTTGTTAACTTCATTAAAAGAAAGGCAGGTTCTTTTTGGATTCCCAAGGAACTCGGGTGATTGGTCTACTACCCAATCAAAGCACCTATTAATGAGAATCCTTTTTTAGTTTGCCATCCCATCTACATAAGGGTTCTTCCTCACAAAAAATGTCCTCCCAAATTATTTTCTCCTAAAGCCTCCTTAAATTTAATACCCTTTTAGAAGTCATCATAGACTTTAGAAATGCATTCTCAAATGCTAACACCATAACTGCTTTGGACTTCATTGGACTCCCAATCATGATTTTTGAATTTGACTACTCTCCTCCAAATATGGTCGTAAGTCTTGGCAGAGGTTGAGCTGACTCACTTGAGTCATCTCGGTTTTGATAGTGATCCTATTGTGAGTCTCAACTCACATTAGATTGGACTTGTATTGCCTGGATTGACTTGTTTGTCTCGAGTTGCCTTAAATGACTCGGTTGTGTCTTCTTGTTTGGGCAGAAAGGAATCTTTTGGACAGAGAGGTAGAGGAGTGTGCCGTTTTTTTAATCGGCTTGATGAATAGGTTATCAGTAACGAGGAGTTAGATACTTGGATATAGAAAAGTGATCCAAAAGGGAATTTCTCAGTGCATTTCTTCTATGAGGTTTTGGCGCCGGAGCGGGCTACGTCCAACCGAAGGAGGGCAGGTGGGCTTATTAAGGTTGTTCAAGTTCATCAGATGACGCTCCCTTTCCCGTGTCTATGATTTGGGGTTCCAAGATCCCTTCTAAGGTGGCTTTCATTGTTTGGGAGGCTTCCTTGGACAAGATTTTAACAATGAATCACCTGATTTCTAGAGGGTTCGTTATGGTTGATTATTGCTGGATGTGTAAGCACAGTGGGGAATCCGTGGATCATCGGAGTGGCTAGGGGGGTATGGGCCTTGTTTCTATTGAAGTTCGGGATGAGCTGGGTGATGCCGGCCTCTCTTTTGACCCTCTTTCTCTGTTGGAAGCCCCAATCTTTTTCATCCAGAGGTACCATTTTATGGAGGATGCTCCCCCTTATAGGGCTTTTGGAAGGAGATAAATCAGAAAGTCTTCGTAGGCAAGCAAGATGACTTGAACGCCATCATTCTTAATATCAAGGGACTGATGTTCATTTCCGCAATCTTCATTTCCGAAATCCCAAGCACCCGAGATCAAAGGCCCTTTCTTTTCGGAATCAGGCAGGTTAGGCACAAAGTTATACTGATTTTGACACTTCCCTAGATACCGAAATTTTCTGTTGACTTTACAGTTTTGAGTGACTCGACATTGGTAATGAGTAAAGATATCAGTTAACCTAAATTTTATTCAAGCACCCCTTTAACTATTTTGGAGAAATTCTATTCATTTTGGCTGGGAGATTTTTTGGTACAAACACAAAAGTTCTCGGGCCAAAGTGGTAATGGAAAACAAGACTCACTTCCGTCTACTCAACTAAAACACAATTTTCATTCAGTCGGTCAACGACCTCACCCAACTCTCGTTCGACCTGAATATGTACATTATCTAGAATATTAAATTGAGTCCTAACCATGGTTTAAAATTTCGGAATGTTTCGTAATGTTTCGTATGTTTCGTAATGTTTCGGAATGTTTCGTAATGTTTCGGTTTGTTTCGCCGAGACAAACCGAGACAATCCGATACAATAAAAATAAATAAAACATATAATTTAATGATTTTGAATAATATTTTGTAATGTTTCGTAATATTTCGTAATGTTTCAGAAATTTCGTTTTTTCAATGTTTCGTTTCGTTTCGGAGTTTGTCTCGGTTTTTCACTTGACCGAGACATTCCTCCGAAAAGAAATTTTAAACCTTGGTCCTAACTCAACATCCACAACTATACTAGGAGCATTCCTAGGAGTTGTTCTAGTGGCCATGTGACTTTATGCAAAATTACAAAAGAAAAGTAGTCAGATGTGTGGGCTCCCCAATTGACTAAAATGCCAAGACTGACTCTATTTAACTACTTCCCCGAGTCTGATTATGATCTCACTTAAATAGTAAACGTATATGTGGAAGTAAAAAATGAGGGGCCACCCCTATTTATAGGGGGCAATGATGCATTACATGTGTGATGTGTGGCACTGAAAAGATGTAATGTTCAAAACTCGAAGAAGTGGAAATGATGTGATGTTTTGAACCTGCCAGAGGATGACACCTGTTTCTCCGAGCCCGAGTCAAAACTTAGAAAATCAGAATTTTGTTTATCATCTAAGAAGGGGCGAAAATGTAAGCTATGTTACTCGAGTATGAGTATGGGTGTCAGATATGGGTATGTGTCTAAGTGTTGCACTTGCTCAACCCCCAATTTTTTGAGGTACTTGGAAACATCTACATAGTTAGTATTTTAATATTATAACAATAATATATATATATATATATATATATATATATATATATATATATATATATATATATATATATTATATATATAATTTTAATATTATAACATTCTTCTTCTTCTTCTTACACAAGGGTCCGTGTAGCCGTGTCCAAGTGTTGGACTTGCACATGGGTGCATACCAACGCATCAAAACTGAACCTGAAACTTCGGACACGGATTTTCAGGTTCCGACACGAATCCTGTACCATACCTGTGTCGTGTCGTGTCAACATGGGTGCGTGGGTAATATGAAGGGTTTGGGTATCTGAGAATGTGAGGACAATTTGAACGTTACATCTCAGCTGTACGTGTCTTAATCCAAATAAGCACGAGTTCATGGATTAACTAATTCTCTAAGGGTTTTGAGGGAAAGTAATTTGTCCACTCTTAACTAATTCTCTCATATGCGTCGAAAAGTTCATGGACTGACATACACAATGAATAGTTCCATTCCCAATGGACCTGAAATATTCTCTAAAAATGTCCAGACTTTAAGAAGCATTCTAATATTTGCCTCATTAGAATCCACTGCACTAATATGACCAGAAATGCTTTGAGCATCCTGTGATGTTCATCTCTAAACCCCCCCCAAAACCCGGTTGGACCTGAATTGCCAAGAGAGATACCATCAAAGTTAAGCTTGATGAAGCCTCTTCCTGGCCTTTCCACCTTGGCTGTAATTTGACCTACCAAGAACCTCCACTAATAACATTTCCCAGTCACTGAGATCTGCCATTGTGAAATGAAAGAAGTCTTCCAAAACAAGCACCCTCTTAACAAGAGCCCTTTGGTTACAAAAAAAAAAAAAAAAAAAAAACAAGAGCCCTCCAAATTGAGTTGTACACTTCCTAAATCAACTATGATACATCTTCAAAGATCCTTGGATTTTTTTCCCTTACAAAGACCACAAGACAAAGCATAGGGAAGAATTTTCTTGTGAATGTTTCCCCTAGAACCAAAAGGAGCAAGAGAAGAACCCACAAACAATTCCACCACTTCTTTAAGAGTCAACTGATGATCATAGACCTATTTGGAGTGAATATCACCCAATAAATTAGCTTGAGGATGGTCCATCATCTCCTCTCATACTTTAAAAGCTGCAATGATGTCGCCGATTCTTTGGCGTAGGATGGTTTATATGGGAACTTCTTGTATATAGGGAATTCTTTTCCCTAATTATGTTAATCGTCTTTTATGAATTAAATATCTTGTTATCTATATAAAAAGGTTGGGTTGTGTCAGGTGTATAGGAATATTATGGGAGATGGAAACCATGGACAATGATCATGACTGGGAGTAGGACATGAAGTGGTTTAGATCTGGATCCGACTTTGTAATGCATGAGCAGTTCAATCATCCATACCAAGCTCAAGATCCGAACATGGTCCGACCTGTGAATCAAATATGGATTGTATACATATATCTACTATCAGGTATTCCCCCCAGGATCTATTATTTGGAAGGCCCATGTTCCATCTAAAGTGAAGTTCTTCATGTGGACTGCTTGCCTTGACAAGATCCAGACGATTGATCTACGAAGGGGATGATCCTTCCCAATAGGTGCGCCTTATGCAAGTCAGCTGCTGAATATGTGAATCATACGTTGATCCATTGCAGATATACTTTTGAGGTTTGGCGGGAGTTCTTTTCTCTCTTTGGCGTCAATCTTGTGGTCCCAGATCATGTGGGGGAGATGTTGCTTTTTACCTCGGAGGCCATCTTTTCGGGGAAAGGGCGATTCCTTTGGAAGATCTTTCCTTTCGCTTTGATGTGGGCAGTCTGGAAGAAAAGAAACTCAAGGATCTTCGAGGGGAAGGAAGCTTCTATGTCAAATATGATTCTGAATGTCAAAGCTTTGATGTATTTAAGGTCATCTGTTTCTTCTGAGTTTACATGAATTTTTTTCGAATCTTTTGTATTTAGATGGAATGAGATTCTAGCGGATGCCTCTCGAGTTGTATAGAGAGAGGGGTCTGCCTATTTTTTGTTTTCCTTTTGGGATTCGTCCCTTTCAATGATATTTACTATTTATAAAAAAAAATATATATATCTACTATCAAATATCCACCCTTTAGTTAAGGCACATATTAAGGATCTGATCAGACCCAAGACCTTTATCTGAAATTCATCACCGACCTTAAGGATCTGAATCCAACACCCTTGACCATCCCTTACTATTTTGAAGGTGGATCCTATTTTATTGATCCCATATGCAATACCAAATGGATAAGAGTTAGGTAGGATATTTTTTTGATCAGGCACCGTGTCATGCCCTAATTGGAGAAGGGGACAACATTAATAGCTTGGTTGAGTGCTAGAGTAAAATTTAGCAAGGATGTATGGACTAAGTGCTTGATGCAAGTGGTAAATGGATTGTACTGCACATGAGCAACATTTGGAGCAATAGAATTTTAATGTGGAGAGGAATGTAGGATGCTAAGAATTTGGGAGGAATAAACTATGCTTCAGTCTATGAGAATGGAAATAATGTAAGGGAGGAAGAAAAGGAGCACATATCGCTGTAGAAGATTTAGAAAGAAAATGCATTAGTAAATATTACTGTAGAAAAAGGAAACCTTATTAGTTGTAGTTGTTTCCTATTAGATTCATACCCTTGCCAAAAATACCACAGCTGTAGGTTATGTGTCCTCACTGCTGGGAGAGCAATGTGTGTGTATGCATCTATATAAACTTGTAGTCTATGGAGAAGGAGAAATGATGAAAATTTGTGCAAAGGAACCAAATCTCTCACTATCTCCCCCTCCTTTTCCTCGTTCTTCAGAGCAGCAGTTCTAAGTTCCTAATAGCAGGAGGCCTTTTTCAGAATTTTCTTGTGTTAATTGTGATAATTGAACTACTCGTTTTCTACAGACTACAGATTCATTTCAGTGGTACTATCCTGTCTACAAGTGTTGTCACTTCCTTTTCCTTCTTAGAAGTTAAAATTAGTTGAAGCCCTCACGGTTGCTTTTGAGAGAGTGCTGTTTTGTCAAATAAAAAACGTTGCTTTTAATTCCATAAAAATCTTGGTTATTATGCATTTCTTTTCTTTTGGTGTGTGTGTGTGTGGGGGGGGGGGGGGGGGGGGTGGGGGTGGGGGGGGGGGGGGGGGGGGGGGGGGGGAGGGAGGGATTGAATGTGTTTCTATAATTAGTTCTGAGAAAGTATTACTGACAAAGGATTGGTTCGTATCTGTCTGTTTTTACTAGCACATGTTTTTTTCATATCCATTTTCTTAATTGTAAATTCATTTATTGTTAGAGTATCCCATACACATCTCCATATTTTGAACTCACACCCAAATGTTTTGGGGTTTTCTCAGAGTCTGGTCTCTATTTCTTTAATTCTAAGATGTGAATACTTTCTGAAATTGAAGTCCATGGGGGTATTGCAGGTAGATTTAGCTCAACGTCACTGCTTTCCCGTTTACTGGGTTGGAGAAAATCGGCGTGTCTTAAGAGGTCACTGGTTTGCTCGTAAAGCTGATCTCGATTGGCTTCCTCTGCGTGAAGATGTTGCTGAACAGTTGGAGTATGCATACCGCTGCCAGGTATAGTGGAATACAAATTCTATAATCTGCTATTTTTCATGTTGATGTATTTTCTTTAGTAGATTACTTCCATGTTGTGCAACTTTTAGTATTATTTAGAATAAATAAATGCTTGCATGAAATTTACTTAAATCATACATAGAAGCTTGAGGGCATGGATATATATATATCCGGTATCAGAAAGAAATAAAAAATCTATGCTATATTATAGATCCATGTGATGTTCTTTGTGGCATTCCCTGCTGCTACTGGCCTAATCCACTTTACATAGGTCAAGGCATCAACTGGAAGAATCAGTTTGCATGAGCCCAGTAATGTTCAACCTCATGCTCCTCCGCCACATATTTATCCACAAGAAGAATAACTCAAAAAGTACCACTTTGTGTATATAGAGAAATAGTCATCTAACAAGGACACGACACTTTTAGGGTTTTTTTCCATGTCGGACATGTCGACACACATACATGAATATCGACACATCCTGACATACATTAGGACAACTAAGGCCATATTACCCTTATTTTAATAATTTTCATTATATTATTGATTTCTAAAGGAGGGTTGGTGTGTTCCATCCTCCATACAATACTGTTTTTTTAAGTTGTTAAACATAGCTATAGTTGTTTGATAGTTTTCCCTTTTATAAATCCACTTATATTTAATATATTATTGGATATCATTTTTTTTTTACTTTTTATATATTTGTTTCCTTATTTTTGTTTTAAAAAAACTTATGATTTAAATAGAACTAAAATATTATATTATAATGGATGTGTCCATGTATTAGACTTGTCGTGGTATGACCCAAATTACTGTAACAATGACACGACATTTTTAGGGTTTTTGGCCGTGTCAACACGTATTGACATGGATACGCGTGTCCAAGACGGGCTATATGGTTACTCCTCTTGTGGGCATTGAAAATTTTGTGAAAAAACTTAGTATTGTTTCTCCCTCCTTCAACCATCTTATTCTAGACTTCTGCTTCCAACTAATTTCCTCCATTTTGGCCAACTTCTGAAATTCTGCCTTCAAGTTAACTCTCCTCACTTGGTTCTCTTCAGTATTCTAAGAATGTTAGCACATTCATTTAGTTTTTTATTTTGAAATACTTTATGATATTGAAATTTTATTCATTAAAAGTTAAAAAAATAGAAAATGTATACACGTGCTTGAATATAGTAGTTGATAGTTTGAGTATTTGTAGTATTTGATGGTGAGAGCGTTAGTGGTTGTTCATCCTCAACAATATACGTGATACATCCTTATACGTCCGTGATTATTAGAATAGTATCATAACATCATGTTGTGGGTCTAGTATTGTAGTTATATAGGGCATTAGTTCTCTCAGTGTCCTAGTCTTGATGTTGATGATGGGGTTTGAAGGTTAATTGATTGTGACCTTCCCATGTGTCATGTATACTTTTATTTTGATATAATATAGTATACTTAATGTGACATGATTTGATGAATATAATCATTTCCATGTATAATATAGTTGTTTTTAGCTGCATACCCTTAGTTATGAGTATTAGCATGTAATGCTTGTTTTATCTTTTCCGAAAAAGCTACGAATCTAGCCCTCTTGGGCAAATGGTTATGGAGGTTCGGGGAGGAGGACTCCAGCCTTTGGATGAAGGTCATTGCAGGCAAGTACGGGGTTTCCTTATTTAGTTGTGCGAGCCAGGCGGTGAGAAGCTCGTACGGGTGTAGTGTGTGGATGGGGATTTTAAAGGCATGAGAGGAGTTTGGCAGAAGAGTGCGGTTCGAGATTGGGGCCAGGGATAGGATCAGATTCTGGGAGGACACCTGGTGTGGAGACAAGCCATTTTGTCTGGATTTTCCAGAGCTTTACTCTATATTTGTGCGGAAGAACAAGTCTATCCAGGATTGTTTCTAGAATGAAGGGGAGGATGATGGATGGAATCTGGGTTTCAAGAGAAATCTCAATGATTGGGAAATTGAACCGTCATCTAGATTGATATTAAGATTGCCGGTTATTTACCTTCACCCTTCAGTTCAAGATAAAAGGGTTTGGATAAGGACGAAAGGAGGCTCGTTCTCAGTGAGATCTTTTTATGAGGCGCTTCAAAGCCTTGATGACACAGTCTTTCCGGTTTTTGGTTTGGAGATCCAAGATCCCCACTAAAGTGGATTTCTTTGCTTGGGAGGTTTCTCTTCATAAAATTTTGACAGTGGATCATTTAAAGTCAAGAGGGTTCATCTTGGTGGACTACTGTTGGATGTGTAGAAACAGTGGAGAATTAGTGAATCATTTTTTGTTACACTGCGACATGGCTAAGGAAGTTTGGAGCTCGTTTCTCTCTGAGTTTGGGATGTATTGGGTTATTCCAAGCTCTATTATAACTCTCATGCTCTGTTGGAGATCTAAAGCTTTCTCGGCCAGAGGTAGTGTTCTTTGGAGGATGCTCCCTCTTGCGATTATTTGGGGTCTTTAGAAGCAGAGAAATCAGAGAGTTTTCGAGGGCAAGCAAGCCGACTTGCATGCTATTATTCTCAACATCAAGGGGCTGATGTTTCTTTGGTCTAAGAGGTTTCCAGAATGCAGGGGTTTGTTCTTCGAGGACTTTGTTTTTCGTTGGGGTCTTCTATGTACTCGGGATGGTAGATAGTTTGATTCTATTTGTAGTTGCTTGTTTAGCGTTTGCCTTCTGTAGGCCATCTCGACCTCTTTAGCTTTGGCTTTGATCCCAATAAAGTTTATACTTGTCAAAAAAAAAAAAGTTTCACCATTTTTTCATCATTGCGACGACATTTCAAATATTCCATAATTTTCCATGGAAATTGTCTTATTTCCACACTGGTCGAAATGTTTTTATTTCTAGGCTGGTTGAAATATACCTTGAAATTAAAATTTAATAACTTGCTTAGGACCTGGTTTGTCAAACGAGGAAGCATAAACATGAACAAAAATAGAGAAAGAGCAAGACCATTATCCAGAACTTTGAACGACATTCTATTGATCAAGTAACTTGTAGTTAAAACTGCATCACATAGAAATGTTTTTGAAACATACATCTCTAATAAACGAGAACATGTCACCTTTGGAGCTATCAATTTTCCTTTCAGCAACCGTTTTGTTTGGGTGTTTGAGGGCATGAAGTTTGGGAAAGGGTCTCATGGTTCGTTAAGTAGAGTTGGAATTCACCAGACAAATACTCATCGCCATTATTAGAATTACATGCTATAATGTTTGCATTGATTTGATTATAGATCTCCCTATGTAAGATCTTTAATGTACTAAACAATTCACCTTGGTTCAAAATCCTGTTTTGTCTCTGGCAAGACATCGCGTTTTGGTAAGGTATCGAGATAATACATTCAGGTATGTCTTATCTCGTACCTAAACCCTAATTGAAGTAAGTTACATCTTGTTTTTATGGTATATATCTTTTATTACATAAAAACATACATTTAGCTTAAGTTAGCATTAAAATTATAGATGTATAGTAGATTCATATTTTTAAAATCAAGACGTGGCAGTTTTTTCTTTCTAAGATCTCATTTCGTTGTGTTTTGTCTTGGTTGTGATGTCTCGTTTTGTTAGCTTACCGAGATGTTGAATGAGACCGAGATTTTAAACCTTGCAATTCACTTTGATGCTTCATAAGGTAAATTCATTTCATTCTTGAAGAATCACCAACAAATGCAAAACCTCTAAGCCTAACATGGAAGTTACAGGAACGACCCCATATCCATGAACTAATGCAAAAGGAGTTTTACTCCTATTATAGCTAGGAGGAAATGAAGTGTAGTGATGCTTGGCATTTCACAACTCGACACTTAAAATAAGCAGTGTTTGATAAACAACTAATAACAAAATGAAGACTAGCTAAAGAGGGTTGCCCTAAACCAAAGTTTCATCAAATAACATACTGTTTATATGAACTAGATAAAGAAAAGATCCTTATGATAGCTAAGAAACACTGAAATTCAACTATACAAGCCCCCACACTCATGACCGCCACCAATCTGCCTCCTTGTTATGAATGACATGATGAGTAGGAAAGAAAGTTACACAACAGTTTAGGGATTCAGCAAGACTGCTAGTAGAATATATGTAGTGAAACTTGAATACATATAAAACAGGTGAAATCTGAAGATTATTAGAGGCGAAGGCAATGCCTACAAGATGAAGTGCCATTTGCAAGGGTCACTTTTCCTTGAGAAAAAGACTGATCAAGTGAAGTAACGGAACTAAATATACCTATCATACTCTACATTGAATGGCAACATGACACATAAAAAGCAAATGAACGAGTACTTGATTGAGACGTAGTAGCTTCATAGGAAGGTGAATCATCATATGCCTTTTGGAGCATTGGAGAAGCATATCATGTTTGTTTTCAGAAATAGATACTGTAATACCAATAATCAGCTCATGAGGAGTATGCTGAGTATGTAAATCACCATGATCATCTGTCTGGAAAGTGATCTGAGAAGTGATGTCACATTCCAGTTTCACATAAATTTTCCAATATCTATCAACTGTATGGTTGGTTTTGCCACAGTTTGTACACTTCAGATTGTCAGCAATGAGTAGTATGCCCACCATTATCTGGGGTGGACCAATACTCTCAGATTACTGTGGCTAACTGTGAAGTATCGGCAATAAAAGTATGGACCACGCCGCCTGGGAAGTGGTGAAGTGTGAGCATTGAGCCCATCGAATACAATTTTTTCACTAGACTCTGTATGGCTGCCCTGAATAAGTTTCCTAGAAATGATTCTTGCATGTAAATGCCATATAACTTTTTCTGAACAAGACTTTCTGACAACAAATCTTTTTCTAGAAAACTTTTTGTTGATCACCATACAGAAACTGAGTTCGTGGTAGTAATTATTAATCCGTGAAAATCAATATTATGATTGGTTACTGTAGACTTAAAGTCTTCTTCCATACTGTTGTTTGGGAACTCGTGGTACAATAGCCCAAATTTCAACAACACCAATCAAGAGAACAGAATAGGAGGGTCGCACACATAATTCACCCTGCCCCCCTTAGAACCACATCTTGAAATTCTGCTCTGAGGAAGAGCATAGACCCCACAGATAGGAGGCATGACATGATTTGAGAAATTAATCTGATTTGATGTACTTGGATGTTCCCTCATTCAGTCCAACTTAATTTTTCCTGTATCTTCCCTTTGTTTCCTTACCATCTCATGATCAGTCCTCCCACATACCTAGCAATTACTGTAATAATTACTCAAAACTCTTATCTCCATGCTTTAGTGAGAAAAATATTATGCAACAACTGATATAACAATATTAGTTTCCTTCGAATACAACTCTTTAATTGTTGAACAAAATTCCTTTAGTGGTTAAAAGTCACATTTGTACTAATATGGGACTCCAAACTATGTAAAAGCCAAGACATTACTTAGTAGCTTACTGATGCTAATATTTAAATTTTCGGTCTATTGCCACAGCCACAGGCATCTCATCTATTGAAAGATTTAAGTTCTAAGAGTCACTTAAAAAATACTTCACAGATTGAACCCATTGAGTTTTTGTTTTGGCCACTAATTTTTACGGTGATAATATTTTAATCTGTGAGGATCAACAATATTATGATTAGTTACCGTAGTACTAGTAGTGCTCTAGATGAGAAACCACGAAACTCTCATAGTTGAAGCTAACTCACCGAAAATATGTAGTCCATAAGAAGAAGATCTAGAGTCCAATCATATTGTTCTGATGATTAATTATCTCTTACCCAGTAGGCGTGTAGCTGTACTTGAGGCAACTGAGAGAGAGAGGGGTAATATAATTAAGGGACATAAAAGAAGGAAAACTTACAAGAATGCCCTATTTAGAAATCAAAATATATACTTCTACAAAGTCCATGATTTCTTGTCTTTGTTCATTGAGTTATGAAAATGGAGGAACATGATTCGTGTAGCAGACCCATATCGTTGGGATAAGGCTTATGATTATGATGATGGAGTTTCTATCCCATCCAGGTTTGGCATCGGAGGACATTTCAACCATCAGGTCTTTTTGCAGCTCGAATTGATTTACAAGGCTTTACTCCGGTATGCATTTATATTGCTCTTGTGATGAGGGGAAGATTGTTACTTTGATCAATTAATGTTGAGGCACCTAAATTTATGTGGGGTTTGTGCATGCAGGGTTTGCATGCTCTTTTCACAGGAGAGGATGATACTTGGGAGGTTTGGATGAATGTTGATGCATCTGGTTTTTCTAATGTCATCGGTTTAAGAGGAAATGGCATTAAATTAAGGCGCGGATATTCTTCATCGGGCTCTCCAAAACCAACCCAGGTTTGTCTTACTGTTACAATATGACTTTCCTTCGCATATGCATATACACGTATAGAGCAAATGGAGACTAACATGACGTTTAGTTTTTAAAGCTCTACGCATTATTATAAATTGTTTATATGACCATGTTGTCTTTGATCCACCTAATATGTGTCCACTTTTTTCCATCGCTTTTTTATTAAGTTGGGCACACACTCGCTACTTTTGAATGGATTCTTTGGAAATAAGGGAAAAATATTTCAAAAAGTTATGCTTTTTTTTTTGGTAAGTGTAAATATTATTAAAAGCCAAAAGCCATCGGAAAACAAGGGCACAGCTAGTGAGGTCGAGATGACCTATACAAGCAAACCGCCTAGCAAAAGGAAAACCCCGATCCCCAACTAGGATTCATCCCTACAACAAATGAGGTCCAATCGGAATACAAAGTCCTCAAAAAACAACCCTCTACAAATAGGAAACACTTTAGACCGTAGGAAGACGAACCCCTTGATGTTAAGGACTATCGATGCCAATGCTTCACTCTTGTCTTCAAAGATGCAGTGGTTCCTTTCTTTCCACAACCCCTACAAAATCGCAAAGGGGAGTAATTTTTACAAAATTCGACCTCTCTGAGAAATAGAAAATAACCGTTTACTTTTGTATATTATTCTATTATTTAAAATTTAGAAAGTACCGTGGATAAACTGCAATCACGGTTACATTTCCAAAAATGGATAGAAAAAGCTGACATGCTATCCCTTATTCCTTTGTCATACTTATCTTTTCTACTAGTAAAATATAGTAACTCTTTTCAAATTCCAATTAAAATGTTTATTTGCTTCTAGGTTACTCTTCCCTAGGAATAAAATATAGAAAATGATGCTGTCACAGTACAGCTGTCATAGTACAATAAAAATATATTAACTTTCTACAAATTCCCAGATCAAATTTATTGCTTTGTCTAGAACAACTTTCTACCATGTGTCTGATCTGATGTGTAATTACTGTTCAAAATAGTGCTACAAGTAAGGCACAAATGGGCCAAATAGTGCTACAAGACATAAAAGGGCAGCTTTTTTGTGACACGTTCATATTGGCCAAAAAAATATAACATGATCCACTTAAAAAGACATTTATAATATGATATCATTAGTCTACCTATACAAAGACTTATACTATGTTTATAATTAACATTATCTATGTTGATCCATATCATACCTATGTACATAAATAGGTAATATAAAATATATTATTGATAGTTGGTCATACACAGACATATGGAACAAAATGTGTCTAATTTAAAGTAGTCGAGTCCCAAACCGAAGATTAGGGGGTCAGGTGGATCCGACTCCTAGACTCATACCCATACCCGAACTTGTGTAAAATATTTCACGTCCATTGCACGTGCCTCCTGCTTGTTTTGATTTTAAATCCATGATTCTGCCTTCTACTGGTCACTTTATCAGATTCGGTAAGGCCTTAGGGGTATCCTTTGATGGGGTGGAAGATAAGTACAAGGGACTTTTTAGGTGCTCAGAAGTTCCAGGAAAGGATCGATCCATGCTAGAGGCGCCTGATAAGGGGGTAGTACTGGCCCAGGAGAATTCTTCGCCCAACATTGTATTGAATCATGTCGGGAGTAGGGAACAAGAGGGTGAAGAACACATTGGGAGTAAGACGACCAAATCTAAGGGGGGCAAGTTCAACAAGGAACTTAGTAAACTGGTCAGTAATATTAACTACGATGGGAAGATTCAAGAGAGGAGAGTTAGCAGGCGATCTCGGGCCCTTTACCAGTCTCGATGAAGCCCAAAATCTTATCTTGGAATGTGAGGGGACTGTGTAATAAGGTGAGGAGATATTCAATTCGAAGTCTGATAGGCAGGTGGAAGCCTAATTTGATGGTCATCCAGGAAACCAAGTTGTTTGGTATGACGGATAGGGTGGTGTTTGAAGTCAGTGGTAATCGGGAGTATAGATGGAAAGCTATTCCAGCGTTGGGAACTGTCGGCGGAGTGGTGGTGATTTGGGATCCAGAAGCCGTGTTGGTGGAGGACGTGCTGTTAGGATCATTCTCCGTATCTATGTTATGCAGATGTAAGGATGATGATTTTGTGTGGGTTTTTTTGGGCGTGTATGGCCCCAATGATAGTTCTGTTCGTGACCAATTTTGGGGGGAATTGGATGGGGTGCATGGCATGTGGAATCATCCTTGGTGCATTGGGGGGGACTTTAATATCATCAGATTTGCACACGAGAAAAAGGGGGGCAGGAGAAGCAGAATCACGACTAATATGAGAAATTTCTCCGATTTTGTTGCCAGACATGATCTTATGGACCTCCCTCTCACTGGGGCATCTTTTACTTGGTCTAACCACCAATCGCACCCCTACACACCCCATCTTGTGTAGGTTGGTTAGATTCCTTGTGTCGAGTAGTTGGGAGGCCCATTTCCCAGAAGTCACTCAAGCAGCGGTCCCTAATTCGATTTCTGACCATTGCCCTCTCCTTCTTGACTGTGGGGGCATTAGAAGACGTCCATCTCCTTTCCGGTTTGAGCTAATGTGGATGCAAGAGCCCTCTTTCTTTGCCAAGATAAAGGATTGGTGGGAATCCTTTGCCGTTTCTGAGAAAGTTGGGTTTATTTTCTGGAGCAAGCTCAAGGCCCTTAAGAAAAATCTGAAGATCTGGAATGTAGAAGTCTTCGGGAGAGTCGATAAGAAAATGGGGGAAGTTCTCGAGGAGATTGCTTGTATCGATAGAAAGGAGGAGGATGAACCTCTCGTGGGGGAGGATTTCAACAGGAGAGTGAATTTGAAGAAAGGGTTTCAGGAATTGGCTTGGTTGGAAGAGATCGGCTGGAGGCAAAAATCCATGGTGAAGTGGCTCAAAGAAGGAGATAGAAATACTAAATACTTCCATAAGATCGCCGATGCTAGAAGGAGAGCCAATAATATCGCTTGCCTTAGGGTGAACGGGTCGATAATAGAAGAGGAGAATATCATTAGGGAAGCTATTGTTTCGTTCTACTCTACTCTTTTTTCTAAGAGAGAGCAGGATAGACCCAAGCTGGATGGGCTCGATTTCGACATGATTGATGCTAATCAAAGTAGTTGGCTGGAAAGACCGTTTGAGGAGGAGGAAGCTATCAGTGCTATCAATTCCTTGGGTAGTGACAAGGCACCAGGGCTTGACGATTTCCCCATGGCTTTCTTTAGTAGATGCTGGTCCATCGTTGGTAAGGACTTCATGCGTGTTATGGAGTTTCATCGGGAGTCATGGCTAGACTGGAGAGCCAACACTACATTCATCTCCTTGATTCCCAAGATCGAAGGGGCTGTTTCTCTCACTGACTTTCGTCCGATCAGCTTGATCGGAAGTACGTATAAAATCATAGCCAAAGTGATGGCATCCAGAATGAAAGGGGTGTTGGGGAATCTTATCTCATCCTTCCAAGGGGCTTTCATCAATGGCCGGCAGATCCTCGACGAAGTCTTGATTGCTAACGAGATTATTGATTCCAGAATCCGAGAAGGAATCCCAGGGATTGTGTGAAAAGTTGATTTGGAGAAAGCATATGACCACGTCAGTTGGTCTTTTCTTGACTATCTGTTGGGTTGCATGGGGTTTGGATCCAGATGGAGGAGGTGGATTCAGACTTGTGTCTCGACTGTTCATTTCTCGATCCTTGTTAATGGTGCCCCGGAAGGTTTCTTTAGGAGCACGAGAGGACTTCGCCAGGGGGACCCTCTGTCTCCATACCTTTTTCTTATAGTTGCAGAAGCTCTGAGTAAGCTGCCATCCAAAGCAGTGAATGATGGTTATCTGGAGGGTTTTAGAGTTGGTAGGGAGGGCCCAAGCTGTTGGAGTTGATGTAATACACCCAGGTGGGTGTCTCAAGTGGGCTGCGTCCCACTTCCCACGTGGGGCCATTTTTGGGTTTTCACTATTCACGTGAATAGTGTTACATGAATGTACCACATGAATAGTGTCATGTGAATAGTGTTCTCCTTTGTAGGGTTTCTCCCTATCATATATATATATATATATACAGTGTGTGAGGGAGAATGAATTAACAATTCATTCTCTCCTCTTTCCACAACTTCCCTCTCTAACCTTAATCTCCTTCTCTATCTTCCGCCTCCATTACACTTTTTTCCCTCTTCTATCTACAACCTTCATCTACTGGTTACCACCTTATTTACAACATGGTATAAGAGCATGGTAGCTCTAGGGCATGTGTCTTTGTCCCCTAGAGACTCCATTCCGATTTAAGATGGTTATGTGAGCATCCGGAGCTGAGAACTTTTGAAGAAATCATAAGAGATTAATCCTGCGCTATCTGGGGATTAATCTTGAGGCAAAACACCAGAAGCTCTTATTTCCTTGTTAGTTTTTTCCTTCAGCCGCATCAGAGATCTAATTTGTCTTCTTCACAAGCTTCTCTAGCGTTTTTTCCGACCAACACGTTTTTCGAGGATTTTTGGATTTTGGTTTTTTGTGATATTCGTGTAACAGCAGGCCCCTCTGACCTTGCCGCCCTCTTCAGTACTGCTCGTGGAACGGTTCGAAACTTGATTCGACAAATGCTGACCGTCGGAACCCTAGTTTCCAAAAATCATCCGGATCCCCCGCTACTTTTTGGGTTTTGATTTTCATTCAAAATCAGACCTCTCTGGGCCCTCCTGTCCTAGCGCACCACTCATTGGGCCTTTAGGGATCCTCTAAACCTCGCTTCGGTTTTCTGGGAGCCTCCGGTACACTACCTGCTATTTTTGGTGGTCCTGCTCCGATGAGTTCTCCCGAGACCACATCTGTGATTTCTAGCTCTTCCTCTGAGGTCATGGCTCTCATGAAGATCACAACCCTCAGCTCTGCATCACCACTTTGAAGCTCGATGGCACCAACTTCCTGGAATGGAAGACTTCTTCTCTCATGTACAAACCCAGATCAGCAAAGGGTTTATATTCCTACCAACGGCCAAAGATGTTTCGGATGCCGTATCTCAGACATACTCCCAGGTGGGCAATTTCGCCAAGCTCTATGAACTAGAATAAGAGATATCTTGTCTTCGTCAGGGGGAGATGAAGCTTGGTACATATTATGCTTCCCTTCGAAGCAAATGGGAGGAGATCGATCACTACCAGAGTTACTCCCCCAAGTGCGCAAATGACATCAAGTCCTTTAAGGCGATGGTTGAACGTTCCCGGATCTTCCAGTTTCTCTTCGGCCTTCATCCGAGCTTTGAAGGAGCTCGTGTTCAGATCCTTGGTAGGGATCCTACTCCTACCTCTCTAGCACAGGTCTATGGTCACATTTAGGGGGAGGACAGCCGCCGCTCTGCCATGCAACTCCGCAGTGGGAGTGATACTCAGGACCGCTTTGCCCTAGCTGCTACCAATCAGAAGGGCCAGACATCCAGTCCGAAGGAGTCTGGGGACCGACCCAGACCCAAGTGTGATCACTGCGGTCGCATGGGTCATATCCAGGCCACTTGTGGAAGCTCCATGGACATCCCCCAGGACAAGCCTCGACTTCCCGTCAGCGTCAATCAGCAAAACAGGGACCTCACTCAGCGCACTCAGTCACACAGGACACCGCACCACCAATGTCTACCTCCTCTGGGGACACAGACTCGTTCTTTCCTACAGATCTTGAGCGACTTCGCCGCATGATGGCCCAACTCAATGGCCAGGCCTCTACTTCCACGTCTGCATTTGCCACACAGGTACTAGGACTGCTTTTTCCACCTCTACTGTACCTTCCAACCCTTCTTAGATCATTGATTCAGGGGCGTCTGATCACATGACTGGTATGTCCTCCGTTTTCTCTAGTTATGGTATTTGCTCTGGTCGTGACAAAGTTCGGATAGCTGATGGCACCTATTCCTCTATCTCTGGAAAAGGGGACGTTCATGCCACACCAGCTCTCTCTTTGTCTTCTGTTTTTCATGTTCCGCAATTCACCGCTAATTTACTATTCGTCAGTAGTCTTACCAAAAGTCTTAACCGCAGTGTAACGTTTTTTCCTTTTCACTGTGTGTTTCAGGATCTGGAGTCGAGGCGGACGATTGGCAGTGGACGTGTGGACGGTGGCTTATACATCCTAGATTTTTCGATTTCTGCATCTGCACACTAGTCTAGCATCAGTGGTAGTAGTAGAGTCAATAAAGACCAGTTAATGCTTTGGCATAACCGGCTAGGTCATGTACCTGTGTCAGTCTTAAAGCGTGTATTTCCTGCTTTCTCTTCTTTTTCTGCAGTTCCCTTTCATTGTGAAACATGTGAACTGGCCAAACATTGTCGTTATGTTTTTCCCATTAGTGAGAATAAAAGTACTACTTTTTTTTGTATTGTGCATTCTGATGTGTGGGGCCCCGCGCCTATGACTTCTTTGTTTGGATATCGGTACTTTGTTACCTTTGTAGATGACTTTAGTGGTTGTACCTGGGTGTACCTTATGCGAACCAAAGATGCTATATTCTCCATTTTCCAAGAGTTCCATAAGATGGTTACCACTCAGTTCCATACCACTCTTAGGATTCTTCGCTCTGACAATGGGGGGGGAATACCTCGATGGGGGTCTGAAATCCTATTTTGCTTCACATGGCATTGTTCATCAGACCTCGTGCCCTTCGACACCTCAACAGAATGGGACTGCTGAGAGAAAAAATCGTCACCTTCTTGAAGTTGAGCATGCTCTCCGGTTAGGTATGCAGGTTCCTAAACACTATTGGTCTGAGTCTGTCTTACTTGCAGCTTACCTCATCAATCATATGCCCTCTCGGGTTCTCGGATTTCAGACTCCCCTATCTCTCCTGGTTCCTGGCCGCCCGACTTTCGTTGTTCCTCCAAAGGTCTTTGGGTGTGTTTGTTATGTCCATATTCATTGTTCTTCGAGGGACAAGTTAGATCCGCGGGCCTTGTAGTGCATCTTCTTGGGGTACCCCTCTAATAAAAAAGGGTACAAATGTTATCATCCTGCTACCCGTCGTCGCTTCATCTCTATGGATGTCACATTCGCTGAGTCCATCCGCTTCTTTGGTGAGCAGACCTCTCTTCAGGGGGAGCATGATGTTGCAGAAGAGAGTGTCCTCGGCCCTCTGCCTGTCTGTATTCCTATGCCGGGACCTCAGTCTAGTGACAATGACACTTCCACTACTGCAGCTGATGTACATGTATATGTCAGAACCAAGAAGAAAGGACAAGCCACTGTCCCTGCCTCAGTTCCTATTTCTGTTCTTGAGCCACATGCATCTCCTACTTCTGATGATCATATGAGCACTGATATTGACCTCCCTATTGCACTTCGGAAGGGTGTATGTACTTGTACGGAACACCCTATCTCACATTTTGTCTCGTATCAGTCTCTGTCTCCGTCATATCAAAATTTTGTCAGTATTGCCTCCTCTGTTTTTTTGCCTTCCTGTGTTGCAGACGCACTTAGTCACCCAAAGTGGAAAGAAGCTATGATGGATGAAATGCAGGCTCTTGAGAAGAACAAAATATGGGAACTTGTTCAACTACCCAGAGGAAAGAAACCTATGGGGTGCAAATGGGTCTTTACAGTGAAACATAAAGCTGACGAGTCAGTCGAAAGATACAAGGCACGACTCGTAGCCAATGGATTCACTCAGACATATGGGAGAGACTATCAAGAGACTTTTGCACCTGTAGCCAAGATGAACTCAGTCAGAGTTCTATCCTTAGCTGCCAAACTGTCCTGGCCATTGCATCAACTAGATGTGAAGAATGCCTTTCTGCATGGAGATCTGACAGAAGTGGTGTACATGAAACTACTACTTGGGTTGACACTTGTTGGAAGTGACGACAAGGTGTGCAAGTTAAGAAAAGCCCTGTATGGGCTAAAGCAATCTCCAAGGGCATGGTTTGAGCAGTTTAGCTGTGCGATCGGATGAGTGGGCTACAAGTAGAGTCAGACCGATCACACGTTGTTTGCGAAGGACCAGCAGACTAGTACCACGGCACTGATCGTCTATGTTGATGACATTGTCATCACCGGGAATGATCCTAAAGAGATAAAGCAGCTGAAGACCTTCTTGTCCTCGGAGTTTGAGACAAAGGATTTGGGGCCACTGAAATACTTCTTGGGAATTGAAGTTGCTCAGTCTTAGAAGGGCATCTTCATCTCTCAACAGAAGTATGTATTGGACCTTTTGGATGAGACTGGGTATTTGGGAGCTCGACGAGCAGAGACTCCAATTGATCAGAACCATCGGCTGAATTCTGAGGAGGGTGACACCTTTGAGGATGTCACTATTATTCAGCGATTGGTTGGCAGGCTGATCTACTTGGCACACACCCGTCCGGATATTGCTTACACTGTTAGTGTTATCAGTCAGTTTATGCATGCGCCACGGTCATCACATCTTGAGGCAGTTCACCGAGTTCTTCGGTACCTCAAGGGCTCTCCAGGTCGTAGAATACTGTTCGGTCGACATGGACATTTTAGAGTGGAAGCATATACTGACGCAGATTGGGCAGGTTCAGTTACTGATCGTCGGTCTACGTTAGGATACTGTACCCTTGTTGGAGGAAATCTTTTCTCTTGGCGAAGCAAGAAACAGCCAGTTGAGCTCGATCAAGTGTAGAGGCAGAATTTCGTTCTATGGCACATGGCATGTGCGAACTCCTTTGGTTGGGGACCATGCTTGAGGAACTGGGACTCTAGGTGATAGAGCCGATGAGCTTCTACTGTGACAACAAAGCTGCCATCAGCATTGCTCACAACCCAGTCCAGCATGATAGGACCAAGCATATTGAAGTTGATCGTCATTTCATCAAAGAGAAACTTCAACAAGGATTGATTTGTACTCTGTATGTGAGAACACAAGAACAGGTTGCCGACATACTCACGAAGGGGGTGAACAAGTCTATTCTTCATACCTTGATTGGCAAGCTGGGCATGATGGATATCTTCGCACCAGCTTGAGGGGGAGTGGAGTTTATGTCATACACCCACGTGGGTGTCTTAAGTGGGCTGCATCCTACTTCCCACGTAGGGCCATTTTTGGGTTTTCACTATTCACGTGAATAGTGTCGCGTGAATAGTACCACGTGAATAGTGTTCTCCTTTGTAGGGTTTCTCCCCATCATATATATATATATATATATATATATATATATATATATATATACAGTGTGTGAGGGAGAATGAATTGTTTCATTCTCTCCTCTTCCTACAACTTCTCTCTCTAACCCTAACCTCCTCCATCTTCCACCTCCATTACACTTTTTTTCCTCTTCTATCTACAACCTTCATCTACTGGTTACAACCTTATTTACAACACAAGCATCTCCCATCTGCAGTTTGCAGATGACACTATCTTTTTTCTAAAGGCCTCCAACCCGCAAGTCAAGGTTTTGATAGGGATTCTTAGAAGCTTTGAAACGGTCTCAGGTCTCCGAGTTAACTTATCCAAGTGCGAAGTTTTCGGGGTGGGAGAGGTGGTTGTTGGGACTCGATTGCGGCAAGCTTGACTTGTAAAAAAGGGAAGTTCCCAACGTCGTATCTGGGCCTTTCTCTTGGGGCGAATTATAGATCCAAAAGCATATGGGACCCGGTCATTGAGCGTATCCAGAGGAGACTGGCCTCATGGAAGAAAATTTATGCCTCATGGAAGAAAATTTATCTCTCCTAGGGTGGGAGAATCACCTTGGTAAAGAGTACTATCTCCACCTTGCCGATCTACTTCATGTCTCTTTTTTCTATACCGGTAGGGATCGCCAAGAAGATGGAAAGCATTATCAGAAATTTCCTTTGGGATGATAAAGACAACCACCACAAGTTTCATCTTGTTAAATGGTCAAGGATTTGTAAGGCCAAAGAACATGGTGGTCTCGGGGTCCGTCAAATCAAGCTCATGAACAATGCTCTTCTTGGGAAGTGGCTTTGGAGATTTGGAGAGGAAAGAGAGAGCCTATGGAGAAGGGTAATCTCGGCTAAGTAGGGTTCCGATGAGTATGGGTGGGAGAGTAGAGTCCCTTCCTCCTCTTATGGTATGGGGGTGTGGAAAGGAATCTCCAAGTTACTTGGGACGATCAGGATTGGTAGCAGATTCAAAGTGGGCATTGGTAATAGAGTGAGATTCTGGGAAGACAGATGATGCGGAGATAACCCCCGTAAAGACGATTTCCCTTTGATCTACGACATATCGAATTGAAAAGGCGAATCGGTCCGTGATATTGCTTCCTTTGACAATGATACCTTATCCTGGGACTTGGGCTTAAGAAGGCAGATCAACGACTGGGAGATGGATTCTATGGCAGCTTTACTCACGCGGCTTGAAGGGATCAAGCTTTCGGATAGTGAAGAAGACAGTAGATGGTGGATCAAGGATCCTGAGGGCAAGTTCTCTGTTAAATCCCTCTACTCTTTCCTCTAGAGCCCCAACCTTGTCTCATTCCCGGCTAAGCGTATATGGAAGACTCCTATTCCCTCTAAAGTTACTTTCTTCACATGGTGTGCGATGCTGGATAAGATCCTTTCAGTAGAGAATTTAAGGAAACGAGGTTTTCAGCTGCCTAGCAGATGTATCCTGTGTCGTGCAGACGAAGAGACCACCAACCACCTGCTTATTCATTGTAGGGTTACTAAGCAGATTTTGGAGTGCTTTTTCGGCCTCTTCGGCATGTCTTGGGTTTTCCCCAATATGGTGTTCGATACTTGCGAAGGCTGGTACTCCAAAGGCCTTTCCGCTAGTGGGCGTACGATTTGGAGAATGGTTCCGTATGCTATCTGTTGGGAGCTTTGGAAAGAAAGGAACAACCAAACATTTGAAGATAAGGAGAAGGAGTTAGAGGTGATCATATTGAACATTAAAGCCACCTTGTTATTTTGGGGATCAGTAATCCCAGTGCTTCAAGGCTTTAGATTTGAAGATTATGTTTTCGGGTGGGACCGCCTTTTGTCTTAGTCTCTAGTCTTTTGAGGTTTCTGTTTTGGTTTGGGGGGGCTTGCTGTTTTGTTGGCTTAGCCTTCCCTTTTTTTGCTGCTGTTTTTGTTCCTCTTAGGGCTTTCTCAGCCCCCTTTAATTTAATATCCTTTTATCGATCAAAAAAAAAAAGAGCTTTTCCTAGGGTTTCAGCTTAGAATAGTGAACCTTTGGTTATTTTTAATTTCTAAAGGGAGCATACTTCTGAATGTTAATGTGCCATAGGAGAGCTCTTGTGTCTATCAAGATTTATCTGAAACGTCATTGTTCATGTTGTTGATGAAAATCAGGCATCATTCCTCGAGTGTTAACAATTATTTTCTTTTCTTTAGGATGAATTACGTCAGCAGAAGGAGGAGGAAATGGATGATTATTGTTCTCAGGTATCTGGTCTTGCCTTCAGCACTTAAAATGACTCGTATACTTTAACAACTGGTTCTAATAATTTGATTTTTCTCTGACTTTTGTCAAGTATTGATATGAATCTTGCACTAAACTGTTACGGAATTTCATTGCCATATCAACATATTCTTCTATACATAATTTAAACTATCCTTTTTAGTTTTTACCTTGTTCAATGCGCATGTCGACTTCCCTCTCTGATTGAGATCTACAAGGTTACATATCCATGTTTTCTTCTTTTTTGACCCATCTATTTCCTTCTATAAGCATGTGCTTGGGTCACATTATCATTTCATCATGGAAATAACTCAGAAGCATTATTAACAAGGTTGTAAATTTTTTTTTTTTTTTTGATGAGTAATGGGAAATCTTGTATTAATTGGAATAGAAAAGGTACAAAAGGTAGGAATGAGGATTTTCTATATATGAGAGATTGAAATTATGCAGAATTGGGAAGTGGTTCCCCAGTATATAACATGTTTCTATGTACACCGGCTTCGGCTAGAGAGTCTTCTTAGTCATTTGCAAATGAGTGGGCAAGGAAATAGATTTCACGAAATTATCGAAATATTTCCATATTTTTGGTTACCAACAGGAAATATTAGGTACATGAAAAAATGTTAAATTTTGCGAAAATATTTCGTGTGAACAATAAATTTCGACCAAAAAAACAACAAAAAAATCTATTATTTCGATCGAAATATTTCGACATGTATGGAAACATTTCGCTGAAGTTAGGAAACACCCCATTTGAGCTCAAAACCACCATAAATCTTGTGTTTAATCCAATTAACCCCTCCATATCTATTCTTTATAAAAACAACAACCAATCCATTGTAGATTTCTTAGTTAAAAACCTTGGATTGATCGTGAGGATGAATTGAAGCCCATTTTGGGTTTTTTTTTTTAAATTTGACATGTAGGTATCGTGGTTCTTGTTATTAAAGAAATTTTTGTTGTTTCTTGCGACAAATAGACAGATTAGGTGTAAATGCATCAAATATATGGATATATGATTCATTTACGCCGGATTTGTGCATGGATTGAAGATTGTTTATGGTGAAAATTCTAAATTTCCGGATCTATATTCCATATCTGAGCGAAAAAATTAGTCTAGGATTGTGCTCAGGAGGAAGGGGAGGATGAGGGGTGGAATTTGGGCTTTAGAAGATATCTAAATGATTGGGAGATTGAACCTTTATTTAGATTACTCTCCAAACTACAAAATATCCATCTTCGGTTGTCGAACCCGGATAGGAGAGTTTGGACCTGGACTAAGGAACATTCTCAGTCCGATCCTTCTATGAGGCGTTACAGAATGCAGATGGTTCCTCATTTCCGGTGGCCCAAATTTGGAGATCCAAGATTCCTACTAAGGTGGCTTTCTATGCTTGGCCTGACGACCCGTTGGTATACATAGTTGTTTCGCCTTTCCCCAACAAGTTGATCCTTTGGGGTAAATGGTTGTGTAACACTCTATATCAACTTTATGAAGGATACTGGGCTCTTTTTTTTTTTTTTTTTTTCTGATACGGGGTTCTGCATCTTGAGTTCTAGCATCTAAGCATTCATTTGCAATTAAGTTTGTCGCCTCCTTAACAAAAGTGCCTTGGTGCATACACGGGATTGGCTTGAAAACTTCTTTGAGTCTTGATGGCTATGGTTTACCAATAATCTTGTAGATGCTTTTGACCAAGCTAATGGGGAAAATCCTTGAGCTCCTCCACCCCCCCTTTCTTTGAATTAAGAATGATGAGTTTTCAATTAGAGCTCCTTTCTAGGTATGCTTCCTTATAAAACCATGACCACCTTTATAATGCTCTTACACCTAAATGATGCAAGAGAAAAACCATCTGGGCCTTGAGGCTGATCTCTACTCAAATCAACGATGGCTTTAAGAATTTCTAACTTCTTAAAAGGCCTTTCCAACCAATTGCAAAGTGGCTGGAGAGATATGCTAAACCTAATCCTATCTGGTCTAGGTATATTTGAACTTGCTTTTGAGTAAAGCTTTGAATTTTTTTTCCTCTGCTTATTTTTTACTGTCATCCTTAGTCGTGGCACTCATCCATCTCAACGTCCTCATCTCAGATACGCTCATTCTATGTGGATGTTGTTTCTCGATTACCCAACATTCTGCTCCATAAATCATAGGTGATAATATCTACACTCTACTTATCAATATATATATATATATATATATATATATATATATATATATATATATATTATTTACCACCTTTTGTACCATCCTCAGTCATCCTAGAAATGATTGAAGGAAGATGTGTGCGGACACAAAATTATCTCATTGACATTGTTGTTAAAGGAGAGAAAATATGTCAGCTTGTTTGCTTCTTTCCATATCTCCATATGTGGATTACCCTGCAGAATTCAAAGACTTGAAGAAGATGAGCAAATGGACTTTTAAGGTTCTTCAAACTAGCCAAATCTGTTTAATCTTGCTTCAAAAACTTTGAACAAAATGAGCTCCTCTGCTTCATTGGAGTTCAATTCCCACTAGACCAGAAGAGGCCTTGACAATAGAACTCATACTGTTCCTTAAGATATTACCTGTTCGAGCCACTATTGTTTTGCATTCTGCCTTTTGTTTGTTTTTTTGTTTTTCCATCTTTTACACTCCTAGTTTGACAATGAATATTGGTCCATTCTTGCATTTGTTAGCAAACCAATGTTATCCGTATGATCATGTATGATACCTTCATATCCACTTCGGTTTGGAGAGAAAGAGCCATCAGTATGCTATCCCAAATATCCTTGTGCTTTTTCTTATCATACCATCACGCAAGAGAAATGGGTTAGTCAAGTATATACTTGATTTCTCAAAAAGATCTTTGCTGAGGTTGGTATCAGGCTCTAACATCCATAGTCTTCTACATCACAGATAATTTTCTTAATGATTATAGAGCCCAAAGAGAATTTATTTTGGATGTGCTAATTTCTCTCAATCTGTTGGTGATAAATTGTGCAGAAGGGCCAGTTTGCAGAGACCGGAGATAAGTTGTACTCAAAAAATTATATAAACTATGGTAGCTCATATTGCACCCTGGATCTTCTTTCCAAACCCACCAGTTCATTCATATGTTTCCGAATTCCAAAACTAGTTGGACATTGGATTAAATATGGACTGGAGCCTCTATAGAATTACAGCAGAAAAATGCATTGAATTCTCAAGACACCGATTGAGACTAAAAACGTAAAAAATCCTGAGATAAAGGTTCCTTCGAACTGCCATCAAAGCAGTATAATTTTATGCTGGATTCCTTGTCTTGAACTTAGGTGAGGGGGGCCAACTGAATTCTTGGTTCCTTCACACTCATTACTTCTCGGCTGATTATGTTGAGAATAACCATTGTTTTGAGGTTTCCAATCACCATTTCATTAGTCTGAAATATTGTTTCTTCCTTGTCATCTTTAATGTGGAGGCATGGATGAATGAAACACAAAGTTCACGTAAGTGGAAGACGTCATGTGTCCTTTTATCAGCAGGTTCCATTTCCTTGAATATTTCTATTGATCTAGTTGATCTGAACGAATGTGTCTTCTCCTACTTTTAGCCTTTGATAGTTACAAACTTACAACAAAATATTCTCATCCGTTGAGGTGGACACTTATCCACATCTGGGGTAAAAGCATCTGCTTTGAGCCTTCGAACATCGTCTTTTGCATTGTTATATTTATTAATTGAATAAGTTGTTGGAAGCTTTGTTAGAACTTCTTGTGAAACTTCATATTTTTTAATAACCTCACATACATCTGAAGAAAATTTTCTAAAGTTGGAAACTTTTTATCCGTTATTTTTCTAGGTTCCAGTTCAGCATTTAGTATTTATGGTTCATGGTATTGGTCAAAGGTTGGAGAAAGCTAATTTGGTTGATGATGTTGGAAATTTTCGCCATATCACGGAAAGTCTTGCGGAACGACACCTAACTTCATACCAACGCGACACTCAAAGGATTCTCTTTATTCCTTGCCAGGTAAACAGAAAATTCTTTTCATACAGTAGCTAGTTCTTTGGTTATATGTTTTTAATACGATTGCTTACTCTTATGCAAGGAAATAAATATCACGAAATTATTGAAATATTTTGCGAAATATTTTCATTTTCTAGGTTACCGACAGGAAAGAATACTTACGTTGAAATAATGTTAAATTTCCCGAAATATTTCCATTCATGTCGAAATATTTCGCGTGAACAGTAAATTTCGATCAATTGACAGTGTAAATATGTATTATTTTGGTCGAAATGTTTCGACATGTATGGAAACATTGGAATCATTTCAATTGTAGGTAGGAAACATCTCATTTGAGCTCAAAACCGCTATAAATCTTATATTTGATCCATTCGACCCTTTTCATACATTTTGTTTATACAAAAGATCAATCCATTGTAGATTTTTTGGTTCGTGGATTGATCGTGAGGACGAATCAAATCCCGTTTGGGAGTTTTTTCAAATTCGAAATATACAGAAAGATAAAATTTCTTGCTACAAATAAATAGGTTAGGTGTAAATTCATTAAATTTATGAATCTATGATGCATTTACACTAGATTTGTGCCCGGATTGAAGATCGTTTAGGGTGAAAATTTGGAATTTGGGAAAAACCCCAATTTCATTAGTTTTTACCCTAAACATCTATGATTGTACATAAATTGATTATATGTTGCATAACTTAGCCCGTTCTATAAGTTGGTTGAGTTAAAAAAAATTAACCCTAAATTTAATTTTTTTCAAATGAAAAATTAAACGTTCAAAAAATTAAATAAATGTTAATAGTAAATAGGTTTTCTAAAATTACATATAATGTTAAGAAATTAATGTAAGTGAATAAGGATTTGTTAATATATTACTTTATGACTTTTTTATAATTAGCAATTAAATAATAGTTATATAATTAAATTAAACCTTGACTAATTAAAGATACTTGCTGCGACATATTACAGACCATTATGGTTATTCATTTCCGCACTATATATGGTTGTATATTATGGTTTGAAAGCTTATGAGTGTGTTTTTATGCTTGTTTCATCATTTCCCAAACTTTCCACAAACATTTCCACAATATTTCTATAATTTTCGCATTATTTCTATCATTTCCACGAAAAATGTATTATTTCCACACTCATCGAAATATTTCCACGAAATATTTCCATTTTTAGACTGGTCGAAATAAACCTCAAAACCGAAATTTATTTCTTTGCTCTTATGTAACAAAAGCAGAGTATTATTGTGTAGGACTTTGAGATTAACTTTGCTGCTTGAATTGCATATTATGTTAATGAAATGGTAAATTATACTTAGTTGTTTTCTTTTAGACATTTAATTTGTACTTGTTGAGAAATATTTTATTTCCCTTATATGTATGTTCTACACTAGGATGGGAGGCATAGCGGTCTTTAACTTATGTATGGGACATACTTGGTATTGTAAAATTTATTTTACTATAAAAGAGCTTGGGAGGGAGTCTTAGAACTCTAACTCCTATTCCCCTCATCTTTCTCTTCTTCCATCTTCCTCGTTGCTCTTTCCCTTCTCCTTTTTTTCTTTGTCTTCCCACTTGGTATCAGTGTAGGTTTAATAAGGAAAACCCAGTTGTAGATAATCACACCCATGTAGCTCGCTTTTGGCCGTAGGCTCATGTAGATAGCCGTACGGCCCCTCCAAGATCTACATCTTTCAAAGTTACATCCATGTGTTTTTAACAGAATTATCAAATTTTTGTGGGATTTCGGTGTGATTTAGGGCATCAAATCTGGGATTTTTTGAGAAAATCACATAAAATTTAGTTTCAAGTTTCTCTCTTCCCCACTCCAAGGGAGAGTTATTTGTCATGCTTGGCTTGTAGGTTTAATCCGTGGCAAAAATTGGAGTCCAAAGAATCCATCCATGGTCCATTTTGTGGAGTTTTGAGCGAACGAGAAAGATTTATCCCTGTGAACAGTACCTGTGAATAGTACTCCCTATTTTTGGCTGCCCTAGCTACTCGAGTTTACTTGCGCATTGTTAATTGTCCTTTTAGGGGCTTGGTTGCTGCAATCTACTACTTCTTTGGAGCAGTTGCGCCCATTGCCGAAGGTTTCGAATTTGGATGTCGTCTTCGGGAGGCTTGAAAGTGACCTCATTAGGATTGTCTCTTATGCGTAGCCAAGGGGACCACCTCAACTTGCTGATCACTGAGGTCAAGTTAGATGGGAGTCATGGGACAAACTATTAATGGTCTCAATCCACTAAGCGATATATACACGGTCGAGGAGAAGCCGGTTACATAATAGGAAGATTAAAGCACCAGAAGCTGATGATCCTCTCTTTGAAAAATGGGATTGTGAAAACTCCCTTGTTATCTCATGACTTTTGAACTCCATGTATCCCGACATTAGTCGAGGCCTATTGTTCTTGGAAATAACCAAGGAGGTGTGGGACACTATTGCTCATACCTATTTTCAATGTCGTAATATTGCCAGGGTTTGTCAACTGCATCAAGAGGTTGCATCCCTTTGTCAAAGGGACAATAACTTGGCTGCCTATTTTTTATCTCTAGGCTAAATGGGAGGAACTTGACCATTACCGGATTGTTCAGTGGTGGTGTATGGAGGATGCCAGTATTCATAGCAAGATCATTGAGGAGGATCAGGTAATTAGTTTTCTGGTAGGTTTGAACCTTTGTTATGGTTGATTCGGGTATAGATTCTAAGTAAAGGAGAGCTCCCATCTATTAGTGAGGTTTATTCACTAGTGTTAAGAGAAGAAAGCCGTTAAGGCCATTATGGTTGCACATTCTGTGCCAGATCACTCTGCACTTATCTCTTCCTACTTAACCATTAAGGTAGGCAAGAGTGGTCCCCGTAAGAGTGGACGGGAAGGACCCATTTCAGAGAACAAAAGCAAGCTCAAGTGTGATATGTTGTGATTGAGATTGTAACTAGTAGAGAAAGATTAAAGAGAGAAGAAGAGAAATAGTTGTGGATGAGAAAGAAGGTGGAGAAAGAGATTAGGGTTAAAGAGAGAAGTTGTGGAGAAGAGAAGTTGAACTTATTGTTCAATCTCTCTCACACTGATATATATATATATGATGGGGAAAACCCATTACAGCTAAAAAGCCAAAAACGTGGATGACCCACTTAACCTTCCTACACCATATAAACAATGCACATCCCACGTGGGAAGTGGGATGCAACCCATTTAAGGACACCTACGTGGGTGTAAAACATAAACTCCAACACTCCCCCTCAAGCTAGGCAAAGATATTCATCATGTCCAGCTTGCCTATCAAAGTATGAAGAATTGCCATGTTCATCCCCTTTGTTAGTATGTCTACAACATGCACCTGGGTTTTTACATAAGGAGTACAAATCAATCCTTGTTGAAGTTTCTCTTTTATGAAGTGACGATCGACTTCAATATGTTTGGTCCTGTCATGTTGGAATGGGTTATGAGCAATGCTAATGACGACTTTATTGTCACAATAGAGGCTCATCGGCTTTGCCACCTTGAGTCCCTGCTCCTCAAGCATAGTCCTCAAGGACCTCAACCAAAGGAGGTCACACACACCATGTGCCATAGAGCGAAACATAGCCTCTGCACTAGATCGAGCTACAATTGGTTGCTTCTTATTGCGCTAAGAGACAAGGTTACCTCCGACTAGGGTACAGTATCCTGATGTAGACCGACGATCAGTAACTGCACCTGCCCAATCTGCATCAGTATATGCTTTCACTCTAAAGTGTTCATGTCGTCCGAACATTATGCCACGACCTAGACCTGGCGAGCCCTCGAATATCGAAGAACTTTGTGAGTTGCCTCAAGATGCGATGACCGTAGTGCGTGCATAAACTGACTAATGACACTCATATCATAAGCAATATTCGGCTGTGTGTGCTAAGTAGGTCAACCTGCCAACCAATCGCTGAAACATAGCAATATCATCAAGAGAGTTGCCCTCCTCAGAATTCAGTCAATGGTTCTGATTTATTTGAGTCTCTACTGGTTTAGCTCCCAAATACCCAGTCTCACTAAGTAGATCCAATATATACTTTCTCTGAGATATGAAGATGCTTTTCTGTGACCGAGCAACTTCAATCTCCAGAAAGTATTTTAGTGGCCTTGGATCCTTTGTCTCAAACTCGGAGGATAAGGTCTTTAGCCGCTTTATCTCTGTTTGATCATTCCCAGTGATGACAATTTCATCAACATAGACTATCAACGCAATTGTACTAGTCTGCTGGTGGTTCACAAACGTGTGATCGGCTTGACTTTGTTTATAGCCCACTCATCTAATCGCACTGCTGAATTGCTCGAACCATGCTCTAGGGGATTGCTTTAGCCCATATAGGGCTTTCTTCAACTTACACACCCTGTTGTCACTTCTAGCAAGTTTCAACCCAGGTGGTAGCTTCATGTACACCTCTTCTGTCAGATCTCCATGTAGGAAGGTGTTCTTCACATCTAGCTGATGTAAAGGCCAGGACAGATTTGTCGCTATAGAAGAACTCTGACTGGGTTCATCTTGGCTATTGGTGCAAATGTCTCCTGATAGTCGATCCCATAAGTCTGAGTGAATCCCTTGGAAGGGTACCCCAAGAAAATGCATTTCAACGTCCGCAGATCTAACTTGTCCCGGGAAAGACGATGAACATGCACATAGCAAACACATCCAAAGACTTTTGGGGGAACAACAAAGCCTGGACGATCAGGGAGCAAGAGGGATAAAGGAGTCTAAAATCCTAGAACACGAGATGGCATACAATTGATGAGATAGGCTGCAAGTAAGATAGACTCTGACCAGTAGTGTTTTGGAACCTCCATGCCAAGCTAGCGGGCACTCTCAACCTCAAGGAGGCGGCAATTTTTTCGCTCAGCAGTCTCATTCTATTGAGGTGTGGCTCATGTAGCTCCCAGCGGATAAGGCCCGTGCTACCACAATGATCACAATTGGGTCGTTGCCATACTTCACCGGGCTTCTTCAGATCCGATTTTTGGCCCTTCCGATATGCAGAAGCAAGGACAAATCAATCATGAGTATCACTCCCACTGCGGAGCTGCATAGATGAACTACGCCTATCCTCCCCTTGAATATAAGAATAAACCTGTGCTAGAGTAGTGGGGGAGGGATTCCTGCCAAGAACCTGAACACGAGCTCCCTCAAAGCTAGGATGAAGGCCGCAGAGGAATTGGAAGATCTGGGAACGTTCAACCATAGCCTTAAAGGACTTAACGTCTGCCGCACACACCGGATAATAACTCTGATAGTGATTTATCTCTTCCCATTTGCTTCGAAGCGAAGCATAATAGGTATCCAGCTTCATCTCCTCCCATCGAAGGCATGCAATCTCTTGCTCTAACTCATAGAGCTTAGAAAAGTTTCCCACCTCGGAATATGTCTGAGATTCAACACCCCAAACATCTTTGGCTATTGGTAGGAACATGAACCCTTTGCCGATCTAGGCTTGCATTGAATGAAGAAGCCATGACATCACAGTTGGTCGGAGAACCGCTGAAATAGTATGAGAAGAAGATAAAATGGATCGCTAATACTGCTGAAGGATAAAACTAACCAGGAAATCAGAACCTCTGGTGTTTTTCTTTAGGATGATCCATAGATTGCGCAGGAACACTCTACAATTTCTTCAAAAACTCTTGCCGGCTCCAGATACCTACATAACTGTGTTAGATTGGTATGGAGGCTCTAGGGGACAAGGACATGCGCCAGATGGATGGAAGGCGTGATAGTAATCCAACTCCCACATGCTTTGACGAGCGGGAAGGTAATCAGAGAGGGACTTCTCACCCTGATGAAGACAAGAGAAGCTTTGTTTCAGCTGAAAGGCCCGGCCGATGTTTTGCTGCTGAAAGTATGTCTTGCGAGCAGTTTCCCAAACCTCGTGGGCAGTGTGCAAGAACAAGAAACCCCGACTGATACAAGGATTAAAATTTTGGTTTTCTTTGCCATCTTGGTGAGTGGCGAAACCGAAATTTCGTGTGAAACTTCGGAAAAATGACGAAACGAAGAAAATTCTAAAATTTCGTCCATATTTCGAAATTTTGGGTGAAATTTTGGAATTTTGATCGAAATTGCACAAAAAAAGCCATAAAATATTTTTTTTTGTAATTTATGATAATTAACAAGTTTTGCAATAATTCTAGAATACTAAATAAATTTCAAAATTTTTAATACATAATGAGTTTTGTAATAACAACTACAATAGAATTTATGACAATTACATCTAGAATACAGTGAATACTTAATGAAATTTACAATAACAAAGTCCAAACTCCAAAGTACTTGATAGAATTTAGATAAAAACAAAAAACCACCTCTATCATTCAAAATCTAGGCGTGGATAAGGGTACGGGTATGGATATGGATACGGATACGGATATGGCTACGGATACGGAGGAGGAGGTGGAGGAAGGTATGGTCCATATGGATATGGATGCTGGCTTTCTTGTAAAAGATAGATAGGACCATACGCAGGTACTTGTCCTTCGTGATGTGATTGCTGCCCTTAGGTGGAGGTATTAAATGATTGAGCTCCTCGATCAACTCCGTAATGACCAAAATTAACCGTTTACAGTATAACCAAATATGCTAAGTACGTATAAAATACGTATCTAATAACAGGCGGCGTGCTACTAGGATATTTTTTCACCTACCTTGTAGCTTTTTCTTGCAACTGCAATGGTTCCATTCTATTTGGAAAATCAATTTTGTAGCTTTCCGATGTTTGAAGTTTTGTTTGTTGTTGAATTCACCAACTGCATGCAACAATTTTTGCACTTACACGGCCTTGTTTATTATCTAGAGTGCTTTCTCTATTCTTATAATTCCAAAACTTGCTAATTTTCTTCCATTTAGAGGATGACTAGTTCTTAAGCTTACCAATCTTGTTTTTCTGGTTGAGTTTGAGCTGGAATTCCTTCAGTTCCAAGAGTTGGCCAAATTATTTCATGGATTAAGTTCTTTCATTCGCACGTTCTAAATTACTGGGTTTATCTTTTTTAATAATTACCCATTGTTATGCAATTAGCTCAATTTACTAGTTCTTTCACTTTTATGATGTTAGTTTATGAGATTGCATATTATACACATGCCCAAAATTTCTCTGATAGAGTTTCTGCATTCTAGTGGAGGAGGGGGTTGAAGCTTGGGGGCGAAAGTGCAGTCGAAAAATGTACTTTGGATGGTGTGCGGGGTTTGCGCGTCATGTTGAGTGCGACTGTTCATGATGTATTATACTACATGAGCCCCATCTACTGCCAGGATATAATGAACTCGGTACTGTCATATTTTCATCATAACATTCCTAGCAATTTTGTTCGTCTTTATTTTAACTGTAGTTTCACTCTGTATGTATTTATCAATGTTAATGTTTATTTGGATGTGGAAATGGGAATGGAGATGGATTGAACATAGATGCTTTGAGATGGTTCATCTTGTTTATTTTGTTAGTTCAACTGAATTGAACTTTTACACAAATTTCAGTGTGTAACTTCAGATTTAACTAATTATATCGGAAATACTGCACATAGTTTTTGAACATGGCTTGTTCGTTGGGTTTTGTCCAAACAGAATAATTGTCATTAGTATTGTTTGCCGTAGAGACTCTTTTTCACTTCCTCTCATGGTATCCTTTCAAGGGTTCTCACAATTTGTTTTTGAATAGCATTTCTCCCAGTTGTAATGAGTGGTTGACTCTAGATTTAGCTCAATCACGCTTTCATCTATTGCTAGGCAATCTTGATGTGTTAGCACAAAGGGTTAGAAATTTTTAAATAAAATTTAAAGAAGAATATTTATGTAAAAAATAATTTAATCTGATTTAAGTCATATTTCGTGTGTAGCTACACAACATATAGATAATTCATGGCAATCGTAGTTTGGGTGAAAACAAAAGAAATGGGTTTTTCCAAATTTTCACCCTAAAAAATAAAAAATGTGCCTATAATTCTTGGGTGAAGGCAACATAGATTCATAGATATGATGCATTTACAACTATAGAGCCTATTGCTATCATGAATCCAGAAAGAAAAGAAGGTCTTAATGGAAATTCAATCATTACCTTGTTCCTGGGCGATGTTTAGGGTGAAGTCAAAGTTTAGTACCTTGATTTTGATATTGCCCCCTGCATGTGTCAATATCAGAAGTTTCAAAATTTTAAACATTGCTCAAAGCCTTAAGTGGTGATTCTTACCATTGCCCTTGGGATATATTTACATGCTTTCTCTTTTCAGTTTTAGTGCCTTGTGCAGAACTTATTAGATCAAGATGTCTTGAACTCAGCTTTGCCAAAGACCAAATTTGTTTGTTCCGTCGATTTCTTGTAATAATTAGGGTATCACCTACTTCCCATCAAATTTCTCCACCTCGAACCCTGTGTTCAAAGCCTTTACAAATTACAACCGTCACGAAATCGTAATCTCCTCGCTTTGGTAGCTATTTGTTGCTGAATACGAAGATTGACTAGGTTTTACAGCAATGTAGAATAGAGTTGAATAGAACAATCACTTGTAAACACACAAGACACACAATTACGTGGTTAGCCCACAAAGGGCTACATCCACGGGCGAAGATGATTTTGAGTTTCCAATATACGAGTCAAACATAATAAAAAAAACACACATACAATAGGATTAAATAGTCCCAAATTCCAATCTCTGTGGAATAGCCTTGCTCCTAAGCAACACTTTTTTAATGACGATAAAGCCCTGATAAGCACCCCAAAATTTGGGTCCACAAAACCACAGTATGCCGATGTGATGCAAGAAATTTTGTACAGCATTATTGAATTGATTGTTGTCTACTGTCCTCAAGATAAAAGTAAAATTTTTCATCTATTAGAGGAAAGTTCTAGACTTAATACATATGGCAAGGATCTATTTGTTCTGGAACTATAAATCCAATACTTCTCCTGCTTTCAATTAATATATGCATGTGGTCTTGGGTTTATTGTGTACATATAACATGTAGCTTATAATATTCTATCGTAAGCAAGGAAATAAATTTCACGAAATTATCGAAATATTTCGCGAAATATTTCCATTTTCTAGGTTACCGACAGGAAAGAATACTTACGTCGAAATAATGTTAAATTTCCCGAAATATTTCCATTCATGTCGAAATATTTCACGTGAACAGTAAATTTTCGATCAATTGACAGTGTAAATATGTATTATTTTGGTCGAAATGTTTCGACATGTATGGAAACATTGGAATCATTTCAATTGTAGGTAGGAAACATCTCATTTGAGCTCAAAACCGCTATAAATCTTATATTTGATCCATTCAACGCTTTTCATACATTTTGTTTATACAAAAGATCAATCCATTGTAGATTTTTTGGTTCGTGGATTGATCGTGAGGACGAATCAAATCCCGTTTGGGAGTTTTTTCAAATTCGAAATATACAGAAGGATAAAATTTCTTGCTACAAATAAATAGGTTAAGTGTAAATTCATTAAATTTACGAATCTATGATGCATTTACACTAGATTTGTGCACGGATTGAAGATCGTTTAGGGTGAAAATTTGGAATTTGGGAAAAACCCCAATTTTATTGGTTTTTACCCTAAACATCCATGATTGTGCATAAATTGATTATATGTTGCATAACTTAGCCCGTTCTATAAGTTGGTTGGGTTAAAAAAAATTAACCCTAAATTTAATTTTTTTCAAATGAAAAATTAAACGTTCAAAAAATTAAATAAATGTTAATAGTAAATAGGTTTTCTAAAATTACATATAATGTTAATAAATTAATATAAGTGAATAAGGATTTGTTAATATATTACTTTATGACTTTTTTATAATTAGTAATTAAATAATAGTTATATAATTAAATTAAATCTTGACTAATTAAAGATACTTGCCGCGACATATTACAGACCATTATGGTTATTCATTTCCGCACTATATATGGTTGTATATTATGGTTTGAAAGCTTATGAGTGTGTTTTTATGCTTGTTTCATCATTTCCCAAACTTTCCACAAACATTTCCACAATATTTCTATAATTTCCGCATTATTTCTATCATTTCCACGAAAAATGTATTATTTCCACACTGGTCGAAATATTTCCATTTTTAGACTGGTCGAAATAAACCTTGAAACCGAAATTTATTTTTTTGATCGTAAGAAATTCATCTGCATGCTTATAAGATATGGATCCTGGCAGTATGATCAATATAACATACAATAACATGATATCAAATATATAAATGTATTCATCTTGGATGTTGCAACAGTTTTGAGGACCTAAGTTCAACCTTTTCCTTTTTTCAGGTTTCTAACCAGTTAAACCGGTTATATATGAAATTTATCAAGCGAAATCCGGGTTATGATGGAAAGGTTTGTAGTTGATTGAACACTCCAGATTTGTCTTATTTTGTTATTATAATAATAATTCAAGGAAGCCATTGAGCAAAATTCGAAATTTCTAAGCAATTCTACCATTTTATAGGTTTCTATTTATGGTCATTCTTTGGGAAGCATTCTCTCTTACGATATCCTTTGCCATCAAGATAGTTTGTCCTCTCCATTTCCAATGGAGTGGCTGTACAGGGAACGTGTTAGAAATGAAGAATCTCAGCATGATGGAACCAATCAACCTTCTCAAAGCAGACTCTCCATGAATTTAGAGAATAAAAACTCTACAAATGCTGAAAATTTAGAGGAATTCGTGGGTGTCGTTGAGGAAGACAATTTGAGTTCACAGCCAAAAGCCATGGTTCACGAGGAGGAAAACACTGAAGATTCTTCTGTTTCTGTAGATCATTCTCCCACATCAGAGTTGGAAGAAGCTTTCTCAAGGACATCCAATGAGCAAGCTCATGCCTTGCCCCAACATACGACTGAGTCTAAGCAACCTAGTGCTATATCATTGAAGGAAGATGACCAAGAACCTGATCAGGGTTTCAGTGACATGGTTTCTCAAGAAGTGAATGACCTGGATGCTACCACAAGCATAAGTTGTGGAGTTCCTGGCAGTGACAAATTGGTGGAAAATATATCTGAAGATTCCTGTGATAAGGAAAAATTAATCAATTTTTTGAGGGAAGAGGTACGGATCTACTTGGAATAATTGATCTTTGTTACATGGCTGGCAATGGATAACGAGTTAACTTGTCTAATGGAACTTTTTCCATTGCAGGTGGATTCCCTTAAAGAAAGAATAGCAGAACTAGAATCACGGTGTTGTGGTGAAGATAGAAAGGGAATAATTCATCAAGGTAAGCGTTAATCTTGGCACTTCTTTTTGATCTCTATTGAAAGAATTCATTATAGAAAAGAAAAGGCTATGGAAAAGCATTTCTTATGTACCCAAAGAAATAAAATAGGCTAGGGAATAACATTTCCTATATAGGAAAGAGCCTAATAGCACCCTCTCTAGCTCATAGTCACAAAGTCGGGATTCGACAATAAACCAGCAAGGGGTCAAGTCGGGAAAATTTGGATAAATTCGGTAAAAATTGGCAAAAATAAAATATATATATAAAAAAATGTCATTCCATATTTCAAGTTAGAAATGTTGTTTTTTAACAAAACACAATTATATGATGAAAAACACATCTATAAGTCCGTAATAATAAGTCATAACTCATAAGCATGACTCATCATTCATAATCAAAATTCCAAAATTCCAAAATTGGCAAAATCGAAATCAGAAGGGGGGAAAATGGGTATTAGCCGGTTAATCGACAAAATTGTAGAATAATCGCCGAATTTTTCGATTAATCGGAGCTTTTGTTCGTGAATTTGAAAAATCGGCGATTTATGGAGATTTTTTCAAAGATTCGTAGATTTTTGTGACTAGGCTCTAGATAAGATGTTCATTTCCATGTTAGCACTTCTAAGAGTACAAAACATCAACGTTACCCACAATGCCTTTGATGTGGTTGGAGAATCTATTCACAAGCCTCCAAAGACCCAAAGCTTTGCCTAAGGCCCAAGACAAAACTTGTGAGGAATCTCCTTCAATTTCAAGGGTACAAAAAATGGTGTCAAAATCAAATAGGGTCGTAAAATCGTATGGAATAGGATTCAAATCAAATCCGGATTCAAATTGTTGGATCATAAAATTCATATAGTTTTTTTATGATTTTATAAAATATGAAATAATATCCAAAAATTTTAAAAAGCATATATAATATGCTTAACTACTCCATTACCCATCATAGAATCACAAGGTTTTGTACAAATAATGACATAACATACATGGAAAAACTGAGATGCACTATACAGACACTATTTTAAGCTCATAGTGTTGTCAGTATGAGGTGGTATATGATATAAGCTGTATGGTGGCTGGAGATATTGAAGTGGGTGTAACTTGTTTTAACCTATTGATATAAATAATAAGTGTGGGACGTATGGGATAGTTTACACTCTCCAACTCTCTTCTCTTCTCTTCATGTAAACCCTAAATTGCAACTTGGTATCAAAGCAGTGATTTGATCCACATATACCCAGCATATGAAGATCGTGTATGCATCAAGAGGCATCTAGGGACTGCCACCATCACTAATGTTATTGCTGACGTCATCTAGCCGTACGACTGATGTCATCAACCATACAGATGGGGTGACCATGGTGGCCCGAGTATTCCTCACCCAATGAATAATGATTTTTCAGATTTTTTGCTGAATTTTTGAGAATTTTTTGGAGCCTCGTTGGATGAGTTTTTGGCCGATATTCAGAAAAATCGAAAAAACTCAGATTTGGTTCGCTCGGCCCTGAGGAACTATTCGGCGGTTGTTCAAGGGCCTTGTTGCTTCGTTTTGGTCCACCTCTATCCCCTCTATACGTTGATATGTGGTTTGTAGGGTTTGGTGTTGATTTGTGAGGTGTGGCTCGATTTCTCCGCCAAGACGTTACCGCAGACTTCCTTTTTGGCCCTATTGGGCTCCCACATATGCACACGTCTTCTCCATCTGCCTTTGGCTCGTCTCTCCCATGGTAGCGACCATGTGGCCTGAAAAAAACTACTTGGAATGGTCTAGGGCTGCCAAGATGTTTATTGGTGGCCGGGGGAAACAAGGGTACATCACTGGCCGATTACCGCCCCCTTTGAAACATGGGAGACAAGCAACTTGACGTAATGTCGTGGCTCCTTAATTCTATGGAGCCCCACATTAGCCGATGATTTTTATCTCTCTCCACTGCAAAGGAGATCTGGGATTCTTCAGCCCAGACTTATTCTCAACAAAAGAATGTCGCCCGTGTGTATCTATTGCGTCAGAGAGTCACTACTCTCTGTCAGGGGACTTGCCTATGGTAGATTACTTCGCTAGGATTCGCAGCATGTGGGAAGAACTTGATTATTATCAAGTCTTTTACAAATCTTTTGCTACCTCCCTGTCTTCTGTTACTCTTCCTTCTTCTGTCATAATGACTTTGGAGCATCCCAGGCGGAAAGAGGCAATGGTTGAGGAAATGAATGCTTTGGAAAAAAAACAATCCATGGGAGCTGGTTAGATTTCCACAGGGTAAGAAGCCGGTTGGATGCAAGTGGATTTATACAGTGAAGTGCAAACTGGATGGATTGATGGACAGATACAAGGCACGGTTGGTGGCGAAGGGTTATTCTCAGACGTATGGTATTGATTACAAGGAGACATTCGTCTGTAGCCAAACTAAACTCTATCTGGGTTATTCTATCACTCATAGCAGATCAGTCTTGGCCACTGTTACAACTTGATGTTAAGAATGCCTTCCTTCTTGGTGACTTGAAATATGAGGTTTACATGCTGCCCCTCCGGGGTTTCAAGTGTCTGATGATATACAGAGAGTGTGTAAGTTAAAAACAACTCCGTATGGTTTGAAACAGTCACCAAGGGCATGGTTTGAAAGATTCAGTGGAGCAGTTAGGCCGTTTGGATATAGCCAGAGCCAGGCACAACATACACTATTTATCAGGCGAGTCATGGGGCTACGACAATCATGATTGCATATCTAGACGACATCATTGTCATAGGGAACTGTGCAACAGAAATTTCTAGACTAAAGAGTTTCTTAACAGCTGAATTTGAAATCAAAGATCTTGGCACCTTGAAGTACTTCTTGGGCATTGAGGTTGCAAGATCAAATGAGGGAATATACATCTGTCAGAGAAAATACGTCTGGATGGTCAATCAGGAGAACCTCTAGAGGATGTAGGCAGTTTTCAGAGACTTGTGGGATGTCTCATCTATCTAGTTCACACGACCAGATATACCATATGCTGGGAGTGTGGTGAGTCAGTACATGCATACACCTCGCACACCACTTTTGGAAGTGCTAACCGTATCTTGAGATCCCTGAAGTCATCCCCAAGGTAGGGATTGTTATTTTGTCATCATGGGTATACGACAGTAGAAGGTTTTATAGATGCAGATTGGGCTGCTGCCCAAGATGATAGGCGGTCTCCTTCAGGCTATTGCACATTTTGGGAGGCAATCTAGTAACCTAAAGGAGCAAGAAGCAACAAGTTGTAGCTCGGTCAAGTGCTAAAGTAGAGTTCCAATCCATGGTCCATGGTGTATGGGAGTTGTTATGGCTCAAGATTTAACTCAGAGAACTAGGTTTCCCGGTGGAAGGATCTATACAACAAGGCGGCCATAAATTTTGCACATAATCTCGTGCAACATGATAGAACCAAGCACATTGAAGTGGATAGACATTTTATTCGTGAGAAAGTTACATCGGGGGTAATCTGTACACCGTTCGTGACTACATCAAAACAAGCGGCTGACGTTTTCACCAAAGGTGTTGCAGCTGTTCCATTTCGGGCATTTTTGGACAAGTTGGGCATGATTGATATCCATGCACCAACTTGAGGGGGAGTGTTGTCAGTATGAGGTGGTATATGATATAAGCTATATGGTGGGTGGAGATATTGAAGTGGGTGTAACTTGTTTTAACCTATTGATATAAATAATAAGTGTGGGATGTATGGAAGAGTTTACACTCTCCAACTCTCCTCCTCTCTTCTTCATGTAAACCCTAAGTTGCAACTCATAGCAATACAAACAAGAGATCATTTCACAAAAGAAAAATCAAACTCATGTATCGTCAATTCATAGTCAAATTAAACTCTCTTACAACTATCTCAATTCTTTTTTTTTGACAACTATCTCAATTCTCACTCTTTCATTGTGAGCATGGACATGCATTTCTTGTCATATATGTTAGGTGGTGTTTTATGTAGAAAACACTACCATGAAATTGTTTCCTACAATAAATGTATTATGATGATCTTATGTTTGTGTGGAAAGATAGAACAAGAAACATGCTATAAATTTGATTAATTAGTGTAGGCACCCACTGATTTTCTTTTTTATTTATAGTGTTTAACATTTAGGTAAAATCATAAGTACAAACATAAGTCATTGTATTCACCTGAAAATGTGTCCCATGTTTTTATTTAAATCGTAAGATTCAAGTCTTGAATCGTACTCAAATCATAAGATTGATATAGAAACGATAGGATATTTACCTAAAGGGATTCAAACGTAAGATTCAAATTGTTTGGGTTTAGATTTGATTTGAATCGTAGGATTTAAATCGTAAATCATTGGATTTTAATAACACAGTACCAGAGAACAATGCTCAAAAAAGTTTCGACCCTTCCAATAATGCTAATGGCTCCCCTTTATTTGAATTATGATACCTACTGAACCATACAGTACTTAAATCTTAGATCATTTATCATCTTGCAAAATCCCTTCAATGCCTACCATCCTCAGATTCCCAAAGAAGCACCCACAAAATTTTAATCTTGTTCAATTGGTTCCTGATTCTTCAAGCAGGGTTGGATGATGTTTTTTCTCCTTATACTGCTGGTAGGGCTGCAACTTGGGCGGGCTCAACCCGAGCCCGACAGCTTGAACCCGACATTAGGGTTGGGTTGGGTTAGCCCTTTCAGAACTTGGGTTGAGCTTGGGTTGGATTTTTGGTAACCTGATCAAATTGGGTTGGGCTAGGGTTGAGGCTCGGCCCAACCCGAGCCCGACACACAAACTACATATATGCATTAGTATTACCGACAAACATCCACGCTACATTTTGGCAAATGTAGCAACATGGATGTTTGTCCTTAGCAAACTACGACCCTTGTGTGAGGTTACAAAATGTCCTTGAAACTACATTTTGACATTTTATGTGATCGGTTGATATTGAAAATATCGCATTTCTTTGACGATTGTCTTTTGTTATTTCTTTATTAACTTTTATCATGCATTTGAGTTAATGACCTTTTCCTTATCATGAAAATATCATATTTTCTTTCATGAGGTGTTGGAAATGAAGCTATTATTTAATGTTTAGCATAACGGTTATTATATTGACCAATAAATTATTTTAATATGAAAAAAAAAAATTAGCAATCTTTCCAACCAATAAAAAAAATTTAAAAATTGACCAACCCGACTAACCGTACCAACCGATTGTTGTCAGTATGAGAGAGAATATAATATAAGATATATGGTGGGTGGAGATATTAATGTGGGTGTAATTGTCTTGACCTAGTAATATAAATAATATTGTGGGACGTTGGTAGATTTAACTCTCCAACGCTTTCCCTTCTTCTTTTTCTCTTTTCTTCTCCTCTCTTCCTGAAACCCTAAAATTCTACTTGGTATCAGAGCATAGCGAATCGAATCCGCACAAAAACTTCAGGGGTGAATCTCCTCATGCCTCAGACCTTCAAGGGGTGATCATGTTGTCAGGGACCTACTTGTAATATCTTATATTCTACAGGGGGCCCTTGTAATATTGTAAAACTTCACTTAATATATATATTGGGTGAAATCGTGTAGGCTATTCTAAGCTCTACACGATTTCTCCTCTTTCCCCTATTCTCTTCACCTCTCCTCTCTTCCATCTCTAACCCTAATCTCTTATCCTGGTTACGATCCAAGATTACAACATGGTATCAGAGCATGGTTATGTAACCATGGCTCAATCCTAGAGGTCTGAAGAACCCTAGGGATTGCGAAATTCGATGCGAAGGGCTTTCCAAAGAAGGAGATCATCTCCCATGGATAGCCGCAGGCTTTAGAAGAGCCTGAAACCCTAGCCGCCCACTCCAGAAGCCTGGAGAAGAGCTATCAGGCATAGCCGCCCACTCCAGAAGGCTGGAAAAGAGCCACCAAGCCTAACCGCCCCTTCCAAAAGGTCAGAGAAGACCCTCCGGACATAGCCGCAGGTCTCAGAGGAGCCCGGAACCTCTCCCTAGTGCTACCGCACCTATCCAGGAACCTTTTTAGGTCATCGGAACCATTCACAAGTTTCCCGCGAGTGGTTTTTTCTCCAATAGAAAATCTATAAAGGAGTTGTTCCGAAAAGGTCTGAATCCTGCTCGCGTTGCTCGCAGGAGGCTTTAAAAATAAAAATAAGGTGATTTGCACCTCCACAGCAGCAGTTTGGGTGATTTCTTATCAAAAAAGTCTTATCTACTACCATGAGTACATCTGAGGAGTCGTCTTCTGCCAAGTCAGAGATCATTGTTGCCCCACCCAGTCTGGGAAGTCATGGTGATCACAGCCCGGGCCTACAGATCACTACGGTGAAACTCGACGGGACCAACTACCTCGCATGGTCTCAATCTGCCAAGATGTACATCACCGGACGAGGCAAAGCCGGCTATATCACTGGACGCATCACTGCACCTGATTCCTCCGATGCCACGTTTGAGAAGTGGGAAGCGGAAAACTCGATGGTCATGTCATGGCTGCTTCATTCCATGCATCCATCGATTAGCACAGGCTTCCTCTTTCTCCCGACTGCCAAGGATATATGGGACACGGCATCTCAGACCTACTCCCAAGATGGAAATTTTGCTAGGATGTATGAACTTCAGCAGGAGATAGCACATCTGAAGCAAGGCGATCTTCCTTTGGGATCATACTACGCTGCGTTACGCAGCAAGTGGGAAGAGGTAGATCACTACCAGACCTACACCCCTGCATGTACCAAGGATGCTACGGAGTTCCGAAAGATGATTGTACGCGGACGCATATTCGAGTTTCTTGGCGGCTTGAACCAGAGCTATGAGCAGGTTCGAGCCAACATCTTGGGCAGAGATCCACCGCCGTCGACCATTGCACAGGTCTACTCCTACATCCAGAGCGAGGACAGCAGGAGGAGAGCCATGAGCTCTAAGACAGATGCTGATGTTCCTTTATCTGAGAAGTCTGCCTTGGCCACTCAGAAATTGAGCAAACCCACATCCAAGAAGGATGGGGATCTTGATGATCGTGATCGACTCAGATGTGATCACTGTGGCAAGCGTCGCCACACTCGGGAGACCTGCTGGAGTCTTCATGGTCGTCCTGCACAGTTCTCTGGGGGGAAGCAAGGCTCCTCAAAGAAGCCCTCTGGTAGCAAACATGGAACCTCAGCCGCTCATGCCACCAGCCAAGATTCCTCTGATGTGACCCCTTCCTCTGGGCAGTCCAACACCTTCTCTAGCATGGACATTGACAGGCTTCGACAATTACTTACTCAGCTTGATGGCCCTTCTCCACCTACATCATCCTTTGCTCAGACAGGTACATCCCATTCAGCCCACCATGTGTCTACGGCACCCATTGGTCCTTCCTGGATCATTGACTCTGGTGCCTCCGATCATATGACTGGTATGCCATCCCTTTTCTCCACCTATAATATCTGCTCAGGTAAGGACAAGGTCCGCGTGGCCGATGGCACCTTCTCCTCTATCTCAGGGAAGGGCACTATCTCTGCCACACCTACTTTGTCTTTATCCTCTGTACTTCATGTTCCTAAATTCACCACTAACCTGCTTTCTGTTAGCCATCTTACTAAGAGCCTAAACTGCAGTGTTACCTTTTTTCCTACTCACTGTGTTTTTCAGGACTTGGAGACGAGGCGGATGATTGGCAGTGGTCGTGAGGATGGTGGATTGTACCTGCTCGATAGCCAGCCAACTTTATATTCTGTTGCACATCAGTCTAGTGCTAATGTCAGTAGTTCTAGCGTTAATAAAGACCTGTTAATGCGATGGCATAACAGGCTAGGTCATTTACCGCTTTCGGTCATGAAGAGTCTGTTACCTCAGTTTGCGTCTATTCCATTTTTTGAGTTCAACTGTGAAACTTGTGTACTTGCAAAACAATGTCGGGTGTCTTTTCCGACCAGTAATAAAAAAAGTACGTTTCCTTTACAGCTTGTGCACTCTGATGTTTGGGGACCCAATCCCACCACTTCTATCTTTGGTTTTCGCTACTTTGTGGTTTTTGTGGATGACTATAGTCGTTACACTTGGATCTACCTTATGAAATCAAAAAATGAGGTGCATACTATCTTTCAGACCTTCCATAAAATGGTGTGCAATCAATTGGGCACCACCCTAAAAGTCCTACGCACTGACAATGGGGGGGAATACATGTACAGTGGCCTTGCCTCCTACTTTGAAGAGCATGGAATTCTTCATCAGACTTCATGTGCCGATACACCTCAACAGAATGGGACCGCTGAGCGAAAGCATCGCCATGTCCTGGAGGTTGCTAGGGCACTTCTTCTTGGTACTCGGGTACCCAAGGGTTATTGGGCTGACGCTGTGTTGACGGCATCCTACTTGATAAATCGGATGCCTTCTCGTGTCTTGGGGTCGAAGTCTCCCCTTTCACTCCTGTTTCCTTCCTGTCCTGTGTTCTCCATTCCACCTAAGGTCTTTGGTTGTGTTTGCTATGTTCACGCCCATCACAGGAAGGACAAGTTAGATCCGAAAGCCGTTCGCTGTGTGTTCCTTGGCTATTCGTCCACTCAGAAGGGATATCGGTGTTTCCATCCCTCTACCCGTCGTCGGTTTGTTTCTCTAGATGTTACCTTTTTTGAGAGTCTTCCCTTCTTCTCAGTTGATCGGACTTCTCTTCAGGGGGAGCTTGGGAGTATTGACGAGAGTCCGATACCTCCACAGGGGGAGATTCCTCAACCAGTACCCCTTGATTTGCCTGATGAGTCTCCTGTACCCTTGTCCTTATCTCCTACTGACACTGTGCCACAGGATCCGCAGCTGAAGACATATGCCAGACGACGTCAAAAAGAGAAACAGTCCACCATCCAAGCTCACTGCCAGGAAATCCAACTCGATCCAGGTAATCGTGTCCTCAGTGATCCTCATGATGATATGTCTGTTGCTCCTTCTACTATCCTTCCCATAGACATTGATGTACCTATTGCTCATCGGAAGGGTGTTCGGAACTGTGTTACCAAGCACCCTATCTCTCACTTTGTTTCCTATCAGCAGCTCTCACCATCCTACAGGGCATTTGCTACTTCCCTATCCAGTGTCGCTCTGCCATCCGGTGTCTCAGATGCCCTTAGCCAGCCTCAGTGGAAAGCAGCCATGCTAGAGGAGATGGCAGCTCTAGAAAAGAATGGTACTTGGGATTTGGTTCCATTGCCTAGAGGAAAGAAACCCGTGGGGTGCAAGTGGGTATATACAGTGAAATACAAAGCAGATGGAAGCATCGACAGGTACAAGGCCCGTCTCGTTGCAAAAGGGTACACACAGACTTATGGGATTGACTACCAAGAGACGTTTGCTCCTGTGGCCAAGATGAACTCAGTTCGAGTTCTATTATCTCTGGCGGCAAATTTTTCTTGGCCCCTCCACCAGTTGGATGTCAAGAATGCCTTCCTCCATGGTGATCTAGAGGAAGAGGTCTACATGACAGGTCCTCCAGGGTTTAGTCCGACTGGGAGTAAGGAACTTGTGTGCAGACTGAAGAAAGCCTTGTATGGGCTTAAACAGTCACCGAGGGCTTGGTTCGAGAGGTTCAGTTCTGCAGTCAAGAAGATTGGCTACTCGCAGAGTCAGGCGGACCACACTCTTTTCATTAAGAGAAGTCAAGGTCGTCTTACTGCTCTTATTGTGTATGTGGATGATATCGTGATCACAGGAGATGACCCAGATGAGGTTTGTAAATTGAAAAAATACCTCGGCACAGAGTTCGAAATCAAGGATCTGGGAACCTTGAGATACTTTCTGGGCATTGAGGTTGCTAGGTCAAAGCAGGGTGTGTTCATCTCACAAAGAAAGTATGTACTTGATCTCCTTCGAGAGTCAGGAAACTTGGGAGTTAAACCAGCCGATACGCCTATAGAGCAGCAACATCGGCTAAATCTTGTTGATGGGGATCCCATTGCTGATACAGGCCAGTTCCAGAGACTTGTTGGGCGTCTCATCTACCTTTCGCTGACACGACCAGATATTGCATATGCAGTCAGTGTCATCAGTCAGTTCATGCATGCCCCTCGCTCTCCACATCTTGAAGCAGCACACCGAGTGTTACGCTATCTTAAGGGGGCTCCAGGGAAGGGTATCCTGTTTAGTAAGAATGGACACCTGCGAGTTGAAGCTTATACAGACGCTGACTGGGCAGGTTCAGTCACTGACAGACGTTCCACATCAGGGTACTGTACGTATGTGGGGGGTAATCTGGTGTCTTGGCGCAGCAAAAAGCAACCAGTTGTCGCTCGCTCCAGTGCCGAAGCAGAGTACCGTTCTATGGCTCATGGTGTATGTGAGCTTCTATGGTTGAAGACTATGCTCAGTGAGCTCGGATATCCTGTCAAAGGGTCTATGCAGCTGTATTGTGACAATAAAGCAGCCATCAGCATTGCTCATAATCCAGTTCAACACGACAGGACAAAGCACATTGAGGTAGACCGTCACTTCATCAAAGAGAAGCTTGGTCAAGGACTTATTTGCACACCGTATGTCCATACTGCTGATCAAGTTGCAGATGTGTTAACTAAAGGTGTAACTAAAGGGATCTTAGAGCACCTGTTATCCAAGCTGGGCATGATAGATATCTTCGCACCAGCTTGAGGGGGAGTGTTGTCAGGGACCTACTTGTAATATCTTATATTCTACAGGGGGCCCTTGTAATATTGTAAAACTTCACTTAATATATATATTGGGTGAAATCGTGTAGGCTATTCTAAGCTCTACACGATTTCTCCTCTTTCCCCTATTCTCTTCACCTCTCCTCTCTTCCATCTCTAACCCTAATCTCTTATCCTGGTTACGATCCAAGATTACAACAATAGTCACATCTGAGATTTTTTTATCCTCTGTCCTTCATGTTCCCAAGTTTGATACTAACCTGCTTTCTGTTAGCTCTCTCACAAAAACCCTGAATTGTTGTGTCACTTTCTTTCCTTCTCATTGTGTGTTTCAGGACTTGGTCATGAGGAGGACGATTGGCATTGGACGTGAAGTGAATGGTCTCTATCTCCTGGATGCGTCTCCCACAGTTCCAGCAGCGTTGCAGTCTCGTAGTCATAATAATAGTTTCAATAAGGAGTAGCTACTGTCTTGGCATGCTCGTCTTGGTCATGTGTCTTTTCCATATTTACGTCTCTTATTTCCTGCATTGTTTCAGTCTGTATCGCTGCCTGAACTTCATTGTGAAGTGTGTGCTCTGTCCAAGCACACTCGTTCTGTTTTCCCACCACGGGGTAATAAAAGTAATGCTATTTTTGATTTGATTCATTCTGATGTTTGGGGCCCGTCCCCGGTTACTTCCATTTTTGGTTATCGCTACTTTGTCTCGTTTGTGGATGATTTCTCTAGGTGCACATGGATATTTGTTATGAAATCTAAAGATGAAGTGTTTTCTATCTTCCAGAACTTCCACAAACTAATCCTTACCCAGTTTGGAAAGTGTATAAAAGTTCTCCGATCTGATCAAGGGGGGGAGTACATGTATGGGGGGTTGAAGTTGTACTTGGCAGAGCATGGTATTGATCATCAAATTTCATGTGTGTTCACCCCGCAACAAAATGGGGTGGCCGAAAGAAAAAATCGACATCTACTGGAAGTGGTTCGTTCTCTCCTTTTGTGGTACAATGTTCCCAAAACTTATTGGTCTGATGCCGTGCTTCTTGCCGCCTTCCTCATCAACCGTATGCCATCTCGGTCTCTTCAGTTCCACACCCCTTTTCAGTTTCTTCGTCCCTCTAGTCCTCCATTTGCGGTTCCTCCGAAAATCTTTGGCTGTGTTTGTTACGTCCATATCCTTGGCCCTCATCGGACAAAGTTGGACCCTAAAGCACTTAAATTTGTGTTCCTAGGGTACTCCTCAAGCTCGAAGGGGTATAAATGCTATCATCCTCCCACACGAAGGAGGTTTGTTACTATGGATGTCACTTTCTAGAATCGGCTCCTTTTTTTTCCGCTGCTAGCCCTGCCGATCCTCAGGGGGAGAGTAGTTGGTGTGAGGAACGGCATGTGACCCCTGCTTTGCCCGTGACATTAGATGATCCAGTTATTGATACTATTATGCATGACAGAGACACTAGCAAGTAGGGGGAGCTGCAAGTCTATACTCGTCGTAGAGTAAGGGAGACAAAGACCATTCCTGAATGTCAAGGTCAAGACTCCTCCTCACTGGATCTAGGTAATTCCTCATTTGGTTCCCCTTTGGTTTTCCCTTCTTTATGTGATAGTAGTTCTGATCTTCCTATTGCTCTTCGGAAAGGGAAAAGATCCTGTACTCAACACCCTATTGCTAATTTTGTTTCCTATGATAACTTATCACCATCCTACAAATCTTTTGTTACCTCCCTGTCCTCTGTTACTCTTCCTTCTTCTGTCACAGAGGCTCTAGCACAACCCAGATGGAAGGAGGCGATGGTTGAGGAAATGAACGCACTGAAAAAAAATAACACATGGGAACTGGTTCGGTTACCACAGGGCAAGAAGTCGGTTGGATGTAAGTGGGTCTATACAGTGAAATGCAAACCGGATGGATCTGTGGATAGATACAAGGCACGGCTGGTGGCTAAGGGCTATTCTTAGACATATGGTATTGACTATAAGGAGACATTCGCTCCTGTAGCCAAACTAAACTCTATTCGGGCTATTCTCTCACTCGCAGCAAGTCAGTCCTGGCCACTACTACAGCTCGATGTTATGAATGCATTCCTCCATGGTGACTTGAAGGAAGAAGTTTACATGCTCCCCCCTCTGGGGTTCCGGGTGTCTGATGACATGCAGAGAGTGTGTAAGTTGAAGAAAACTCTGTATGGTTTGAAACAGTCACCAAGAGCATGGTTTGAAAGATTCAGTGGAGCAGTTAAACAATTGGGATACAACCAGGGTCAGGCAGACCACACACTCTTTATCAAACGAGTAGGGGGGACTACGACTATCCTAATTGTGTATGTGGACGACATTATTGTCACAGGGAACTGTGCAACAGAAATTTCCAGACTTAAGAGCTTCTTGGCAGCTGAATTTGAAAAAGTACTTCTTGGGCATTGAGGTTGCAAGATCGAATGAGGGGATATACATATGCCAGAGGAAATATATATTGGATTTACTTCAGGATACAGGCATGTTGGGGGCACGACCTGTTGATACCCCGATTGAAGCAAACCATTGGCTAGATGGTCAACCAGGAGAACTCCTTGAGGATGTGGGTAGCTTTCAGAGACTCGTGGGACGCCTCATCTACCTAGCTCACACACGACCGGATATTGCATATGCCGTGAGTGTGGTGAGCCAGTACATGCACGCGCCTCGCACACCGCACTTGGAAGCTACTAACCGTATCTTGAGATACTTGAAGTCATCCCCAGGGAAGGGATTGTTATTTCGTTGTCATGGGCATACGAGGGTTGAAAGCTTTACTGATGCAGATTGGGCTGGTGCCCAAGATGATAGACGGTCTACTTCAGGCTATTGCACATTTGTGGGAGGCAATCTAGTAACCTGGAGGAGCAAGAAGCAACAAGTGGTAGCTCGGTCAAGTGCGGAAGCCGAATTCCGATCTATGGCCCATGGTCTGTGTGAGCTACTATGGCTCAAAATTTTACTTAGGGAGCTAGGTTTCCCGATTGAAGGATCTATGTCGTTATATTGTGACAACAAGGCGGCCATAAGCATTGCACATAATCCCGTGATAGAACAAAGCACATCGAAGTGGATAGACATTTCATTCGCGAGAAAGTTACTTCGGGAGTAATCTGTACACCATTCGTGCCTACATCAGAACAAGTGGCTGATGTTCTCACCAAAGGTGTTGCGGTTGCTCAATTTTGGGCTTGTTCGGACAAGTTAGGCATGATCGATATTCATGCACCAACTTGAGGGGGAGTGTTGTCAGTATGAGAGAGAATATAATATAAGATATATGGTGGGTGGAGATATTAATGTGGGTGTAATTGTTTTGACCTAGTAATATAAATAATATTGTGGGACGTTGGTAGATTTAACTCTCCAACGCTTTCCCTTCTTTTTCTCTCTTCTTCTCCTCTCTTCCTGAAACCCTAAAATTCTACTCCGATGGGGTTGGAAAATCTAGGCCCGACCTTGGGTTGGGTTGGGTTAGGGTTCACAGCCTTTAAGGTTGGGTTGGGCTAGGGTTGACCTCCAACCCGACCCAACCCGCCCAAGTTGCAGCCCTAACTGCTGGCACAAATTGCTTCCCACCCATTCTCCAAATCTGAAAATTTTATCCTATAGAAATGGTTTAGAATAGATGTGCACTTGATTATCTTGCACCTAATTTCTTCAAATATTTGAGACGCCTATTTGGTGTTATCTTTCCAAGCCAAATGCTCGAACAAAAAGCAAATTTTGGAAGGATCCAAAGCCGCCTCCATGTTTTTTTTTTTTGATAAGGTAAAGGATTTTTATTGATAAAAGGAGAAGAAGCAAGTCACAAAGGAGGATGAGAGGGCCTCCAAAAGGACAAGAAGCCCAACAATTAACTGTCCCTACTAATAATTCTCTCCCATCTAAAGACAAAGTCCTCAAATTTCAATCTTTTACATTCTTCAAACAGCTTAGACCAAGAAAAGAGAAGCGCCTTAATGTTGATGACGATGTCTAGGGTGGACGCCTCCTTGCCTATAAAAATCCTCCTGTTACGCTCGATCCAAAGACCCTACCAAATTGCAAAGGGCAAAAGCTTCCAAAGTTTACTTCCACAGGGATAGAACCCATTAAAAGACCAGCTCCTGATGGTTTGTATGACTGTATCGGGGAGGGTCCAAAAGATCCCAAAGCCACCTCCATCTTTAATTGAGGTTCCGCTGTATGTTCACTAAATAGTTCCTTTATTCTCTTTGGCAGCCCAAGCTATGCCAGACAAGTTTAAAGTCTTGGTCTAGTTCAATGTCTCGATAAGCTGACAGAACGAGATGTCTTGACGGAGATGGAACAAAACGTGATGGGAGATTGGAAAAAAAGGAAATGAATACTAATTACATAAATGATTTCAATGCTTAATAAGCTAAAACTTATATTTTATTTGTTATAAAATCCATATTTATGAAAACAAGGTTTAAATTAGTTACATCGTGTTTTTGATACGAAACGATACATATCCTAATGTATTGTGTTATTGCCTTATGTGAACGAGACATCTCATCTGAGACAAAACATCGGAGTGTGACTTTGCACTGTGATGCTAGAAAGAGCTAAGTAACGGCTCCACATTTCCGTAGAAATTGAGCAATGTTTGAGTAGTTTGTATTTCTTGTAATCCTATATAGTGCTTGTACATAACAAGAGCTTGTATTTGATGATTTGGTTGGGGACTTCCATCATGTATTGTAAACAGGTGACAAGGATGTAAATTTTGATACTCCAAAGCAATCGCTTTCTCGAAAGCTTCCCCCAGAGCAAGATAGTACGCCTAAGAGTTACACACCTCATATCAAGTACACAAAGCTTGAATTCAAGGTAATAATGTATGAGGTCTTTTTATTGATAAGTAACAATTTTTATTAGTATATAACAAAACGACAAGGAAAGGGTAAAGGGAAAAGAGAAAGGAATTCCCTAACAAAAGGAGTGGTCCAAATAGAATATGAGGTTTCTCTTTTCACTTCATTCATTTCTTTTTTCTTTGCCTTTTTTGTGGTATAAGTGCTTGTTCTAATGGTAAAGGCATCCCTATGTTTATGATTGGGACAATATCTTTTTTGACTATCGTAAAAAATGATATTGTTTTTTTGAATCTGTACATATAGTTATATTTTACATGGAACATCTTATTCATGTATCCCCATTCTTGTTAAACATTGTTTTCTGTCTATCAGGTTGACACATTCTTTGCAGTTGGATCGCCTCTTGGTGTCTTCCTTTCCCTCCGGAATATCCGAATTGGGATAGGTAATTTTTAATTTTAATACTAACTTCTGAAACCTTTGCATCCTCGCTGTTGTGCTCCTGGCTTCTCACTGAGAAAACAAGCCTTCTCACTGAGAAAAACAAGCCATCAATGTGACTCTTAGGTTTTTGTATGGATTTTATAGTCTGGTGTGTGTGTGTGTGGTTTTTTAACAAAACCTTCACCCAAGAGTTCATGCTGAGTCCTCTTTCTTAGATGCCATGTATGTTAAAGCCATTTTGTATTTTAGTAGTTTGATAGGCATCAAACCCATGTCTAGTTGACCTACAGCTTTAGAGTATTGTATGATCAAGGGTTTCTGTTTTTTCTTTCTGATAAAATCTTAAATGTTATGAATCGGTAGAGTAGCACTCAAAATAGGACAGGTGGAAAATCAAAAGGAAGAGTCATAGAAACACTTCAAGGTTCATGCTATTTATAATTGTTTGTTCAGTATGTAACTTACATAACTTACAATCTTGTCGTATGGTTGAACTTCTATATATTTCGATCTGTTATTAAAATTACTTTGACATTATTCTAAGAATGGAATTTCAAAGATTATCGTTGTAATTCGCAGATTGAATCCGTAAAGTTTCCGATTTCAAATCATAACCAAACCTTGAATTTTTATTTTATTGTAATCTTTTTTTGATCCGTAACAAAATTTATTTATCGATTAAAGAGATATACAGAAAAAGGGACATGGTGTCCTTGAGAAAAAAAAAAATACAGAAGTTAGGGAAGAATGTCCCAGAGAAAAACAAAAATACAAAAGTTAGGGAAGGTTTGGATACCCAAGCCTTGAAACTGTTCAGCACATTTACTGCATTAGCAGTTCCAACTATGAATTTCTTCTGTTCAATGCTTCAAATATGCAAGTCCGAAAGATGCCTCCTAGCAAAGATACTTTTTGGATGCAATATGTGCTAGGTAATTGGAAATTGAGACAGGGAATGCATAGACAGTGGATTCTCTCATTTGTTCGTTCTTGATCAAAGCCTTTTCATTAGTGTCTCCTATTGGCCTCTCCCAGTTATTGATTTCCCTAAACCATTGCTCCTATGGCATTGTGTCATCTCGCATAAATTTGGGAGGAAGGCATGTGGAGATTTGGTAAGGAGGGAAAGCTTTATATGGCATAGCATCATCTCGCATAAATTTGGAAGATTCGCAATTGGGATAATAGGGATGTAGTTTTGTCATATGGGGTAGCATATGGACTGGAGTAATGACGTAATTTGACGATTTTAGTAAAAAGGCTTCATTAGAAAACCAACAATGGTGAAAGAATAAGATATTGGGTAGAAAAATGGTGTGGAATTGGGAAGCTTTGTGACGTATGCAAAGGTTACATAGATTGCTCCCCCATAAAAGAATTATCAATAAATCACAACTTTGTAAGAAGGAATGGGGAGATCGAGTGGTTCCTTTGGTTAGAAGAAACCTTTTGGAGAGGTAGATTGTGGAATGACTTGTCTTAAGGAACCTTGAAGAAGTCTTTATTCCATTGGAGGTGATTATCAATGAATTTGGAAGTGGGATCCTAAAGGATGCTTCTCAGTTCGATCTTACCGTAAACTTTTGGAAGGCTTCTCCAATGATAGCTCGTAGGTTAACTAGATTTGGGGACATCCTATTGCCCTTAGTCTGGAGGTTTTTGCATGAACAATTGCCTTGGACAAGATTCTAACCGTTGATTATCTTATTTATAGAAGTCACTTTATTCCTTATCGATGATTCATGTGTTTTGAATAAGAAGAGTGTGCAAATCATCTTTTTATGCATTGTAGGGTGACCTATGAAGTGTGGAAATTATTTGGGTTGTAACCCTTGTGAAGCTCCTTTTATGGTGATTGGAATGTCTATTGTGTGTACAAAAACCTTTTTTTTCCTATGTTGGTTGATATTTGTATCCATGCCTAACGGATTAGCTATCGGAGGATCCCCAATGAGCTCGGAATCGACCTCTAGTAGTGCCGGAGGGTCTATAGTAACTCAAATAAGCTTTGACAACCCTGGATTATAGATTAACACAGTGAAGTCATATGGAACGAAGTATTTGGAGTGGTCTCAGGAAGCCAGGATGTATATCGGTGGCTGAGGAAAGTTGGGATACATCACCGGGCAAGTTGTTGAGCCTAAAATGGTTGATGACACATTGTTTAAGAAGTGGGAGACCGAGAAGCTCACAGTTATGTCTTGGCTCCCTAATTCCATGCAACCCCACATTAGTCGGGGTTTCTTGTTCTTACATACGTCCAAGGAAATAACTTTCACGAAATTAACGAAATATTTTGCAAAATATTTCCATTTTCTAGGTTACCGACAGGAAATAATACAAACACGAAATGTTTCCATTCATGTCGAAATATTTCGCGTGAGTAGTAAATTTCGATTAATTGACAGTGTAAATATGTATTATTTTGGTCGAAATGTTTCGACATCTATGGAAACATTCCGTCATATAAGTCGTTTGTTACTTCCTTGTCCACCACTCCTATACCCTCCTCAGTGGCAGAAGGGCTAAAGCATCCTAAGTGGAAGGATGCAATGGTTGAAGAAACGATGTCCTTAGAGAAGAACAATACTTGGGAACTGGTTGGCTTACCTAGAGGAAAGAAACCAGTGGGATGCAGATGGGTGTACATTGTGAAGTATAAGGCAAATGGGTTGGTAGAAAAGTACGAGGCAAGATTGGGAGCGAAAGGATACTCACAGACATTGTATTGACTACGTGGAGACGTTTGCCTGATTTGGGAAAATGAACTCCATAAGGGCGCTTATATCCCTTGCTGCTAACCAGTCATGACCTCTCCATCAACTTAATGTGAAGAATGCATTTCTTCATGGGGACCTAAAAGAAGAGGTGTACATGATTCCTCCGCCAGGATTCAGACAAGTAGGGGATGATAGGAGAGTGTGCAGACTGAAGAAGTCCCTGTATGGGCTAAAGTAGTCTCATAGAGCATGGTTTGAGAGGTTTACCCAGGCAGTGAAGAACATGGGCTACACCCAAAGGCAAGCTGACATGGTTCAAAGTGACTGGTTTCGTTTCGGTAGTTTCGGTGGTTTCGGTCTGAACCTGACCGAAACCAAGTGACATTTTATGAATAAAAAATTGGTTTTTATCAGTTTCGGTTGGTTTCAGAAACCAAAGTAGTTTTCATCCACTACCGAAACTTGAAACCATACAAGTTGATCATACTACGTTTGTTAGGTATCATGGGAAGAGCACCAATGCTCGCATCGTCTATGTGGATGACATCATTGTAACAGACAATTATGTTGAAGAAATGTGAAACTAAAAAGGCATCTAGCTGGCGAGTTTGAGACAAAGGACCTAGGACCCAGGACCCCTAAAGTACTTTCTGGGCATAGAGGTTGCAAGATCAAGTCAGGGAATCTTCATCTCTCAAAAAAAGTATGTCCTTGATCTGTTAAAGGATGCTAGAAAATTAAGGGTTAGGCCCGTGAACACCCCAACAAAATAGAATCACAAGTTGGGTGAGGCAAGTGGTGAGTTACTGAATGTTGTTGAAAGCTTTCAGAGACTAGTCAAGAGGTTGATATATCTCTTTTTGACTAGACCGGATATTGCAAATGCAATTAGCGTGATCAGCCAGTATATGCACTAACTTAGAGACATCCACTTGGAGGCAACACAGGATTTTGAAGTATCTCAAATCCTCTTTCGGTAGGGGACTTCTCTTCAAGAAAAATGGTCACATGAGAGTGGAGTTATACAGTGATGGAGACTGGGCAGGTGCCAAGGTTGACAAAAGATCTACATCAAGGTATTGCACATTTGTTGGGGGCAATCTTATGACGTGGAGAAGTAAGAAGCAACCCGTGGTTGCTCGATCCAGTGCAGAGGCTAAGTTTCGAGCTATGGCTCATGGCTTGTGCGAGATGTTGTGGTTGAAGATCTTAGTGGCTGCACTAGGATTCCATGTTACTGGCCCCGTGAGCTTGTATTGTGACAAGGCAGCAATCAGTATTTCTCATAATCTAGTTCAGCATGATCGAGCAAAACATATTGAAGTAGACAGATACTTTATATGGGATAAGATTATTACTAGGGAAGTCTGTAGTCCTTCTGTGAAATCTAAAGAGCATGAGGAGGATGGAGGATCTATTCACTAAGGGATGAAAATCTGTGTCTCCCTATATCCTAGATACCTAGAAGGGGGGATGAATAGGTATTAAAAATTAATCGATTAACTAGCAACCTAATTCAAATTATTGGGTAGGGTAGGTTTGAATCGCATGCATTCGCTACCATGGTTCAAAATTTCGGAATGTTTCGTATGTTTCGTTTTGTAAGAAAACCGAAATGTTTCGTTTCGTTTCATAATGTTTCATTTCGTTTCGTAATGTTTCGGTTTGTTTCATCAAGACGAACCGAGACAATCCAAAAAAATAAAAAATATGATGTCGTGATTTTGTAAATATTTCGAAATGTTTCGTATTGTTTCGTAATGTTTCGCAATGCTTCGTAATGTTTCGTAATGATTCGGGAATATTTCGAAAATTTCATTTTTTCAATGTTTCGTTTCGTTTTAGAGTTTTGTCTCGGTTTTTCACTTGACCGAGACATTACTCTGAAACGAAATTTTAAACCTTGTTCGCTATTGATTAATGAATATGATTATCACAATCGAATAGATTGAATAAATCTCAAGGATATATTGTCTCTAGGTCGTTTGCTATAATCTCAACAAGGTGCGGAAATAAAAATTAACAAACCATAACATATGTGATTTCCCTACTCAGTGCCCCTGACCTCTTCTGTAGGTCACTCATTTTCTGAGAAATTTTATTTTGGTTCCCTATAGGTTTTCTTTTGGGTGGAACCTCATTCTTTTTCCTCAATTTGAGACAGTCCTAGACGAAATGACCATTTTCTTTACAGTACGCACAAATGCGATTGTTCTTGGCAATTTTGGCATGGTCAACTTTGGGTGTGGGTAAGATAGCTTTTACAAACTGAGTCTTCGACGTTGATATAGAGTTTTGATTAGCTTTGTAGCCCACTCCACCCATGGTATTGACCTACTTGAAGTATTCTATCAAGCTTGGCAGTGCTTGATGAGAAACAAGATATATCCCTTTCCAGATTAGAAATTTGCTTTTGAAGAGATACCTTGTCAGTATTACAAGTCTGGAATTCACATTCCAAAAACTCGTTTCTTTTCAATAGAGACTTGTTCTCTTGTTCTAATTGTCCAACTAGCACCATCAGTTCTTCAGTGTCTAGCTGCAAGGCCTTTTTGTCAGAGTCTAGACTTTTGACTTTGTCAGATAAAACTTTATTGGCCTTGATAATATTTAAAGACAACTCATACAACTCCTTGAAGGCTGTTCTTGAGTTGTCTAAATCCACATTGCATGAGTCATCAGAACTCTCTGTATTATCATTGATGGTCTCATCTTCTTGAGGACCATTTGGACTAACCAGTCTGGCAATGGATGCTGTGAAGTTACTAGCACTTTCATTGTCACTAGAGTCATTAGATTTCTCAGTTTCAGACTCATCATCCCATGTGGCATTCAATGCCATGGCTTTGCCCTTGTATTCATCTTTGTTAGGACAAACATTAGCAAAATGACCGAACCCTCAGCATTTAGAACATTGGAGTTCTTCAGATTTAACAACCCTCTTGGGGTTGTCAATTTTACCAACCTTCTCATGGGGTGTAGATCGTCCCTCGATCTGTCAGAAGATTTATTATGATTTAAGTTTATCTTGCCTAGGGCGAAAGAATTTTTTAAACTTCTTTACAAATAAGGCAATGTCTTATTTGTGACGTAGGACGAGAGTACTGTTCCGCGATTTGAGAAGGAATGAAGAGGGGAGGTTATTATTCACGTCACTATTCACGTGACACTATTCACGCTGCACTATTCATGCAGCACTATTCACAGTGTTGTGGTATGATTTGGGTTTTCTTAGGTAAGAAATTGACTAAAAAGAAAATGGAGATGGAGAAAGAGAAAAGAATAAGAGAAAAGAGATAGAGAAAGAGATAGGGATAGAAGGATACCTTCGGCTTTGCACCGAATTAGCTTGGTTTCGCACCAAGAGAGGATGGTTTCACATCACGAGAGAGATTTCTCAAAGAGATTTCTATTTATTTATTCATAATATTTCATTCTTAAAATCAAATGGTATATCACCTTTTATAGGACTCCCTACTTGAACTTTCTAATTCCAATCTAATTGGAATTAGAAACTTCTAATACAAATCAACTATTGCAATCAATAATAAAATCCTAATTGAAAATAAAATATAGTTTTAACTGAGAATCCTAATTAAACTAAAACAAATCTTCATGGGGCCCACATATCTAAAGATAGTTCAATCAGAATTTACTATAAATAGTAAGTTCGGGGATTTACTATAGATAGTAATTTCGGAATTTACTATAAATAGTAACAACGGAATTTACTATAAATAGTAAAAGCATGGTCCACTTGTTTGACCGGGCACTGATTCGGTGTAGCGCAGAATATCGTAGTAGAATGCTCTCGCATCACTATGCCTTTGTTTTTTTTTTGTTGTCTCATATTTAATTCGAATGTTTGTAGAGATCCAACCAGTTCATCAATCTTGAGGGAGTCGACATCTTTGCTTTACTCGATTGTAGTAACCTTTGCTTGAAACCTCTCAGGTAGAGATCTTAGCACTTTCCTGACCACTTTGAATTTAGGAATACTCTTGCAAATTATGGGCAAAGTTGACGATATCACCGAGTTTAGCGTAAAACTCAATGAATGTCTCTCGTTCTCCTCCATTCTAATGGATTCGAACCTGATAGTCAGCATTTGCAGTTTAGAGATTTTAACTGCTGACGTACCCTCGTGGGTGATTTCCAGAATATCCCACGCTTCTTTGGACAGTGTGCAGGTAGAAATACTACGGAACTCATTTCTATCCACTGCATTAAATATGGTGTTTAAACCTTTGTTGTTCAAATAGCATTCTTCAAGGTCTTCCCTTGTCCATTGAGTTTTAGGTTTAGGGATGTCTTTATTATCCACTATTGAAGTGGGAGGGGTCAAACCATCCAAAACTACCATCCATACTCATTTATCGATTGATTTTGGGAATGCACGCATCTTGGCTTTCCAGTATGTGTAATCCTTTCCATCAAATAAAGGAGGCTTGGAGGTATTACCGCCTTCTCTTTGCATCTTTACAGATATAGAAGAAAAACAGATTCTAAGCAAGAACTCACTCGGGTGATTAAACCGGTAAAGAGTGAACCGCTCTGATACCAATTGAAAATCTGTCTCCCTATATCGTAGATATCTAGAAGAGGGGGTTGAATAGGTATTAAAATTAACCGATTAATTAGCAAGCTAATTAAAATTACTGGGCAGGGTAGGTTTGAATCGTATGCATTCGCTATTAATTAATGAATATGATTATCACAATTGAATATATCTCAAGGATATATTGTCTCTAGGTTGTTTGCTCTAATCTCAATAAGGTGCGGAAATAAAAATCAACAAACCATAACACATGTGATTTTTACGTGAAAACCTTAGCCAAGGAAAACCACGGGACCACGTCCAGACGGTATCACTCACTGAAAAGTTACGAGTTATAGAAGTTACCTACGCAGCACCGTTTCTATACAGCATACAACCTTAGCCAAGGCGAACTACCGGTGCGTCCACGTCCTCTGGCTCCACGCGTCAAATTAACGAGCGCCCTTCTAATCACGATCCCTTTGCCGTTGTTCAGTTTGGTACGCCCCAAACCTAACGTCGATCGGTACACCCCGACCCTTTTCCCACTCATCGGTCCAGCCCCGGAGGTGAAGGATTCAGTACGCCCTGAACCTAAACGCTGCTCAAATGGTGTTGAGTCACACGTGGTACTCACGAGCTTACTAGGTTGGGTTTCTGGTTGGTAAACTAAGCAGAGGTATGGATCAAGCAAGAAGCTATGATCGCTAGAAGAGAAAACCTTAAGGAAAGGAATTTGCCGACTAGGTTTTGCTTTTCTGAGGGACATCTCTAAATGACTCTTGATAGCTTGGGTGCAATTACTCTATGAGTAGTCTTTATGTGTTGTGTGTTTTCTAAAGCCAAAGGGAGGCTTTATTTATAGAAGCGTTGAAGCCCTAGGTCTAACAAGTGATGCGTGCACGATTTTGAATGTTTCCTATTCGGTCAAATCGATTAGTCTAGTGTCCAATCGATTGGGCACTAGGTCCAATCGATTGGTGCTCAGGTCCAATTGATTGGACTGCTTCGTGGGTTTTTTGTTCGTCAGTCCAATCGATTGGTCTACAGTGTCCAATTGATTGGACTCTTTCGAATTTCTATCTGTAATGTCCAATTGATTGGTCTATAGTGTCGAATCGATTGGACTCTCGGGAAGTTCTGTCCCATAAGGTCCAATTGATTGGTCTATAGTGTCGTAGACCAATCGATTGGACTCCCCTTAGTTCAGATTTTTATTGCCTCCTTTGGCCTTAACCTAAGTCTTGTCCAACGACGAAGTTTAGCCTAAGATTTATTAATTATCATTCTATTCCTAAGCCCACTAAGTCAGTTACCTTCCTATGCGAATGAGCACGATCGTAAACGGACAACAGAACGGTTCCTCAGATGAATTAGTCTTCAATCTTCTGAGTCTTCGGTCTTCGTCTTTTAGTCTTCAGGCAGTCAATGAGATATACGTATCACGACATTCTCAAGGCATCACTATCACTCGTAGGAACGGTTACAAACATGTTCTATGTCATACGGAATTACGCCAACTAGAATATGGATATATTTTTTACAAGGGAGTCCTTAGTAATCAGCTACACAGGTGTCTCAGCAAGTTGGGCATGATAGATATCTGTGCACCAACTTGACTTGAGGGGGAGTCAGGGTAGTAATGTAAATACCCTTTATGTTGTGAGAGCATACTTGTCCATGTAAAGTTTCTGATATAAATAAGAAGTTTGGAGTCATGTGACATACACATGCTCTCCTTTCCTCTCTTCTCTGTCCTTCTTCTCCTCTTGTAAACCTTAGAAGCCCTAGAATAAACCCCAGAATCACTTTCAACTCTTTTAAGTAATTGTATACATTAGTATTTGTCAAAAAGAAAAAAAATTCTATTTGTAATTCAACGGTTATTTCTCTTCTAAGATTCTTAACAGTTGTCTGTTATGTTTGGTCCTGTATATTAAAATCTTTAATTCTATTTCTTATGAGCTCTTCTGTTCTATCTCTTTTGTAGGCAAAGGGCAAGACTATTGGGAAGATGAAAGAATAAGTGAAGAAATGCCAGCTTGTCGGCAAATGTTCAACATTTTTCACCCCTTTGATCCTGTGGCATATAGGTGTGTCTGAGTTTCTTTATTCGAATTTAAATATTTATGTATTTCCATTCTTATTTGGATCCTTAACTATATGTATATGGGGGTAAAATATGAGGAATACTTGCCTCCTCTTGGTAGGGAGATAGGACTGGACCTCCAACTAGTGCCGTCATGTGACAAATGCAAGGGGGGAATCCATTAGGCGATGTGTCCGACCTATGAGATCTCGTAAGCCGAAAAATGGCCTGATTGAATGGTTGTCATCTTCAACCTATCACTTTCTTTCGAATGACTTGAAAAAATATGGGGAATGTCTAAAAGGAAGGTCTCATTATGGATGGTTATAATGGTCCGATAAGGTCATTTACTTCTGTAGGATGTCTCCAAGGTGAGACTCATTGACTAGTGGTCCACCCTCTCCCCCTCTCTATCCTCTTGTTTGTTCAGGGTCATGTAGGATAGGGATAGCATGTACTGTCTTTCTTGGAAGATGGAAAATATTCTTATGTATACTATAAATTTATAGTTGTTCCATCTTTCATGCTTAAATCTCTTTTGGATATGATTAAGTTCTATCTTGAAGTGAGAACACATTATATGAATCTAGAGTGGGCTTTCATACAGAGTGGAACCACTTATCTGTAAAGAATACATCAGCAAACGCCCCGTTATAATCCCTTATCACAGAGGTGGAAAGAGGTTGCATATCGGGTTTCAGGTAAGGTGCTGTAATTATCTCACAATAATACACCAGACTAGTTTTTTTGGTGTTTTGGTAGTTTGGCACTCATTTATTTTTCTTAGATAAAAATATGTTCTCTTCTTCATGATATATGTGATGCAGGAGTTCACTGAAGATCTAGCTGCACGTTCTCAAGTAGTTATAAATCACCTACACTATATGAGGGTATGCTCCATATTGAACTTCCAATGTTAATGTTATATGGAAAATTAATTCAAACTTCTCCTTATAGTATATAAATTGCATTCAAAATGTTCTCAGCATTATAGTATTTGTTTTTTTATTTACTGCAAAGAATTTTCAGTCCTTATTATTTTTTTATTTTTATTTTTGATAAGCAAGTGTTCTTAATGTTAGAGCTGTTTGAATAGGTCAAAGTGCTCACCGCCTGTCAATCGAGAAAAAATGATAACATGGAAGGTTTGTGAAGCTTTTCTGTTACCTATTCTTTCCTTTATGTTGCTATCTAGATACATTTTAATTATGGGTATGGATAGTAGAAGCCACAGAAAATGCTCAAGAAACAGAAGAAAGATCATATGGTTCAATCATGATGGAGAGATTGACGGGAAGTAAAGAAGGTCGAATCGATCACATGCTTCAAGTGAGTAATCGTACCAAAGTGGTTCAACCATTCAAACCATTTAATAGTTTGTATGTATATGTTAACCTTACCTTTCGTTGGATACATTATTAAAATTTTCTATTGGAGCATGATACATTGCAAAATATGAAGCCCGTGATCTTCTTTTAGATCCATTGTTGTACCATTTTTAAATTATTCTTGTCTATCCCCGTCAACCAACTTGGCCTATATTTGTGTCCTGCTCTATAACCTTCACGTCTTAAAACCATATTTGAACTCAAAGGCAGTTTGCTATTTCACCCAACATGCAAGGGTCCATCACTTGGCAGCCACAGGATGGTTGAGATGCATCGTGCGATCTCCTCTTGAAAAATGGAGCTCAAATACAAATGTTGGAGCGCAGGTTGCTCATTGAGTGAATTCTTGAAAGCTATAAATCCATTGCACCTAAAATCTCACTGATCATCCCTTGGAAGTACCTATTCATTCTCAGAACCTGACTGAGTCTCCTACTTTGGGATGTAATGGTCAGGTTTTGGACAGGGAGTGCTTGTCCTACGTGTTCACCCCATGACTCTCTTGTAGCTCTTGTAAGATGCATAGACATGTCTTTGGTGCCATGACAGGGAGCTCGTGCCATGGATCTCATTTGCTGAAGCCAACTTGGTTGCCCAAGTCTTTGGAACAACATGAGTAGTTTAGCAGGGGTCGTACATAAAACCTATGAATTTACTTGTTGGCCCAATTGAGACTCGCTTGGGTGAGACGCAGTGTTGTCTTGTATTTTGTCCCTTCTTCACTGAACAAGGTTGGGAGTATGCATCCACTGCTAGACATGCTTTGCACAGACACATTTGTGTAGTCCTCATTGCCTCCTTGTGCAATACGTGGAGACGAAGCTAGTAAATCTAAAACCTTCCAACAGCTCCAAACTGCTAAACATTGTTGAGGCGAATGAGGAATAAATTTAAGAGGGTCTTCATATTATGTCGCATATCCTGCTATTCTGAGCTTCAGGCTGTGTGTAAGTACCAAAATAATATGTGTATTAAATGTAGAACTAAGGGGAAGACAAGGGGGGAGAGGATGGGCTAACAGAAAACTCCAATAAAGTCTCACCCAACAACTCTCTCACAACTTGGGTGTGGGATTTAGGCTCCGCTTCCAACTTGGGCTGGCTGCATTTTGTTTGGCCGGTAGTGGCAGGAGGCGGTTTAAGTCACATTGTATGGCTCACCAACTCATCATGGAGCAAATGATTATCATCTAATATTAGTTGAAGACTTCAAAGTCCCAAACTGAACCCGAGAAATCAATTCTATTTAATCTTTTTGATAACTCTTGTAAAGTTCAGTTTGGTGTGGGATTTAGGCTCCACTTCCCCTTACATTTGTTACACAACCTCTTGTTCCCTATTATAGAATATAGTCACATGTCATTCACCTCTCCCTGTTGAGAGCAGCGCATTCCTGTGTTTCCCTTCTAGTCTTGGTTGCCCTACTCCTTTCAAACCTAAACTGCTTGTATTCTTTTTAGCTATATGCATATTATCTTGCAACAACTTTTGATTTCCCCTTTAACGCAAGTTTGCACATCAATCATACAGGATAAGACATTTGAACATCAATATATATCAGCCATCGGGTCGCATACGTAAGAATCCATATCCATCTTCTTTGGAAAAGTTGGTATTTGTTTTCTTACTAGGGCATTGATATAGTAATGTGTTCGCATTGTTTGAACCCATGAGCTACCTTACTAGGGAGTTCTTGAGATTCCTATCCTTAACTTATTCCTTCTGACTGGTAGAATTATGTTTGCAGAAACTACTGGCGGGATTATGATACTGCTCTTTTCATACTCAACCACTTGTATCGTGATATACCTGAATATCCCAACTCATCTGAACAGTCCAAAGGAGGTAGTTCAAAAAATCAGACTGGGTCCATGGGCAGGTTTTATCAAAATGAGACTGTGGATGAAGATCTTCCTTTAACATTCTCCGACAGGGTACTGATCAAGGATTTCTCAAGGAAAGTGAAGAAGGCTACGGAGAACCCTTAAAAGGATCGCGTGGTTTCTGCTTCACATTGTACAGGAGGTTTCAATATGATTGCAAATTTGGTAGAACGATTTGTAAAATATCTTGCAGTTTGAAGTTTTTGTATTTCTTCTTATCTGTAGCTTAAATATCTCTCCACTTTTTCCTTTTTCTCTGTAGATTCGATATGTATCTTAAGGATAGAGGTATTTGTGCATATTTAATATAATTAATGAAAAATGTAGAATAGGGTGCAACTGTTGTGCCCCTCTTTTTGTCCTCTTTATGGAATTTCATGCAACAGCTTTGATTAATCAAACACTGACCATTCCTATTCAGGGAAGTTGGTAATGTGTTATGTTAAAGGAGTGATGTTTGAATGTTGGATACAATTATTAATAGAAGTAATTTTAAACTTTTAGGCCTTGCTTGGTAACACTACAAATGTTTGCACGCAAACATCTGCGGCATTTTGCATGTGCTTGTGCTTGGTGGCGCAACATCCAACAAATATTTGCATGAGACCCAATCATCTTTTGCCAAGAAGTGGTCTAATGTTTGCAGCCAAAAAGTGGCTACATACAACTTGAAACAATAGGCAAATGGCTCTCTCAGCCCCACTGGTCTCCCCAAAGAGTTCTCCCCTCCCCAACCATATGATTTTCAAATATTTGCATACAAACATTGAAGGGATGAGTTGTCTCCAAAGGCAAGAGGAGAGAAAAAGTCTCCACAGCTACTTTACAAGTGGAAGCTAAGGAGGTGGGATTGAGGGGTCGATGTGTTTGCTACCACACCCTCTTCCCATGTCTAATATTTCAGCCCCAGGGCCTTCAATCACTTGGCAAAAAGAAGCAAGTCCCTACATGTGGGAAAGGAAATAGGAAAAAAGAAGATAAATGAAAGCTGCCTCTTTTCACCATGTGTCAAAGGCCTTTGGAGCTGAAACTTGCTGGAAAAGGTAAGGTAACAAAGCACATAGACGCCGTTTTGGCTGCTATCTTACCTGCCAAGTGTAAGAAAAACTCGATGGTAGTGAGTTTTTTTTTTCCTCTGGAGAGAAACATTTCCCTAGATTTAGCAAGGATATTTAGAGAACAGGGAAATTTTTTGGACCCTTTTTCATGTGGAGCATGTAGACCTAGTTTTAGCAAGGATGTCCTCACTTGCAATATACTAATGGCAGCCCCTGATTAGGTCGACAGCTCCACATTATCCTTACCAAGCTGGCAAACTTGTAATTTTTGCTTTTCTTACATATAATTTGCATGAGCTTCTTTGTCGAAAGGAAGTCAAATATGGGTTAGGTGAGTGTGAGACCCACATATTAGGTCGGTGAGTGTGAGACCCACATATTAGGTCACTGGATCCAAACATTCTCATTTTTATCTTTCTATATATTAAAAAACTCATTTTTAGACAACAGCAATTTTCCCACCAAGGCTCATTTGGTTTAAAAATATTTACTAGGTGTGGGGGAGGTGATCGAATATTTTCCTGCCGCCACAAGCAAATTTGTGGGCCCAACTAAATATTTGGTGCAGGCAAATGCGTGCCGAACACGCCCGGGCAAATATTAGCGCGCGCAAACATTTTATTTTCCCGCTGCTAAATATTAGCGCGCACAGACATTTTATTTTCCCGCCGCTATGGCCTACCAAACAGGCCCTAAATATTCATAAGAAGAAATATGGATTTATAAACAAAAAATTAATTCATTGGACAATTCGAAATGGTTATGAAATTTCTATCAAGCTGACTTTCTAGCGGAAGGATTTCTTACATCGGGTTCACAGATTAGAATACGAAAGCAGAAAACAATTTGAAGTAATGAAGATGGTCACAGAGTTTTAGCCGATCTGAGTTAACCCGCTTGGCAGGCAAAATTTAAATTTTGCCGAAATTCTCCATTTCAGCCCTGCAATTGAAACTCACAGAATCCCAAATTCTCCATTTCAGCCCTGCAATTGAAACTCACACAATCCCAAATGTTATTACATTTTTTTTTCTCTCGTAACAAAACAAACACAAGCTCAATTCCGCTGTTCTTACTCTATCTAGTTACAGACCCAAGATCTCTTCCTCAGAACCAGATCTAGAGTGACATGGAATGATCTTCAGAAAGGTTACATAAAGGGACACCAACTCTTCAAAAGCAATAGAAAAGTGGGCATAAATTAAGATTCTCTTATATTATGGGAGATTAGAGAGAGAGCGAGATAAGATTTTGTTTATATTAATAAAGGATATTAATTAAAATTCTCTTATAATTAATTATTTTTTTTTCGAGATTTCGCAAACGTTTTGGTTTATTTTCGGCCCAAGGCCAATACCAAGTCAAAATTGAAATATAAATTCTTGCCCATATGCAACCAAACAATAAAAATAAATAATAAAAAAATAACAATTGAGGGTTAGGGTGTTTTTTTTTGGTTGGCAGCATAGAGCACCAAGAAGATCAATTGGGTCTGGGGATTGGATTTTACGGTGACGGAGGATGAACTGACGACAAACTGAGGGTGTCAGGGCTCTTGAGCTGGTCGAGCTGTTTGGTACCCCGACGGAGCAGGTACTCAATGTAGAGGAAGCTCTTGCGGTCAACGAGCTTGGCATTGGTCCGGAACTCGGATGATACAATGGACTCAATCCTCCTCCGCTCTTCAGGGCCCTTCGAACGAGCCGCTCTCAGAAACCCTCTGTACAGTCCCAACACCTCCTTCTGTAATCCCGTCAGCTTCTTTGATGGGGATCCCATCGGAGCCAGATATCTAATCGATTTGAGCTAGTTTTCTCTTTCAGGTGAAATCGCATATTATAACTGCACCAACAGCGAGAGTGTATTTTAGCAAGACCAGTTGAGGGAGGAGAAAACTAGTATAGACTATAGCTATCAATTAAACATATAGAAAAAAATGCAATACAGGAATTGTAGTTCAAGTATAATTCGGAGTTGTCATTTGTAAAGTCATTCAAAATTTCAGCTAGAAAATGGAGAAAGGCAAAAATGCAATACAAGAAAAGTTCGAATTCGGATCCAGCATTCAAAAATTTGTTCAAAATTCAGTACAAATGTAAAATGCATGCATAAGACTAACTTTTTTCAGTAGGTTCTTACATATATTCGAAAAAGAGAAAAGATGTAGCAAGGTAATGATTTTTGTTACTCACCGCTGCCCTCTGGGCCACTGACCGCATGGATGTTTTTTTTATTTTTTGATAAGTAAAGCTTTATTAAGAAGAGAAGGAAGAGTACAAGAAGCCTAAGAGGTCGAGAAGACCTGCAGGAGGCAAAAGCCAAAAACCAAGGGAAAGAAAAAACAAAAGGATAGAGAAAAACAAACTAAGGGATATCTCTATGACAAATAAGATCCCATCTTGGTGGAAAGACACACCAAAAAACACCCCCGATTGGTAATCTCTAGCCATTAGATTTTAGCACTTTTTAAGGAGTGATTCTAGCCATCGGATTCAACCCTTTTTTGGGTACTAAATCCAAAGGCTAGAAATCATCAAACAAATTGATTTTTATGAATATCTACCAAGAGGTGGGCTAAACATCCATGAAGTCCGTGGGTCCAGAGGGCAGAGGTGTGTAACAAAAATTGCTAAACCTGACGTCATTCTTGTTACATCCCGACTCTTCGAAAAAATCTTTCCTTAATAAATTTTCATTACTCATCCGAAAAACAAAATGCAGAGCATAGAGGAATCCCTACATTTTGTCAATCTAGAAAAATAATTGTTATGACTGTTCCAAATGAAGAATCCTTACATTTCAATAAACGAGTTCAAATTAGCTTTTGTGATATTCTAAGAGAATTGATCAACTTTTTTTTTGATAAGTAATTAATCAACTATGACTTGGATTCATCACTTTTTCTTTCCTCTGACTGCAACATCACCACCATATTCTAGGGAGATCCTTAAGTACTGGAATAAGCACGGATGCATAGAAGGTGAACGAGTTGAAGCTTTTCATCGCACAATGCAAATCCAGCTGAGATTATAAGCCAGCCTAGGGGTAAGGTGTTAAAGAAGGGAATGGAGAAATCATCTGTTAAGATTCAGAAGAAAAATTCAGAGTTCCTTTGGAAAAGAAACAAAGAATTTACGACTAAGGAACACTCTGCTTTCACCCACCGTTGGCTAGAACTTGACGTGGGTACCATTAAATGGCTTGTTCAAGTTCTCCTCGAAGCCATTGATAGCATTTCAGGTGGATACTGGTTTAGAAGATATTGGGATGGGAAGTCCTCGTGGCTGGCTGAGTACCGATCTAATCGTTTCGGGATGTTCCTGTCCTTGTGCGAGTTGCAGTCCCATAACATTATTCAGATCCTGGCTGGAAGACAAAACGAGGGGTGGAAGAATGTGAGAGAACTGGTGACTAAGGTGCTGAGGCTCTACAGGAAAAAGATCACGGTGAAAGCCATTGCAGCCATTCTTATCAGTCCCGATACGGACAAAAGTACTCATGGAGACTTGCCGGTGATAAGAGCAGATATCAACCTTGTTAGAGGCAGACCGGCGACAGTTGACGACAACATCATATCCATCCCCACTGAAGCTCTTACATCCCAAGATCCAGTCAACCCAACCATCTATACCCCTGCTATTAAGCCAAAAATTTAATCCTATCAGATGATCCCAACCATTCAATTTATAGACTTCTGTTTGAACCATTTGTTTGTCTTCTAAACTTCCAGATGAATCCAATAAAAGGAATTGTTCCATTCTAAGACAAGATATTCCTGATGAGATCATCTGACGACTAGTGTGTCTATGGTCTTGGCACCCTAAATATCTGCCACCTGTACAAATATACCTATTTTAGATCATATGTAGAGTTTAACTAAGATAAGCGGCATGTTTACAGAAAATTACAAATCCACTGTCCAAAGAAAAGAAAAAACCCTTAAAAAAACAATACCACAATACATAGAAGTAAACAGAGAAGTTTATGTAGAAATGAGGATGGAAAATTAGAATTCTAACAGTTCTAAACAACATAATGATCATGATTCTTAGAGTTCTCCAGTGATTTTCTGAAATCGCAGGACAAAGACATTAAAAATAAGGAGTTAAAAGATCAATCAGAGTTAACAGGTCTTCAATCAATCGAAAATAGGGTTCAGAGACGAAGTTTCTTTGAAAATCACCTCTGCAGGATCTTCAGTCCTTTTACCAAAAGTAATAACCGATAACAACAACACTTGGTTGAAATTTTTGAGTAAAAACAATCTGAAAATACTACAGATTTTGCATTTTCAACCTAAGATCCTCTGAACAGAGGTTAGAATATCTATAAACATTGAAACCTAATGAAAACATGAAGCGTGATGGATAAATTTTGAATTCGACCACAAATGATACCTATATTGGAAACAAATGAAGGATGTCTAGTTGGAGCTCAAATTTAACCTGATTCGCGCGGCTGCGGATTAAGGGATCAGACTTCTGAAACCTAATTGATGCCGATGAAACTCAACAATGGTGACGACGAATGCAAAGGCATGTTGAAGGAGGAACAGACTTGTAAAGATTTCACACCCTTTTAGGGTTTGGGAACGCAGATCTGCATAGCAAAATGACTTCCCAAGCTCACACTCTCGACTCTGAGAGAAAGGCAAGGTTTTTTTCTTGTCTTTTATAGCTTCAATGTTTTTTTTAGTGTCATTTATTTGCAATTTTTGGTGTAGTGGCACAATTAGAAAATGTTTATTTTTTAAAATATTCTCCTCTCAAGTCACATTTTTCTCCTCTCTGTTGGGAAAAGTTGGGTATTTTTGGAAAAACCGGTAAGGTATTGACGCATTGAAGTTGGTATTATCTTCCTTTCACAACGAACCAGTACCATGTGCTCTCACTTTTGGGTGAAAGCTTAGTGATCACAAGAGTCAAATTGCTTAAAGACTATAGAATGAACCATAACTTATGGGTGAGTCACGATTCTCAGATTGTGACGAATAGGCAAATCCTATATAGATGATATATAAATGTTAAAATAAAGGATACATGCCACACTATGTTAAATAATGCCAAATTTCTTTTACCTCACCTTCCAGTATGGCAAGTCAATTATGATTGATTTCTTTGACCATGCAATAGAGCCATCCTCATCATCCGCACACCTTTTTTCTTCTCGTGCGACTTTTTTCCAAATTTTGTTTGAAGATTTTCTACTTTGCTTAATACTACTTGAGAAATAGTCAAACGTCGGGGAGCCCTTGCATGTTCTTCCTTCCCATTAAATTGCGATTTCTGGTTTCCTAAAAGGATGATCCATTGGTAGGAATCTTCTATGGCCCATGTAAGCATTCTTATTTCCATGTTTAAGCCTTATCAAGTATGTCCCTTCACTACAAATAGGACACGCATGCTTTCCTCTGGTCCTACAACCCGAAAGAAGGCCGTATGCTGGAAAGTCACGTATAGCCCATAGTAAAATTGCTTTCATAGTGAACTAGGTATTACTATGAGATTCATGCATTCTGGTGCCGATGGACCACAATTCATTCAACTTTGACACTAATGACTGTTCTTTCCAAGAATCAACAGTGATAACATGGTGAACTCCTTTCGCATGCATAAAGATGGTGGGAGACTATAGGGAACTATCATAACAAGCTAGCAACTATAAGGATTGCTTATGTTACCAAACGGATTGAAGCCATCCGCTGCTATTCCTAGACGAATATTACGTGGCTCGGCAGCAAATTCAGGCCACTTGACATTTACTTGTTTCCAGCTCGAAGAATCCACCTGATGACACATACAACCATCTTGGACAGCTGATCTAAAATGCCATGTCATGAACTTCGCAACCCACAAGACATTAGAAAGTATAACAAAATAGATTATTCAATGAGCTAAATCTAAAAAATAGAATTCAATCATTCATGAACACTAACCTGTACAGCCTTTGCAACCTTGGTTTTAAGAGAAAGTATCTTAATACCATTGGTGGTACATGTCTACCTCCCCTCTTCATAAGACAGTCAGATTTTCATCTACTCAAACCACATGTAGGACAACTTTGCTTATGTTCATGCTCTCTCCAATACAATATGCAATCATTGGGGCATGCATGGATGATCTCATAGTTCATACCCAAGGAGTTGATGATCAACTTCTTAGCATTGTATGTGCTCTCTAGTAAGGTGTTCTCCCTTGAGAACATCTTTTTGAGCATTTGTAGCAATTCTATGAAACTATTATCAGACTACTAATGTCTTACCTTCATGCTCATCAACTCAACCGTCATCGACAACTTCGTATGCTCTTTTCGACATGAAGGATCCAAGGGTTGTGTCGCATCCTCTCTCAATTTTTCATACTCGATATCCTCTTGTGGATCATTCTGATTCTTAACATCATGTTCATGAGGAACATGGAAATCTTCATCACAGTCAACTTCACACGCATCTAGGCCTTCTAGACGAACTTACCCTAATACATCATTCACCAAATCGATCATTTTAGAGTATGCATCTTCAGTCTGGTTACTAGTAGATGTACCAGGAGCCCCAATGTTGGCATCTTGATTTTGAAATAATTTATCCATGACAGTACCATGTTGTGTACGACTGGTCTATACCATTGCAAATCAAATGCTCAGAGATTTTTTCTAAAGTGGTTTGTCGATGCACATTACGACAATTGATGCAGCGGCAAGAAAAGCAATCAACATTCCCCGAATTCTCTTTTGCAAATATGATGAATGACAGAACACCTTGAAAGTATTCAACAGTCATCCTCGGTGCCTTCATCCAATCCTTGCTTGGGGGCGTCGAAGACATCCCTAGGATTTTTCTATGCATGAAGTTGTTAATCTAGGCAAACTGAAATATATAATGCACCTAGACTATGGTTAGTGAACAAGAGATATTAGAGAAGACTTGACATAGTGATTTTTCGTGAAAATATGTTGAAATTTCATAACAAATACCAAGTATCTATAACAATGTAAGTAAGTTTCTGTTCTCTTTCTATTTTCCCATAACTCAAAAATAATCTAATATAGTTATAACTATACTATAAAGGGAATATAGTCAATATACAAGAGGGGTCCAAATTTATCCACTTGCCAACAACCATTATAAAGCATAGACTCCAAACTACTCAAATGAACCTTAGCCACTTTCTCTTTTGCAGTTCCCAGGCAAGAGAAATTTATACTTCTCTGCATTGTTCAAGATAAGCATTTCCCCTCTTCTAAGTAACAGATAAGAAGACTTCTTGTCCTTTCTTTCATCACAGCTAAATTCTCAAACCTAACCTAGATTCAAAATGACACAAGATCCAGTCAACCCAACCATCTATATACTCCTGCTATTAAGCCAAAAATTTAATCCTATTAGATAATCCCAACCATTCAATTTATAGTCTTCTGTTTGAACCATTTGTTTGTCTTCTAAACTTCCAGATGAATCCACAAAAAGGAATTGTTCTATTCTAAGAGAAGATATGATGTGTTTCTAACTCCTTGGGATCCTTGACGCGGTGGATTAGTTGCCTTACTAGATTGTTTCCTTAGTTGGTTCTTGTAGGTTTCCTTAGTTGGTTTTTTTGCCTAAGTGTTTCTTTATTTTTAGCAACAATTTATTTTTGCTTGACGTATTTCTCTTTTAGGAAGTGGTCGTATTCCCATTTAAGATGTAATAGCCGTAGAGTTTTCGTTATGAAAAATCAGAATTAATAGTATCCTTGGAGGCCTAGTTCCCCTAGAAGTGAACTTTTCTCATCTTCTTTTCTTTTTAATTTTGCGTTGTAAGCGCATCATTTGGTATCAGAGCCGCCGATCCTCGGCTGGTTTATGGTCAAAACAAGAATGGATCAAAGGATAAAAAAGTTAGAAGATCAAGTTCGGCATTTTGAGGTGATTATGCAGAAACTAGACGCCTTGGATGCCAAGTTCGATCAAATATCTGCCACGATGGCGACTGTGGTGATGAATCGTGCAGAGACCTCCGTAAATTTGGGAGGAGATCAAGCGCATAATGATGGTGAAGTGAGCAGAGGGGACGGTGGCAACTCTATAAACTTGAGGATGGTTCGCTTGGAGTTTCCTTGATTTGATGACGACGACCCGTCTAGTTGGGTTTATCGTGCCGAGCAGTTCTTCAATTACCACCACACACTTGAAGACCAGAAGGTCACGATCGCATCTTTGCATTTGGAACATGATGCCTTGCACTAGTATCAATGGCTAGAGAATGCTTCAAGAATGATAACTTGACCAAACTTTACAAGAGCGTTGTACTCCCGGTTCGGGCCATCCGAATATGAGTACTCCGGAGCACTGGCTAAATTGAAGCAAACCGGTAGCTTCAAAGAATATTTGATTGAGTTTGAACGGCTATCCAATCGCACTTATGATCTATCATAAGCTTTTCTAGTGAGCTGCTTCGTGTGTGGTCTACAAGATGAGCTCCGTTTTGATGTCAAGATGTTCAAGCCGGTCACACTATCAACCGCGATTGGTTTGGCGCGCTTGCAAGACGATAAGTTGACTGCAAGGAGAGCGAGTAACAAAAAGACCATCTCAAAACCACCCATCAACAACTTTCCCATACAACGTTTGACAACTGAGGAAGCTGAGGAGAGGTGAAAGCAGGGTCTTTGTTATAACTGTGATGAGAAGTTCTCTAGAGGACATCCATGTAACAAAAAACAATTGTTTCTTATTGAGGGTCCCTGACCAAATGGTGGAGGTGGCTTGGAGGACGAAGAAACCATGGAAACAATGGATCGTGAGTATGAACCACCTTGAGGACAAGGTTGTTCTCAAGGGGTGAGGAATGATGTGTTTCTAATTCCTTGGGATCCTTGACGCGGTGGATTAGTTGCCTTAATGGATCGTTTCTTTAGTTGGTTCTTGCAGGTTTCCTTAGTTGGTTTTTTTCCCTTGAGTGTTTCTTTATTTTTAGCAACAATTTATTTTTGCTTGACGTATTTCTCTTTTAGGAAGTGGTCGTGTTCCCATTTAAGATGTAATAGCCGTAGAGTTTTCATTATGAAAAATCAGAATTAATAGTAACCTTGGAGGTCTAGTTCCCCTCGAAGTGAACTTTTCTCATCTTCTTCTTCTTTTCTTTTTTAATTTTGCGTTGTAAACGCATCAAGATATTCCTGATGAGATCATCTAACAACTAGTGGGTCTAAGGTTTTGGCACCCTAAATATTTGCCATTTGTACGAAAATACCATTCATAGTCTACCTAAGATAAGCGGCATGTTTACAGAAAATTACAAATCTACTGTCCAAAGAAAAGAAAAAACCCTTAAAAAAATAATACCACAATACATAGAAGTAAACAGAGAAGTTTATGTAGAAATGAGGATGGAAAATTAGAATTCTAACAGTTCTAAACAACACGATGATCATGATTCTCAGAGTTCTCCAGTGATTTTATGAAATCGCAGGACAAAAACCTTAAAAATAGGAGTTAAAAGATCAATCAGAGTTAATTAACAGGTCTTCAATCAATCGAAAATAGGGTTTAGGGGCGGAGTTTCTTTGAAAGTCACCTCTGCAGGATCTTCAGTCCTTTTACCAAAAGTAATAACTGATAAAAACAACACTTAGGCTGCGTTTGTTAAACTGAAAACTTATCACTAAAATCTGAATTAAGTGCTGAAAGCTTAAGTGTTGAATATAAAGTACTGAAGTTTAAGTGTTAAGTCTGTTTGATAAACTGGCTAAAATAGTCCTGATCAAGGTAGTTAAAGGAGCAAGGCGCACTTAAGGCGCTAGGACCTCTAACGCCTGAGGCGCAAGACGAGGCACGCGTCTGATTGAAGCGAGGCGCAATATTAAAAATTATAATAAATATAAGAAATATAAAAAAAGAAAAAAAAATAACATCATAAAATAACAAAATAAGTAATCATTAGGCCATAAAACATAAAAGATAACAAATGTCGAAAATCTCAAGTAACCTAAAAGCAGTTCTAGTTAACATTGTTATTATCTAAACACAAAACCAGTAATCAAAAAGCCATAAAACATAAAAGATAAATAATGCTCAAAATTCCAAATAGCCCACAATTAGTTTTATTTAACATCGCCATCATTTAAAATATAATCATTAGCTTCATCCCATCATCATCAGATGTGTTAGCCTCCTCAATATATTCTTCTTCTTCTATCTCCTCCGAATTGGCCTATTCCTCTTCCAATTCCCTTATTAAAGCCCTTGCTCTTAGTCTTGACCTTGATTGTGATCTAGTATTTGATGTTGATTCACCAACTCCAGCAGCTCTCGCAACAACACTCCATGTCGAGCTATCATCCTCAAACACCAATTCATCTGCTGCTACTCCACCTTCTGTTTCTATCTCCCCAAGTAGTCATTCATTGCTTTCATCAATGTCTTTCAATGAGATAGGTTCAATTGTATCTCTCATATCATACCGATGTTTAATATAATAGGCCAAAGAACAAAAATTTTACAAAAAACATATTTTATTTTGTGAGGAGCGCGCCTGATGCGCCTGGAGCTTGGTTTGAGGCGCACGCCTTACTAAACACCCCTCGCCTTGACCCTTCTAAGGCGCTTTAGGTGTGCCTTGCGCCTGAGGCGAGCGCCTGGAGCCTGAGGCACACGCCTTGACTTAGAGGTCCTGATATCTAAAAATTAAGTGTTAAGTCTGTTTGGTAAACATAAACCAGAATGTCTGAAAATTGGCTATTTGACAGATTTGCCCTTATAACCATTTTGTTAACCATCTAACGGACTCAAAATACATGATCTCAAACGATAGTAGATAAACAAAACATCTCAAGTCTCCTCAAACAAGTTGGTTTGCAATTTGATCTCGCAAATTTGACAAACATTTGTTGAGCTTGTCCAAATGGCCCATATGTGTTGATCTCGCAAATTTAACAAGGAGAATGTTCATTTTAGATTGATGTGGCGATACATTAGACTCATTAGGCATCCCTTCCCTATATAAAAACCAACTCTCTGAACCAGTCATTAGACCCATCAAATAATGTTGCCAACTCATCCGCATGAAGCAATGATTTATGATGAAATTGTTTTGCATTTGGATATTTCTGCAATATAATAATATTAACAAATATGTTAACTATTTATTCAAGCATTTTTTTTAATAAAACTAGGGGATGACCCGTGCCAATGGCACTCCCCAACAGGATACACAAATAAACGTACGAGTGCATTCGGCACTCAAATCCATCCAACTGTTAGAAATAGATGTTGGTTATGTCTAAGACTTGGCGATAAAACTGATCAGGCTGATTTTTGGTATATAGGTCCACATGGGAATGGGCCAAACGGCCAGTGAACTATAAGAGTGTGCCACATGGCTCAAATGCACATTGGTGATGTGTCCATGACCAAGAGAATCAACCCATGAAAAAGAATCAAATCCAACAGTTAAAACTCACCAATCTAGTTGATTTTTGTATATATGTCCACCTATGAATGGGCCAAAAATGTACTGCATAAAGACCCATAAAAGCCAAATATGAACATTAATCTGAAAAATAAACTAATTATAAGTAACAAAAAAAGTTTTTTCTTTTAAGAATGTAAAGGAAGAAGCACCATTAGGAGATATATTTTTTACCACAAACATAAAGGTTGATTTTTTTTTTGGGTCAGGCTCCGTCGACAGCCCTAAAATGACAGGATTCTCTGTACATGACACAATATAAGCCACGTGGCACACTATTACAGGACTCTGACGGTATGGATATTTGGCCAATCCCTAGGTGGGCCTACAAACCAAAAATCAGCATGATTAGTGATTTATAGGCTTTGGATTGGACTTATTTTCATGGGTTGATCTCAATTGTGGGAATTTGAGCAGTATTTGAGGTACAAAGATCCAACGCCTATAAACCACTAATCAGGCTGATTTTGATTTGTAGGTCAACCAAGGGATTGGACAAATATCCATACGGTTAGAGTCCTCTAAGAGTGTGCCACGTGGCTCATATTGTGTACTGTACAGAATCCTGTCATTTTTAGGGCTGTCAACAGAGCCCGAACCTTTTTTTTATGTCAAAAATCATTCAAATGGGAGCACCTTGGATTCATGGAACATGAGAAAATATACTTACACCTTGGCTTCTCTAAATTCTCTTCCAAATGATGACTGTCAAGTGTATTTTCTATTAGTTGTGGATGTGGTTCATAGTTAACAAAGAAAGAGTAATTTTCCAAGTCAACCAAGGCCTATCATATGTGTCGTGATGAAGTGGAAGAATAAGTATATGAATGTTCGTAAGAGTAGTTTTGAACGCTCTAGTATGCTGAAATTCCCTGGGAAGTGTAGCTAGCAATGAGTATTTACGTCGACAAGAAAATGAATTTTCCAACTCAATCTGAGATTACCATGAAGCTATATTCCTTAATGAACATTCATTTCCTAAGCACAATTTCTACAAATCTTTGGCACACTAACATTCTCCCAAGATTTAATCCTGTCATCCAAGGTGTAAAACCTCATTGGATGGATTCTTGGAATAAAAAAACTAGCATTACTTCAATAAAGCTCGAGTAAATTATGGTGTTGATTCGTTCAATATCCTTAAAGAAAAATACAAGAAGAAAACTTGTCTGGTTGGAATTCACAAGGATCCACCATTTGGGATGGACAGAAATTTACCTCGGTTTCATTCCTAAATATCAAACTATAAGTAGAAAATGAACAAAAAAATCCAGATTTTGAATACTCTTGACAAGAACCCTATTCTCTCTCTATTTTTTCCAATAGATAAGAAGCCCCTCTGCTATCTTACTACCCTGCACTTCCTAACAGAAGTTGATGCTCAGATACGCATATATTAAAGATTATTTGGAGAACTCTCACAATCATTCATTGGGGAAATGCGGATCCAACCATGCTTTAAAGGACTTTCTAGCTCTCCTATGAGAGTTGGTGGCAATCTCATTTGACCTCAAGAGGAGTTACAAGAGGGAAACTACATGGAGGATCTGGTTCAGTGGTATATTTCTTTTAAAAAAAATAATAGATCTAGTTCTCTTAACACCTTTTGGAAATAGTTGATCATGTTCAAACCCTAGGTAGCAAACAGGTGACAACCCAGGCAAAAGAAAAGTTGAGGTTTAGCCCTAGGGACCTACATATCGTGCGGATATATGGATGGACATGCTATGACCTCTTTAGCAAAATTCATGGCATGCTCAGGTATGATTTTAGTAATTTATCAACATGATTCTATGAATCGTGCATGTAATGTCTACTTTCTGGATTTAGAGGAAAATAGTAAGAAGAAGAGGTATTTGTGACACATCCATCACCTTTTGATAACCCAAAACATCTGAAAGTAAATAAACCACCTTCCTCGTGAAAAGAAAATCAATCTCTACACTTTCTTTTGTTATTAGAGCACTAGATTCAAAGAATATGCATAACAACTTCATTGTCTCAATGCATCACCAACTCAAAACAATGCAACACGTCTCAGATTTTTGGACCTACATCCCAAATACAGCCTACATACCAAACAACAACTTGATTAGCGATTTCAAACCTTTGGATATTTGTACCACAAATAATGTTCAGTATTGCTCAAATTCCAAGGTTAAAATTAACCTATGAAAACAACTTCAATCCAACGTTTATAAATATCGAATCAGGCTAGGTGATTATGCAAATCGGTTTAAAAAACGTTAGGGTTTGGTAGAAATCAGCAAAACCCTAATCTAGGGGTTTTCCTGAAGAAGGAGAAGAAGAAGGGATGTGCGAAGAGGAGGAGCTAAGCCGAGGTACGTACCTGTGACCGTCGAAATTGAAGTCGGGAGGCTCTGCTTCTTCGTTGAAGTTGAAGAGGAGGAGGAGACCGTGGAAAAAAGGTTCATGGAAGATATTTTATATATCTTTAAGGGCAATGTTGTCATTTCTAAATGTTTTGAGGGACATTTTCGGTGGAAATGAAATATTTCATAAACGCAGAGGCGGATTTTGGATACCCGTCAATTTCTCTTGGGTAATTCTATATGCACCCCACAAATTCCATAAGCACCCAATTTGGGTGCTTTTTGGCCAAAAATGCCCTTACTTGCAAAAAAAACCCAAGCACCCCATTGTCCCTCCTATCTCTTTCTCTCTCACCTGCAAAAAAAAAAAAAAAAAAAAAAAAATAGAAAAAGAAGAAGAAGAAGAAGATGTCGTTGCCTTCGCCGTTGCCACCACCATCACAGGTATCTCTCTCTCTCTAAATAGGACCCACGGCTGGGCTGGCTGGGGGTCTAATTATATATATATATATATATATATATATATATATAGAGAGAGAGAGAGAGAGAGAGACCTGTGGTGGCGGTGGCGACGACGGCAACGACATCCTCCTCCTCCTCTTCCTTCTGGTTTTTTTTCAGGTGAGAGGGAGGGGTGCTTGGGTTTTTTTTTTTTTTACTTAAGAGCATTTTTGGCCAAATAACACCCATATGGGGTGCTTATGGAATTTGTGGAGTGCAAATAGAATTTCCCTTTCTCTTTTTATCTCCCACTTAAACTATAATTAAAATGACTTCTATATCCCATGTGTTTTCTCTTATCTTCCCCCACAAGATATATAAAATACTAAATGTAGCCCCTTTGTTTGTCTAATTAACCCCTTTCTATTTCTACCCGTCCCCTCTAAAATTCAAATCGTTAGAGCACATAAGAGAGCAAGGGATACTATTTCAAAGCAAGGGAGGCTATTGAAAAAGCAAATGGAGAATACCTAAACGATTTTAAGGTTATATTTTACATCTTCTACAACTTTCATTTGGGAACTTTTGAGTATAACAATCAATGGAGGAATCAATGGATGTATGTATTTGAATTCAATTTTTTTTAATCAACAAAATCATTCTAACTGCATTTCCGAAACCATTCTAAGAATAATTTCTAGTAATCTCGCAGGACCAATACATCAGGTTTTTTTTTCTCGTGCAGTCTCGGTCATGGTCTTTGAATTGATTGTTTGGACTGCTAAGTCCGGACAATCATTCACTATTCGGACTTAACAGTTTGAACAATAAGGCATTGTTCGGACTTATTGGTTCGAACAACGATGAGTACCTGCGGAACGAGAGGTGCCTCCACTCTCCGGCTTGTCGAAGCTTTTCTCCACCGAGATGCAAGATGCTTACTTAACGTTAATGGCGATAACAGGGATGCAAGAGGCGCACACGTAGACACGCTTGTCTTCGACAATGAAAGAAGTTAGGTTTTCACTTCACCAAGTGAGAAAGGGTAAAACCCCTACAATTACTTTCGCGTTTCACTTGGAGGGAGGGGTGATAAGAGATTTCGATGGGCCCACGGGGCAATTAGAGATTTTCATAAATTGGTGAGGGGAATTAAGAGAAAGGGGGGTGATAAGAACAAATGACGGGGTATCCAAAATTCGCTAAACGCAAATTACTTAGCCCGTTCAGTGATTAACCACTTAATAAGTGATAAGTATGCACCAGGTGGCTGAAAAAATTCACCGAAACTTTCAGTCATTTTAGCCATTTAGCCCTTATTTTTTTCAGAACCAAACACATCTGATTTTTACAAATGTCTGAAAACATTGAAATTCAGACATAAGTGCTGAAATTTTAGTTTAACAAACAACCCCTTAGTTGAAATTTTTGAGTAAAAACAATCTGAAAATACTACAGATTTTGTATTTTCAACTTAAGATTGAAAGTAGGGTTTTTCCGCGTCGTTGGTTACGGAAACCCTAATCTCAACACATTTGTAATTAATCCGGTTCTTTTTCTCTACAAAAATTAAGAATTCTAGCACAGTGGAAAGTCGGAATCGAATCCGCACTCGGATTAGTCCGATTAGCGCAAATTAAGGAACAAAAATAACTACGCTATGTACGAGAATTGGTGGTGGGATGAGAAAGCTAGATCGATCTTTAAAACATGATTTTTTTGTTGATGGGGGATTATTTAACTATAAGAAGCAAAAATAGAACAAGAAGAAAGACAAATACTTAAGCAAAACTAATAAGGTCAACATCATTCATTAACTAAAATTCAGTTTTACAAACTCAAATCCAACTTGTTTAGAACAAAAACAACTAACAAAACATAAAAAAAAAAAAAACTAAATCTAGAAAGCAAGATCAAATCTAGAGAGACAAAGATGAGAGTTTAGGTAGAGAGAGAGTGAAAGAAACCTAGAGAGAGAAGAAGGTGCAAGAGAGAGAATCTTACCCTTGAAAAATTCTTGGTGATTGCGTGGAGGCGGTGACCCAAGGGAAAGGGTGTGCGACTTGTGGACGATTAGTGGGATCACTTTCCAACGTGGAGACAATAGAGGAGGGCGAGTTTGTTGGTAAAGAACAAACCTAGGATGCAGCACCATTTGATGACGGAAGTACGTGGCGCCTTGGAGGTGGATGGGCAGCAAAGAAGGCGGCAACAATGGTGGTGTGCAAGCTCAACAATGGAGGACGGTTCTAGAGGAGATCTAGTCCGTGAGGGGGCCCGAATCAGTGGTGGTGGTGGCTACAAGGTGGGGCCGTGATCCTAGCAGGCTGGAGTCACTGTTGTACTGAGAGTTTGCAAGCTGAACAGCCAGCAAGGAGGAAGTTGGTGTTGTTAGGTGGCGATCTTGGAGAGGGAGAGGTGGAGCAGCAGCAGGTGGTGTGGAGGATCATCTGGCAGACTGGAGGAGAAAATGGAGGTGCACCATTGGATGTTGGAGAGGATTTGCAGGTAGGGACGGTATCCCCTTCTCTTTGTTCTTCTTCTATCCTCTTCTTTCTTCTCTCTTTTTTTTTTTTTTTGTGAAAGAGAAGAACAGAGATGAAGACGGTTTGATGATTGTGGAATGAGGTTAATGGAGGGGTTGAGGCGGTGCAGCAAACGCTAGGACCTGCAACTCGAAGTTGCAGGATTCTCCACGTTAATGGAGAAGGGAGTTTGTGCTGTCCGTTGGGCAGCAGCAGCAAGGGAGAGAGGCAGACTGGACTGGTTGGGGGGGGGGGGGGCGGTAAGAGATGGAGAAGGAAGAGGGAATGAGGCTAGCTGGACTGGAGTTGGCTGCAGGAGGCAGAGCAAGGAGGTGCTGTGGAGGTATGCCTCCTTTCCTCTTCCCTTCTTCTTCTTCTCTTCTTTTTTTTTTTTTTTTGTCAAGATGGGCAAGTGATGATGGCGTGGATGGAGGGGAGGTGAGCTCGTGGAGGAGAAAGAAAGGAAACAAGATGGGAAAACGTGGAGAGGAAATGGAAGTGGGGGGGGGGGGGATGGCCGAAGAGAGAGAGATCGCAGGCTGCCGACGTTAATGGAGCTCGTCGGAGTTGCAGGTTGCAACTCCGGCAATCTTTTTTTTTTTTTTTTTCTTTTTTTCTTTTTTGCTGAATGAGAGGGGCGTGAAGGGAGGTAAAATGGGGTTTCAGGATTCTCCAAAACGTGGAGAGGATTAGATGAAAACGTGGGAGAAGAAGATGGGGGGAGAAAAAGGATGGGAGAGAGGCGTGAATGGGAATGAGATTTTTTTTTTTTTTTTGTAAAAACGTGGTGCCCTTGCCCTTATATGGCAAGGGTTGGATCGATTTCAAAAAAGAATGGCTCCCTCAATAGAAACCGTGGGGTTCTATTAGAGACCCACCGTTTGAATTTCAAAATTTAGAAACTTCCTCCTCTTTTGCTTTAATTTTTTTGTTTCCCCTAAAAGAATTGCCATTTGAAATAATGCAATGAATATTTTTGAAATTCCCTATAATGCCACATCATCCCCTTAAAAAATCTTTTAAAGAAGAGATAGCCATACCATAAAAGATATTTTCTTTAAAAAGAAAACCATTAATTTTCAAAACTTTCCCAAATTTGCCTTTCCATTTTTTTGTACGAACAAGTCTCTCTTTAATCTGGGCCGTCCATCTATGTAGGAATCAAGATCACATTGGTTAATGCTGTTGTCATGACCATAGGATCTAGAAGAAGAATATGATGGTCGTCGGATCCCGAGATGGTAGGTGATGATAGGATGGATGATCTACTGGCGATCAGATGGTAGACTAGGATGGCGATGATCGGATGGATCATCGGACGGTGGAGATTGGCCAAGGTAGGCCGTAGGATCGAGTGACTGAGGAAGGAGAGAGGATCGGATGATTTGGATTTGTGAGAGGAGAGAGAATAAGGATCTAGAGAGAGGAGAGAGAAAATAATACAAAATTAAAGAGAAAGTGCTAGCAGAAGGTCTTGAACCTTGGTCTTTGACTAGGTCTTCTGTATGCTTTATCAACTGAGCAAGCACTAGCCTTGTGTTGGTTTATAAGCTTTAATCTCCTTAGTCTCTTCTTTGAGGGCTTGCCTCTCCTTCTCTCTTGGTCGTTCCTCAATTCTTTCGACTCTCTGGCTCTTCCCGTCTTTGGCCTATATCTTCTTATCCTCAGCCCGTCGGCTCTTGAGCTTTGATCCTAGGTTCTGGAAGTTGATTGTGGGCCCGCATGCCATCAAAATTCCCCAATTAGTGCTCCTGCGATAGAAAAATCGCGTAATGAGAATGACTTCGCATGTGGGTCAAATAAATGCGTATGAATACATGTGAATATACCATTTTAACCAAAAAAGTGTATTCTACAGAATGAGAGAAACTCTAACATAGAAATGTTGATAAAAAATGCAGTTTTACGTAGAAGAGTGTGACAATGCTAGAAGGATAATAGCTTAAAATAAGCGCTTTTGAGCGAATATCAAAGATCCTCTGAACAGAGGTTAGAATCTTTGTAAACGTTGAAATAGAATGAAAACATGAAGCGTGATGGATAAATTTCGAATTTGACCATAAATTATACCTATATTGGAAATAAATGAAGGATCTCTAGTTGGAGCTCAAATCTAACCTGATTCGCATGGCTGCGGATTAAGGGATCAAACTTCTGAAACCTAATTGATACCGATGAAACTCAACAATGGTGACGACGAATGCAAAGCCGTGTTGAAGGAGGAACGAATTTGTAAAGATTTCACACCCTGTAAGGGTTTGGGAACGCTGATCTGCACAGCAAAATGATTTCCCAAGGAGTAAAACTTGTGTCACAAGATGTTGTGATGGAAGTCAGTCACATCACTCAATACGAGCCACGTGGCATACTATTAGAGGAAGATTACCGTATGGATGTTTGGCCAGTCACTCGTTGGACTGGTACACAAAAAATCAGCCTGATTAGTGATTTCTAACTGATTCAATTTAAGTTATTTTCATGGGTTGATTTTAACGCTAGGAATCTAAGCATTATTGAGCGTTATTTGGGTGCAAAAATCCAAAAGTTGTAAATCACCAATCAGGCTGATTTTTGGTTTGTAGGTCCACAGAGGGACTGGCCAAACATCCATATGGTCAGCGCCCTTTGATCGTATGCCACGTGGCTCGTATTGAGTGCTGTGACCGATTTCCGTCACAACATCTTGTGACACAAGTTTTACTCTTTCCCAAGCTCACACTCTCGACTGTCAGAGAGAGACGAGGTTTTTTTGTGTTTTATATCTTAATGTTCGAAAATTACGAAAACCCCCATGGGACACAAGGGGATTTAAATTTTAATATTCGGGCTTTTTCGGTAAGTGAGAAAAAGAGTTCTAATGGTGAATATTTAGCCAGATGAATATTATCTTAGCTAAATATTTGAGCATATCAATATTTAACAACGTTTGGTACGTGTATTAGCTAACTTACTTAATTTTCTTTCAATTTGTGTGGGTCCCACATATTAAAGTAAGTCAAATATGGGTTAGACGAACGTGTGACCCACATATTAGGTCACAGGATCCAAAAAACTCATTTTTATTGAAAATAAAGATTTTCCTGCAAGAAAATAAAATTTCCATTCATAGGTTTGTTCATAAAGCCCATGATGAAAAACAATGCTTAAATCCAATGACTAGAAATCTCCAATCAACATGATTTTTGGTGTTTAAGGTCCACTAAGAAGGGGGGGAAAACATTCATGGGTCGGTGAGCCTGAAAGAGTATGCCATATGCAATTTGGGAGATGTATCAAAATTTTGAAAATAGCCTTCCACATCAAATATTTCTTCCAATCATTTCCCATGATAAGTTTGTTTCAATGACCACAAAAAAAATGAAAATCAGAGGAAGGAAGGTCGACGAAACATATTCCATTAACAATTACAAGCATGTAGGCTGTGTTTGGTTCGCTAGAATTGGGTTTCCATGAAGTGGGTTTCTTGGAATGCCACTTCCAAGAAACCCACTTCATGGAAACCCAATTCCTACTGTTTGGTTGCAATAAGAGAGTAAAACTTCTGTCACACCGTTGTGACAGAAGCTTCTGTCACAATGAAAAATACGAGCCACGCGTCTCACTCTTAGTGGACACTGACCGTATGGATGTTTGGCCAGTCCCTCGAGTGGACTTATAAACCAAAAATCAGCCATATTTATGAATTACAACCTTTGGATCTTTGCACCCAAAAACGTTCAATAATGCTAAAAAATCCTACTGTTAGGATCGACTAATGAAAATAACTTCAATGGAATTGCTTATAATTAAATCACTAATCATGCTGATTTTTGGTTTGGAGGTCTGCCGAGGGACTGACCAAACATCCATACGGTCATTGACCACTAAGAGTGTGCCACGTGGCTCGTATTTTGCATTGGGACAGATTCAACGCTGTGACAAGTTTTACTCACAATAAGAAAATAAAAGATTGTGGTAAGTTAGATTTTTTCAGAAAGGGCAGAAGTGCAAAGAAGAAGCCGATGTAACGGGGAGGGCAGAGATTAGAGACATAGAGAGGAGGGGTTGAACGAGTAAAACTTCTGTCACACGAAATTGTAAATCACACAATCACAAGCCAATGAGTTCTCGGCACGTACACAAGTGCTTTGCAATGTACCCATGTGCTGTTGCTTTGTAGATGTACGTGCCGAGAATTCATTGGCTGTGTTTGTGTGATTTGCAATCCCAAATCCCATTGTGACATAAGTTTTACTCGGGTTGAACGATGACGATGTTAGTACTTTAATGGCTGTGATAGCTCCGGTGCTTGTCTCCTCTTCCGAAGATGGACTGCGTCAAAGACCTACCTGAATCTATTAACCTCACCCGAATTCCCTCCAACTACACCTTCTCTGTTTTCTTTTTTGCCTGTGTGATTTGCGCTTGATGCGTCGCAGGTGATAAATCACGATGTGCCAAGTACCCAAACTAAAATTGGCCAAAAAACCTGAAAATCTAGGGTTTTTAGGTTCCTTTCTAGGTTTTCATCTACCATGGATGAAGAGGAAGAAGGTTCAGGCATTTACAGACCTCAACAAATCGAGCATTCAAGTGAGGAAATGTCACAAGAGGTAAATGACTTCTCAAACCCTCAACAGTGCGATGTTGTCCCTAAAATGGACGATTTGCAGTTTGTTTACGGCTCCCCGGTCGACGCAGATGAACTTGCCTTGATTGCAAATAAAGAGACGCCGATGGTGGAGGTGGTGGAGATGGAGACGAAAGCCCCATCGAAGAAGGCAGAAGATGACCCTTGTTTCATTGGCAACGTGGGCAGCTTAATTCGGAAAATCGACTTCCACTTTTGAAGAGCGGAAGTCATTTTCCTTCAAAATGGGGTGCGATGGAAATGGTTTTCCGTGGGGCGGCCCACTTTTCAACCCTAACCAAACAGCCCGAAGTAGCACTTTTCTGGGTTTTTATTTTTTTTTTTTCTTGGAAAAGTGTGGAACCAAACACAACCGTAGAGAAGACGATCTTTGCTTTATGTACAATGCAACTACAATATATATTATAACAAGAAGTCTAAGTAATGTCATTTAGTAAACAGTCATGCATCCTGCAGAAACATGTTCAATAATCTTTCACTCGTGATCTTAGTTTCTCTCCATCTTCCTTTGCAAACGAGCCACATTCACTGTTATGAACACAAAGAGCCTATCTTTCATGTCATCGAAGAACCGAAAGTAGACATGTCTCCATGACTTCTTTAATAGTAAAGTGCCACAGACACACCAAAACCTTACTAAAAATCCTAGTACCATGCGAACAAAAATCCATAGCATTTTAGACCCATCATTTGCTTCATCACCATCAAAAGACACTGGACCTTGAGATGTTTCATCACCTGAACACTTGTACGCAAGTGGAGGTCTACAGAGTTCGGGATTACCCATATAAATGGATGAATCGTTTAGTGTTTGCAATTGGTTGCTTGTTGGTATTCTCCCTGACAATTTATTATACGATAGATTCAAGTGATTAAAATTAAGAAGTTAAAGAAGATATGCTCATAGGGATCGGGCCAGAAAGTTGGTTTCTTGAGATATCAAGAGTTTCTAGCCATCGCATCCTCCCAATTTTCTCTGGGATCTTTCCTGTAAGATGATTCATGGATAAATTCAAGGAGCCCAACCCCTAGTAGGCTCGTTATCCCATCAAGAATTTCTCCTGATAGATTATTCCTAGAAAGGTCGATGCTCTTTACGACTTTAGCAGTTCTGCTATATTCAACTGTTGTTCCTTTTGTAAACACTAATATGTGCTCCATGTAGGAATATTGAAGATCTCTTCCTTCTTGGATACCAAAATTGAGATGAATTAAGGCTAATAAACCATACCACTCAAATTGCCCAAACATTGTGGAATGAATCTTGACAGATTATTATGTCCGGGATCCAAGATGTGAAGATCGGAAAGACAACATAGTTGTTGAGGAATATTTTCACTAAACAAGTTTGATCGTAGGCGTAGAATCGACAGAGACAATACACTTTCTCCTATCCATGTTGGTAGGTTTCCAAAGAATTTGTTCTCGCCAAGATCAAGGTTTGACAAGCTCGTGCAATTTTGCAAAGACGATGGAATCTCCCCACGAAGATTATTGTTGCTCAATACTAAGGCTTGGAGTGAATGTAGAAACCCATTGATCTTGGAATGTTACCAGACAATTTGTTATTTGCTAGATCAACAATATACAATTCTTTAAAATCCATCCAATTCTGAGGGAGGGTTAGAGTTAGAAGGGACCCAATCGGAACAATTAAATCGAAAAAGAATATAATCGATCTGTAATATATTCAACCATTAACATCACGCAAAGTTTATTGAGTGTGTTGTGGTTAATTCGATTTGAGCTTGAGGCCAACTCGTAGACACACCATGAGAGCCTGACCTAGCACAAGCCCAAAGTTCTGTTCAACTTGGGTTAAGCCTAAAACGACTTCATTGCAGTGTTTTAAATATATAACTCAAAAACTTTAGTCAAGTTCCTGGACAACTATGGTGATGTCTCTAATGGCAGGAGGAGATTGCAAAGAAAGTGGACAATGTAGGTAAGGGAAAAATATACAAATGACTAAAAAAAAAATGGAGGAACATATACAAATAGGATTGGGCAGAATCGAAAAGGAGGATTTGGTGGAATCGTTCACAAGAGATGGCCTATATTTCTATTTCCAATATGCTCTCTCAGATTCTCAAAAAAGTGTATCATTTCGTGAATCAATGGAATGTTTCTCTGGAATTGGTCGACTCATCAGGCCCATGACCTGACACTAGTGCACCCTTGGGTTTCGACTCATTCAGTACCATATGAATCAAGGGCTGAGACATACCTTGAGCGCATCACCGACGAAAACTGTGAATGTATCTTCAGAAGGCATTACTTGGAGCCAGTCACCTTGCTTAGAGAGCACCTCGAGGCCCTGTTCACCTTGGCATACAATTGTTAGGATGCTTTTATCTGTATGGGGTCCTGAGCCAATGGCTGATTCATTGCTTGGTGGAGCTTTGTATTTCAACAGGAGGCGGAAGAGGCTCTGGTTGTTTGCGACGTTTGAATCGTAGTATTTTTCCAGTCCAAAGCTCTCAAAGATCATTTTCTGAATAATTAGCTCTAGCTTTAGCATCTTTCTGCTCATGGAATTGAGAGTTTGGCTAGCATAAAAAAAATGATTAATAGCGACCATTTGATTTTTTTTACATTTTTTTTCGAATGGTGAAAAGAAAATATCTTACTAGGCTTTGAGTAACTGTTAATAAGGATTGCAATGGCTAAGGGCCTTGGCTCTATAAATATATCATTATAATTGTCTCCTTGTTGTGAATCTGATTATCTTTCCATTGATCAACACACATATATATAGCCCTTGATCGGGACGTTACAAAGTAAATGCAGGGACGCTACAAGGTAAATGCTGAACCGTTACAAAGTAAATGTTGATAGTGTAACTGACGCCACATAAGCGGCGGTCAGCCATCGGTTACAACCGTTATGTTTACAACACTCCCCCTTAGATGTTCGCTGCTTTATAGAAACTGCCTCGTTAAAACCTTGTTAGAAAAACCCTGTGGGATAAAACCTAATCAAAGGAAAAAGAGTACAATGTATCGGCGAATCAAAGTGGTGATGATGGATGAGCTTAATACTGCCTCATTAAAACCTTGTCAGGAAAACCCAGTGGGATAAAACCTGATCGAAGGAAAAAGAGTACAGTACACAAAAGATCCTTAATAATAATATCTCCTTATAAGTACGCTCCCCCTGATGTGAACTGGCAAGGTCAAACTAGAGTGTCAACGAGAAAGTTCATGCAGCTGACGCATACCTATGCAGTATACCAGTTTCTTGAATGTAGACGTAGGTAACGACTTGGTGAATAGATCTGCAAGATTGTCATCTGAATGTATCTGCTAGACGTCAATGTTGCCATTTTGTTGAAGCTCGTGAGTAAAAAAAAACTTTGGTGAAATATACTTCGTTCTATCACCCTTGATATATCCGCCTTTAATTTGTGCTATACATGCGGCGTTATCCTCATATAACGTCGTCGGAGCGTCTGTGATTGAATGAAAACCGCATGTGTTCCGAATATGGTGGACTACAGATCTTAGCCATATGCACTCGCGGCTAGCTTCATGGAGTGCAAGTATCTCAGAGTGGTTCGAGGACGTTGCAACCATAGTCTGCTTGGTAGATCGCCATGAGATAGTTGTGTTGCCGCAAGTGAATACGTATCCTATTTGCGATCGAGCCTTATGAGGATCAGAAAGATATCCAGCGTCTGCATATCCAACCAATTTTGAAGTATTGGTTGATTCCCTTGAGTATAACAAGCCCATGTCTGTTGTACCACGGAGGTAACGTAAGATATGCTTGATGTCGTTCCAATGTCGAAGAGTTGGTGCAGAACTGTATCTTGCCAATAAGTTGACAGAGAATGCGATGTCAGGCGAGTGCAACTTGCTAGGTACATCAATGCACCAATCGCACTGAGGTATGGTACTTCAGGACCGAGGAGTGCTTCGTCGTCTTCTCGAAGACGAAAATGGTCCATTTTAATGTCAAGTGATCGGACAACCATTGGAGAACTCAGTGGGTGAGCTTTATCCATGTAAAAGCGCTTCAGGACTTTTTCGGTGTATGTGGATTGGTGTACGAGGATTCCACTTGAGAGATGTTCGATCTGCAGGCCGAGACAAAATTTTGTTTTTCTAAGGCATTTCATCTCAAACTCTTTCTTTAAGTATGCAGTAGTTTTTGTGAGCTCTTCAGTAGTCCCAATGATATTCAGATCATCAACATACACTGCAATTATGGCAAATCCCATTTCTGATTTCTTAATAAAAACACATGGGCATATGGGATCGTTAATATATCATTCTTTTACTAAGTACTCACTTAGATGGTGATACCACATGCGTCCAGATTGCTTCAATCCATACAGGGATCGTTGAAGTTTGATAGAGTACATGCTACGTTGTTTCGAGGAATTTGCTTCAGGCAATTTAAATCCTTCAGGGACTTTCATATAGATGTCAATATCTAAGAGCCCATATAAATATGCGGTCACTACATCCATAAGGCGCATGTCAAGTCTTTCTGAGACCACTAGAATAATTAAGAACCGAAAAATAATTGCATCCATTACTGGGGAATAAATTTCCTCGTAATCTATACCCGGTCTCTGCGAGAAGCCTTGCACTACGAGTCGTGCTTTATATCTAACGATCTCATCTTTTTTGTTACGTTTTCGTATGAACACCCACTTGTATCCTATTGGTTTTACAACTTCGGGTGTTAGGGTTACAGGACCAAATACTTCGCGTTTTGCTTGTGAATCTAGCTCTGCCTGGATTGTTTATTTCCACTTTAACCAGTCGCTTCTATGTCGACATTCTTCGACAGTGCGTGGTTCAAGATCTTCATCACTTTTTATGATAGTGAGAGCCATAGTGAATGCAAATACATTATCGACAACTATTTTATCACGATTCCATTTTTTATCTGTATAGACATAATTTATTGAGAGCTCTTCATTTACAGGTACCTGAGCCTCTTCGGGGACTGTCTGTTTGAAAATTATGGATGTGGTATCTTCAGGAGTATTAATTTCTACAGGAGTTGTATGCATTTTTTCTTTTCCCCTCCGCTTCTTAGGAGTCACATCTTTTGCACCGACGGGTCTGCCACGCTTTAAGCGTGCTGTTGATGATTCATTTGCTGCTATGTTGACTGATTGTCCTACAGGGACGTCAATCCTTGCTGGAGTATTTGCAGCTGGTATGTATGATTTCATTACTTTTGCCGCGTCGGTAAAAGAATCTGGTAATTGATTAGCAATCTTCTGTAGATGAATCTATGGCTACACATAGAATAGGGTAGAAAAATTTATAAGATCAATACCTATTGTTTCACCTAACTAGGAATTATACCTTCTTCACACGTGTTGACCTTGAACCATTTAGGAATGTTATAAATCAGTGTACACGGTTTTATCAATTCATGGTATGGTACGTTCACGAGAAAAAAAATATAGTATGTACAGATTTACATTCCCGAAATGATAAGCACGGAATATGGGCCATAGCTACATTTAAAAAGGAAATCAAAATCCTGCTTGAAAAATATAAACCCGGTTTACCAAAATCGCTTGGTTTCCATTCTTTAAGCAAATAAAATTAAAGTCGAAGAAAGAGCAATTATCCACGTATAGCCCTTGATCAACACACAACAGGTATATATCCACACATTACAAGCATGTGATCTAAAAACAAAATGGTAATCTATCAAGCATGCTTGTTAATCGTTGAAGCCAAAAAAAAAAAAGATAAATACTTGGTGTTGATAGATGATGTTGAGCACCACGGATTCACGCCTATCGCTCAACACGTGATGGAATACGAGAGAATAGAGTGTGCTGATAACGTATTGTGAATTTGATTATCTTTCCATTGATCAACACACATATATATAGCCCTTGATCGGGACGTTACAAAGTAAATGCAGGGACGTTACAAGGTAAATGCTGAACCGTTACAAAGTAAATGTTGATAGTGTAACTGACGCCACATAAGCGACGGTCAGCCATCGGTTACAACTGTTACGTTTATAATACTCCTTTTATTCTTTTATTTTTAAACTTTTAAATAGTTTTGATATTTTTCTTTTCAAGGGTTGAGTGTGGGTGGCCAGGACTCCACTCCATAAAGTAGGAGGTTCTGTGTTCAACTCTCCTTGGGGCCACCCCCTGGAATGAGTAAGGGTAATAAGTGCCATAGTCCACATTAACTCTCCCAGTACACTCCGACTAGTCAGGTGCTCTAAGAGGCCCGGATATCCACGATTTCAAAAATAAATAAATAAATTAACACACCCTGGTACTTTTAAGCATTAGGAGAACCCCATTGACTTGGTCAAATTATCATTGACTTGCGTTAAAATACGACCTTTTGGATATATATTAGTTCTCTTGATGGATGTTTCCTAACAGTAAACAAGAAATTAAAGTGACTTTTCTAACAGTTATATTTTAGCATCTTGATTGATGTTTTCTAACAGTTATTTTTTTGCATAAAAAAAAAAATGGTCGAATCCAACGGTCGGAAATCTCGATTTAAAACACCAATTAATTAAAGTGACTTTTTTTTTTGTAGGTCCATCAAGAGGTGGATCAAATATCCATAAGGTCAATGGGACCTAAAGATTGCTCCATGTGGCATTTTCGAAGGGGTACTTGAAGTCCTAGGGGACATCAAACATGTGCTCATTACCCATTAATTAACGTGCTTAATAAAATAATTGAAGAAGATCCTTTTAAGAGCATTTCAATGTTTTCATCTCAAAGGGCAGTTTGGAAGACTAGTTTGGTCCGGGCGTGTTTGATTGCCAAATTTCCATGCTCAAAAATCACATTTGCTCAAGAAAAATACAATTTTCCATTGTTTGATAGCCACTTTAAATTGAAATTTTTTTTGGAAAAAAATTGAGATTTTCCCATCCAAACCTGGAATTCATTTCTGTTCCATATATGAAAATATCTACTTTTATTATATTTTCTCAATAATTGGAAATTACATATTTTCTCCGGTGCAATTAAACAGCCATATCAGATGTATTTTCCCACGAAGAATTTTCATGGAAAAGAAAATTTCCTGTGCAATCAAACACGATGTAAGGTTATTAGAGAAGAGATTCACTAGAAGCCTGGGTTTCCTTCAGGCCACATGAGGTTCGTGAAGGCTTGAGCGCTATCCAGTATATGTGCATCCTTGATGTTAAAACTTTCAAACAAATGAAACAAGTTCTCAAAAGGCTAGGAACTCAAGTTCTTCTTCTTTGTCTCATCAAGGAGATCGTACAAATCTTTCATGGCCATGAACAACTCTTCACGTAGATGCGCATGAACATTATCGTACACCACCTGAAAACACCCATACCCTTCACAAGCCTCTTGAACTTTGTGACATAAGTACTTCCATCCATCACTCCTTCCATCTAAATCTTGAGGATCTTTAGTGAAATCAAGAAATTTGATTTGAGCCCCAACCTTCAAATCCATTTTTTTCTTTTCTTTCTCTTTATGAAGATTTGTAGAATGGTTTCTCTATATATAGAGGAGTTCAGCTAATTAAATTTAGAGGGATTTATTTTGTGGGGTGAGGGATTATTATTTTTAAAACATATTTTATGTCTCCCAGAGCACCAATTTCTCCATGGTGATTAGCCTCGATGTCAACATTTTATAATAATTGTAAATATGAACCACGCATTGATTTAAAAATTTTAAACGAACCACGCATTTTTGGACCAAATGTGTGGCCCGTCTAGATGATAGATGAATGTGTGCACCATTCGCAATTTTTTTTTTTTGGTGAAGAGTACCATGCGCATTGCTAATAGCGACACCTATAGGATGCTTAGCTTGTGATTTGGCTAATCTAAAATCTTAATCCAAAAACTGTGGTAAGTGACTGCAATGCAACTCACCACATTAGCACTGCAGTACTGCAACATGCATCCCAGTGCAGCAAAGCAGCTGACAGACATTAAAACTGCACGTACGCAAATGCCCACTTAAGGATCAAGTATATGCTGGTGTTTGAACCTAGCTACCACCAGTGGGTCCCACAAGCACCTTGAGCAATATTTTTTTTCTTTATTGTCTTTGGCGTAGTTAAAGAAATTGATTTAAGGCAGAGCGAAACCTATTGCATAAAGTTAGAGACTTGCTTCATTAGTCACACATAAGACTAAGGGCCCGTTTGCAAACCAGTGGAAGCAAAAAGTAACTTCTAAATTAAGCTGCTGAATTTAGAAGTTGCCATTTGGAAGCAAAAGTTTGTTTGGTGAAACACCGACTTTTAAGTCAAAAAGTGAAAAAGTTAGTTTGGCATGAACTAAGTTAAAAAGTCATTTTCTTATAATTTTGTATACATAATATATTCTAATAAACCATTAATAAAGATCATAAACCAACATCACATATGTCATTTTTGTTTTTAATTTTTTTAATTATAAATTGTCAGTAATAAACGATGCACCAGGGGAGTCATTTTATGGGTAATTATTTAAAAAAAAAAAAGAGATGGTCTACTAACCTACTCCTCAACAAACCATCCTTGTTTTTTCTCTTTCATGAGATGTTTTATATATATATATATATATACAACTTGAGATGTTTTATATCTACACTTCATAATCTGAAGTTTACAAGGGTAAAATAAGCATTTGGAAAGATTCAATTAAAATTAAAAGCGTCTGTTCCGCAATTTTTTTTGACTTTTGCAAAAACATTTTGCTTCTACAAAAAAATGGATACCCAAACAAACTTTTCAACTTTTTTACTTTTGGAAGCAAAAAAGTAAATTATTTCGGTGTTGCCAAACGGGCCCTAAGCAATCATCGATATTTTTGAATAATCAATCGGTAATTGGCAGCAAATAATCAGTTCCCCACCACTTATAATAGCCTTCTTAATGTGATCTTCTGAAAGATGTGAGATTTCTTGAGGTGCATTTGGGTTGTGACTGGGATGCGGGTATTGCCCTAGTGGTTCTTGGTTTTTGCCAAATGTGTTCATGATTCGTAAATATGTTTTAATTATAATATTTGTATTTAATTCCTGAATAAAAGTTGTTGGATTGAATTGTTCTAGACCCTGGTGGGCCTTGCCAGTTCAGACCCCACCCTCCAAGGGTTAGGGCCGAGCTAGGGCATCACCTTTATAAATGAGGATAGGGCTAGGGTGGAGCCATGCCTACCCTGGTTTGGAGTGGTGTTGTAGCAGTAATATTTATGTTATTTTTTTTCTGGTAAAAGTCATTTATGTTGTGTAGTGAGAGAAACATATTTTTTTTATTGTAAGAAGAAAGAATAGAGGAGAGAGAAAGTATGGCTGTTGTGTCATGTCAACACGATGTGGAGGAGAGAGAAGAATGCTGCTCACTTATCTACTTTAATATTGTGGCCAAAAATTGTAATGGAGATGGTTAATGGGATTAATCCATGGCTTAAAATAACAAGCAAAATTATAGTATAGATGGATATAAGAGTTTTTGACTAATAATTCTCAATATTTAATTAGAACGTGTTCTAGCTCCTCTAAGTCATCAGGTCTATATGATAGTCTTGGTCTCAATATCTTATAATAAAGACCATTATGAAGGCGATGACTTAATTCCTCATCAGTCATCGTGGCAAAATATGTGCATATAAATGAGCTTTACCTCAACTTTAAAAGTTCTAGAAGAAGTTTTTTTTCTTCTTTCAAGGCACCCTTTTGCCAACCTTGGAAAAGTACACTTTTGCCCACCCTAAAACAAAATTTGTACAATACTGTCCACCGTTGAACAAAATCCTGGCTCTGCCACTGCTTATCATGGCACAATTTGTTCATATAAATGAGCTTTACAATTAATATATAATTAGCATGCGTTCTCCATGGTTTACTCTATATAAAGTCATCGGCTCTATACGATAGTCTTGGTCTCAATATGTTATAATAATTGCCATTATGAAGGCGACAACTTAATTTCTCATCACAGCACAATTTGCGCATATTACGCGTTCTCCATGGTTTACTCTAAAGTCATGGCGGCTCTATATGATAGTCTTGGTCTCAATATGTTATAGCAATCGCCATTATGAAGGCGACAACTTAATTTTTCATCACGGCACAATTTGCGTTTATAAATGAGCTTTGTGGTTAATATATAATTAGCCCGTGTTCTCCATGGTATAGGAGAGTCTTGGTCTCAATATGTTATAATAATCTCCATTATGAAGGCGACGACTTAATTTCTCTTCACGAGATTCATGACACAATTTATGCGTATAAAAAATTTCTCTCAAAAACTCAGTTCTTGAAAAACCTACTTATTGTGAAAGAAAGAAAACTATAGTAGGTTGATTATGAAAGAATTTGCCAATAAAGTAAAAGAAGATAATTCGATCATCAGATTGATTTCGGACCTAGGAAACCTTCCCTAGATCAGATCATTGATTTTTGAGTCCTGAAGTAATTAGGGCCGTCTATCATCCATGGGGTGAAATGAATCTTAGGAAACCCCTACTAAGTATAAGAACTGATTAACCCCCATAATCTTACCCTTTACTGTGTAGTGGTCATTCCATGATGCGGCTGTGTATCTTAGACTTTGTACAAACCATGGTTTAAAATGACACAATTTAAACGGGTTTTAACGGCTGTTTAAATGGTAACACCCGAAGCCTATTACGTTAAAAATCGATGGTGCCTGCTCTAACATGAAAGCCAATATCCTCTTCTATTAAGGGAACTTTGTGGACTGATATATAATGTACGTAAACTAAATAACAAATGAAGCTGATCTTATTCTATTAAGATGATTATCGACTTTTATTTTATTTATTTAAATGTGAATGCATTAGAACAGGTAGTACAGGAAAAATAATAGAAATTCAGAAGTGCAATTTTTTACAACATTTGGAACGGCCCAAAATCGTTCCCCAAACACCGGAACAATTTCAAAAGGACGATTATAATTTTTTATTTTTATTTTTTAAACATTTGAAGCTGTACCAATTTCTTTTTTTTGGAATGGTTCCTAACCGTCTAAAGTTAAAAACGGTTTGGGAAAAAAATTGGAACGGTCCATGGTTATGAACCGTTCCAAAAGCTTAGGTACGCCACGTTTTGGCACAGTTCAAAACTGTTCCAAATCATAGCTTAGGAACGGTTTTGGGCCATTCCAAATCCCCCTTTTTTTTTTTTTTTTCCATATAGTGACTTCGACAACGCATGACAACCTTGACAATACAGATTTTTTTCAAAAACCTAAATTTCAAAAATTTAGACATTCATGTGTTATGGGTAAGTGTCGAAGTATAGAGGCTTCCCCACACGCGTGCAGACGTACTGCGCACGATTTTTTTTTGAATTTCCCACATTCCATAGATTGGGGGTGTCAATTTTTAATGTCAAAGCATACGAATATAAGGCTTTTTCTTTACCTCATAATGGTAAATTGCAAACATACTTCAAGGATGCCAAATTTAATTTGAGAGAAAGCAGATAAATATTCCCAAACCATTTTCTCTTATTATTTGATTATTAACTGAAACATGGACAACCTTTTTTATTCTGCGGAACGAAAGGCAATGAGCATCATACATCCATGCATGCATTAATCCATAATCAAACTCCAGCATACTGCTCCAGTACATTTTCACTCTTATTGTTGCAGCTGTAGTAATTGATGAAATCCTTGAAGCTGAAGGGTCGGAAGAGGAGAGGGTGCTCTTTGTCCACCAACTCTTGGGGCACCTCAACCACTGCTTCATGCTTTGGTGATACAAACAACGCGTACGAATACCTTTCTGTGTCTCCGCTCATCATCACCCTGTGTTTTGCTGAATGCAATCTCCCATTGCTCCAAGCCTAAGTAACATCAATTCAATTCATAAGGCTTCAAAAACTCTTACTAGCTAACCCAAAATGTAACACAACGTATTCTAATATTAATTTGTATAAGTGATCCGATCAACACCATTTGGAATCAATCTCTGATCATCTATGTTTTGAACAATGTTCATGAGAAGTTGAATTTTGGGTCCTGCAATACTTTCGCTCCTCAAGAATGGCAAGCAAAGTTTTTTTTTTTTTTCGTTTTGATGGGAAAGCGTAAGATTATACTTCGATGTCATTTGGAAAAATTTAAATTTCAGACCTTATATCTGAAACTAGGACTCTTTAATGGGACATTCAGATCATTTGGTAACCACATAAATTCAATGATTTTTAAGTCATCACATCCACTTAATGCAGTAAGACATTTTGGCTGAATGTGGTAAATGATGTAATCTTTAAAAAGACTGTAAGATTATTTAATAAATACCACAAGATACCTTTGTATCAAAAAAATAATAACAAACATTTTAAAATACCTAATATGCCCTTGTCTTTGTTTTTAAACACTAGGAACTTTACCAAACGGATTACAAAAATTAAGCATTTTAAGCTGTTAGTGCTGAAATTAAGTTTTACCAAACACAGTCTTAGTAACAGGACCCCCAATCAGAACTATTAAATCGAAAGAGAATAAAATCTATAATATATATAACAAGTCCAAGGTCCTAATATTTAAAACATTGATATTAAAAAAGTCGAGGGTCCACTCAAATAAATCATCAATTAAATTATTTTTTATTTAAAAATTACCAATTTTTTATTTTGTTTCATTTCAGTCACTGATCTATTTTGACTCATTTGATAAGGATTCAGTACCATGAATCAAGGGCCCAGACATACCTTGATCATATCGCCGACGAAAACAGTGAATGTACCTTCAGAAGGCACTACTTGTAACCAGTCGCCTTGCTTAGAGAGCACCTCGAGGCCCTGGTCACCTTGGCATACAATTGTTAGGATGCTTTTATCTGTATGGGTTGCCACACCAATGGCTGAGTCATTGCTTGGTGGAGCTTTGTATTTCAACAAACGTAAGGACGTCCAGCTGTTTGTGACGTTGGAATCGTAGTATTTTTCCACTCCAAAGCTCTCAAAGATCATTTTCCGAATAAGTAGCTCTAGTTCTAGCATCTTTCTGCATGTGGAATTGAGAGTTTGGCTAGCATAAAAAAAAAATTTGATTAATAGAGAGAAAATTTTATTTTTTATTTTTTGGATGGTAAAAGGAAAATTAGTAGGTTTTGAGTGACTGTCATAAGGATTGCAATGGCTAAGGGCCTTGGCAATAAATATTTCATTATAATTGTCCTTTTATATATATATATATATATATGAACAGTTTTGCTGGCTTTGTGCATGGAAGTCAGTGACTTTGCTGACAGCACGTAGTCAGCATAGGTTTCCTCTATTTGAATTGAAGTTGTGTGGGTGCAACCCTAACTGTAACTTTATTTTTGATAAGTTTAAAGATTTAATTTTATTGGATATAGGCAATTAGAGGCTAAGTTGGAAATGTATATGGATATAGGTAACTGTAACTTTAGCTACCAAAAGCCTTAGAGAATACAAGAGCAAACAAAACCAAACAAATTTAAAAAGCAAAAAAACAAAAAAAAACGCAGAACGTTAACCAACAATATCAGAGATCGAAGAGATGCACCAGAAGCCCGGGTTTCCTTCGGGCCACATGAGGTTTGTGAAGGCTCGAGCAGTATCGAGCATGTCTGCATCCGGGATGACAAAACTTTCACGTAAAGGATACAAGCAATAACCAACATGACGCTCCGAACTGAAGTACTTCTTCTTAGTCTCATCAGGGAGATCGAACAAATCTTTCAAGGCCATGAACATCTCTTCACTTAGGTGCGAAGGAACGTTATCGTATGCCACCTGAAAATACCCATACCCTTCACAAGCCTCTCGAACTTTTTGACATAAGTACTTCCATCCATCACTCTTTCCCTCTAAATCTTGAGGGTATTTATTGAAATCAAAAAACGGGATTTCAGTCTCAACTTTCGAACCCATTTTTCTTTTCTTTCTCTCTCTGAAGGGATGGAGATTGGCTCCTCTATATATAGATTACCTACCTAGATATCAATACTGAACTTTATCGAAATATTGCTATCGATTCTGAATTTGTGACTATGAGTTTGAGCAGTGGCAGAGCTAGTGGGGGCAAGAGTGGGTTGGTTTGGTGTCACGTCTTTGCAACTATGAGTAGTGGCGGAGCCAGTGGGGCACTGTACAAGAGTGGGTTGGTTTGGTGCGTCACGTCTTTCTAGCTATGAAATCACTAACCAGGCTGATTTTTGGTTTATAGGTCCACCGAGGGACTGGCCAAACATCCACATACGGTCAGCGTCCACTGAGAGTGCTACGTGCTGCATGTGTTTTGCATTGTGACAGAAGTATCTGTCAGAACGCTGTGATAGAAGTTTTACACCTATGAGCAGTGGCTGAGCCATGTGGGGCGCAAGAGCGGGTTTGTTTGGTGTCACCACGCACTTTGTAACTACGAGCAGTGGTGGAGACCAAGGTTTAAAGGAGGCCGTTTTAACGGTTAAACGGACTGGGGGCGTTACCGTTTAAACCGTTTAAACGGCCGTTAAAACAGATTGAAACGGCCAGGGGCAAAAATGGAAAAAAATGGATGTTAACGGTTTTAACGATTTGATCTCAAAACCAATGGTTATAAATTACCAATCAGGATGATTTTTGGTCTGTAGATCTACCTAGGGATGGGCCAAACATCCATTCGGTCTGTGGTCTCTAAGAGTATCAATGTGGCTCATATGAACTGACCGAGCTCGTTTTTTCTCCAAACTCCAAAGCACTTGTTTCAAGCTTGCTGTTGAGCAAAATTTAACTCAAGTGACTCATGAATGTGTAGTTCACCTTTGGTGGACCAATACACAAAAAAATTAGATTGGCTGGTGATTTCTAGCCGTTAAACCGAGTACCAAAACAATCTAATCTAACAGCTAGAATTCATTCCATGAAAAAAATGCTCTAATCTAACAGCTATAAATCACCAACCAGGTGTAGTCCACCAATGTAGCGCTCGTGCATGTGAACAAAACTCTTCTACTCTGTACTTCCTCCGTTTCCAACAAGTTAAAGAGATTTACGAGTAAGGTTGGACCATTCATGCCCTGTCAATCACATGTGCCACACAAGGCCATCGTTCAAGTCCCGTCAATAATGCTATCCATTAAATGATTACATTATCGAAGATTAGATTGGACGGTTGTGATCGATCCTATACATGTGAAAGCTCTTATTTGGTGGAAAATATTGGCTGTCCCACCTCCCAAAATGCCACATGAAACACTCTTTCAGGCCCCACCGACCCTATTGATATTTGGCGTTGGCCCACCTTTTGGTGAACCTATCAAGGTTTTGAAGAGAGTCCATATTTGCAAAAGCATCAGGAATGGGACCGTGGAGATAATTCAATCCAAGATGAAGAGTTTCAAGGCCGGCCACTAAAGTTAAACAACCAGTGAGGTATTGAAGAGTTTAAAACGTTGAAGGAAAGGTCCAGGACTGAAAGAGATGTGAAGTTAGCAAAAGGAAGGGTAGGAGGAAGGTTGTAAAGTTCACAACCCTGTAAGTGTAGCTCAGATAAAGATGGAAGCATATTGACAATTTGGAGCCAATCAGCTGATGCCTTACTATTATAAAGTTAACAAATCCCATGTTCAGGTATTTCAAAGAAGGGAGCCCAGAGAGCCACTGGAGATTGTCCACCTTTAAGGTGTAACCAATGTTGAGATCGAGATCTTCACCATGCCAAGAAGAGAGCCGACGAGAAGGATCTCTGGGACCTTCTTTGAAATTGAGGAGCGCTTTCCGTTCAATCTCTATGCAACTTACTTGAGGATTTGCATTGCATGAAGTGAGATTAATGGTTTCCAGGAATAGAAGAAAACCAAACAAGAAATGAAGAGGTTGAATGGAGGAGATGCTTCTATTAACACCCATCTTCACCCTCAACTAATACGCAAACAATTGATTTGATATAGCTACTATATATAGAGGGAGAGATGGACATGAGTCCTGTAATCCTAGAGAGTGCCATGTGCCCAACTTCAAGGGTATTTTTATACTGGTGTGTTTGTGCAGATGCATTTTTTGACAAGAAAAGTGTTTTTGTACAGAAGGTTCGCAATAAGGTATTGAAACATTGAAATTGAAAGTCAATGACTGAAACTGAAAGATGTAAAGTTAACAAACCGATTGGAATTCTCTTCCTTTGGTAACTAAGCAGCAGCACCATGTGCTCTCAGTTCTGGGTTGAGGCTAATTAGTGATCATAACACTCAAATTTCTCAAATATAATGGATGAGCCGATCTTTCCATTTCAAAAGATCGATAGGCACACTTTCCATTCCCACTGACACCATGAATGTTTGTCCCACCTCTTGATGACCTATGCACATAAAAAATCAGCCTGATTAGTGATTTATAGTCGTTAGAATAAGCATTTTTTTTCATCATGCGCTTCAAGAACTAGCCTATGGATGGATTAAAAGTCCATAATGAAAATTATCAAATCCAATGCCTATAAATCACCAATCAGGCTGATTTTTTGTTGTTTAGATCAACTAAGAAGGGGACCAAACATTCATGGGTCAGTGGGCCCAAAAGAGCATGGCATGTGCATTTTAGTGGAAGGATGTATCACAATTTTGAAATAACCTTCCACATCAAAGATTTCTTCCACTGCATTTGTGCCAAACTTTTCCACCCATAATGTATGAAGCTATGAATTGCTAAGGAAAATGATGTTAGAAGCCAATCGTTTCCCATGATAAGTTTGTTTCAAAGACCAAAAGAACTAAATAATTGAAATCAGAGTAAGTACTCAAGGTCGCTGGTAAACATTCCATTCACATGTTAATAGTCTTACAAGCACATATAGAAGATATTCTATATTATAACAAGTCTAAGTGATAGCATTTACCAAACAATCATACCTCAATCTTGCAGAAACATGTTTACAAACATTTCACTTGTGATCTTGGTTTCTCTCCAACTCCATCTTCCTTTGCAAACGAGCCACATTCACTGCTATGAACACAAAGAGCCTATCTTTCATGTCATCGAAGAACCGAAAGTAGACATCTCTCCATGACTTCTTTAACAATAAAGTGCCACAGACACTCCAAAACCCCACTACAAATCCAAATACCATACTAACGTAAAACCATATCATTTTAGATCCATCATCTGCTTCATCACCATCAAAGGACACTGTACCTTGAGATGTTTCATCATCGGAGCACTTTTGAGGCAGCGGAGATCCACAAAGTTCGGGATTACCCATATACATGGATGAATCATTGAGTGTTTGCAATTGGTTTCCTGTTGGAATTCTTCCTGACAATTTATTATATGACAGATTCAAGTGATTCAAGGAAGTTAAAAAAGATAAGCTCGGAGGGATCGGGCCAGAAAGTTGGTTTCTTGAGAGGTCAAGAGTTTCTAACCATTGCAAACTTCCAATTTTCTCTGGGATCTCTCCTGTAAGATGATTCACAGATAAGTTCAAGGTGCCCAACTCCACTAGTCTCGTTACCCCATTAGGGATTTCTCCAGATAGATTATTCCTTGAAAGGTCCATGCTCTTTACGAGGCCAACAATTTTGGTATATTCAAGTGTTGTTCCTTTTGTAAACACTGATATGTGCTCCGAGTAGGAATATTCAGGAATCAGTTCTTCCATGATACTAGAACCGAAACTAGTTATAGCGGTGTCACTCGGATACACCATACCACTCAAATTGTCCAAACATGGTGGAATGAATCCTGACAGATTATTATGTCCGAGATCCAAGATGTGAAGATTGGAAAGAAGGCATAGTTGTTGAGGAATATTTCCACTAAACAAGTTTGATCGTAGGCAAAGAATAAACAGAGAAGATATGCTTTCTCCTATCCATGTTGGTAGGTTTCCAGAGAATTTATTCTCGCCAAGATCAAGGATCAACAATTCCGTGCAATTTTGCAAAGACGATGGGATCTCTCCATGAAGATTGTTGTTACTCAATACTAAGGCACTGAGTGAAGGTAGAAAACCCATTGATGTTGGAATGTTACCGGACAAATTGTTATTTGCTAGATCAACAATCTCCAAGTCTTGCAAATCCTTCCAATTTTGAGGGATATCTCCGGATAAACGATTGTTGGAGAGATTAAGAATCCACAAATCCTTTAGTTTAGTTATGGACGAGGGGATGCTACCGTTTAAAACGTTCCCAGAAAGATCTAAACAGACCAAGTATGGCCTTGTTTCACCAATGTCATGGGGAATTGGCCCCGAGAATAAATTATTTGCAAGATATATTTCCCCCAAATTAGAAGACAAAAGTGGGAGTGGACCCTCAAAGAGGTTGGAACTCAAATCCAGAAATTGAAATTGATAGTTCAACAAACTTGGCACCCTACCCCGGATTTGGTTATTAGAGAGAACTAATGTATCGAACGAAGAAGATAACTTCCAAAACCAATTTGGTACGGTGTTTGAAATCCCAACGTTCTTAAGAAATGCAAAAGAAAGATCCTTTTGCGTTTTAAGCCATGTAGGAAAAGTAGGGCCCAACTGGCAGTTCTCCATTCGGATATATGTGAGTCTAAAAGGAGGGACCCAGTCAGAGCTCAGATTTAAATCCAAGGACTTCTTAAAAGATGGTACAGATATAGCCAAGTGTTTCAATTTCGTGAGGTTCATGAAATGAACTTGTGATATGGCACCCTCCCAGTAATTCCAAGAGAGATCCAATTCAACCAACGTTAAAAGTTGTCCTAAAGAATTAGGCATATGCCCAGTAAGTTGATTGTGGCCCAAGTTTAGTATCTCTAAGCTATTCTTAGTGCATCCAGCCAAATTATCCACAAAATCAGTGAATTCACTGCTAATATTATTGACTGATAGATCTAAACTCCGTAACTTGCAGAGATTTCTCAAAGTTCTTGGTATCCCACCTTCAATGCCAAAATTAAAAGACAAATCAAGGTTTTGGAGAGAGGGCATATTTGCAAAAGCATCAGGAATGGGACCATGGAGATTATTCAATCCAAGATTAAGAGTTGAAAGGCCACTAAAGTTAAACAACCAGTGAGGAATTGTAGAGTTAAAATTGTTGTAGGAAAGGTCCAGGACTGAAAGAGATGTAAAATTAGTAGAAGGAAGGGTAGGAGGAAGGTTGAAAAGGTCACAACCATGGAAGTGTAACTCAACTAGAGATGGAAGCATATTGACATTTTGTAACCAATCAGTTGATGCCTTACTAAGGTTAACATATCCCATGTTAAGGTGTTTTAAAGAACGGAAACCAGAGAGCCACTCGAGATTGTCCACCTCTAACTTGTAATCCCAATAATAGAAATCATTGTTGAGATCCAGATAATGCAAGCTAGAAAGATTTCCCAGATGACTAGGAATTGTTCCAGCTAAGCAAGAACCAGAGAGATTGAGATACCTCAACTCCACGAGAGAACCAATGACCTTGGGGATGTGGGTTCCGCTGAAATTGTTGTAGCTTAGGTCCAAGTAATTTAAATGTTTCAATTGGAGCAAAGAAGGATTTATATCACCTCCCAAACCTGCTCCGTCAAAGAAGGAACTGAAATTACTTCGGAGGTCGAGCTTGACAACATGTCCGGTCCTGCCGTTGCAGCCTACGCCTGTCCATATACAACAATCTTCACCATGCCATGAAGAGAGACGAGCAGAAGGATCTGTGAGACCTTCTTTGAACTTGAGGAGCGCTTTCCTTTCAATATCTACGCAACGCACTTTAGGATTTAGATTGCATGAAGCAAGTTTAATGGTTTCCAGAAACAGAAGAAAACCAAACAAGAAAAGAAGAGGTTGAATATTGGAGATGCTACTATAATTAACGTCCATCTTCACCGTCCACAGACTACTAATACATGAACAACAAATCTGATATAGCTACTAACTATATATAGAGGGAGATGATGAGTCCTCTAAGTGAGAACACGTCAACAAATCATAGAACACCAAATCTGACCGTTCACGTCAACAAATCATAGAACACCAAAAGTTAAGATTCACAAGTAAGTTGGGACCATTCATGTCCTACATGGTTTTAAAAACGGCCGTTTAAACGGTAACGCCCCAAGCCCGTTTCAGTTAAAACCGTTTAAACACTTTTTATCGGTTTTGAATAAATCCGCCATTTTTTTTTGTTTTAACAGCTGTTAAAATCGTTTAAACAGCCATTTAATTCTGAAAAATTTTGTGAAAAAATGGCCGTTAAATTCGTTTAATTTCCATTAAAATCCGTTAAATTCCTTTTTTTTTTTTAATTCTCAAATTTTAAAATTTGAATTTCAGGGCCATTTTTTCCGTTAAAACCGTTAAAATCCATTTTTTTTTTTCATTTTTTCCCCTGGCTGTTTCAATCCGTTCTAACGGCCGTTTAAACGGTAATGCCCCCAATCCAACCGTTAAAATGGCCTCCTTTAAACCTTGATGTCCTATACATGTGCAACACGTGGCCATCATTCATGAGAAAATTTTTGAAGCGGCGGACATTTAGAAGCAGCGATCACGTGGCCAATATTATTGCGCTAGGCCAAGTACAATAGGGTTAAACTGGCGCAATATCAATGCCCCCTACACTTAGATGTACCTGGCGCAAGATCAATGGCGCATGATCGCTGCTTCTAAATTTTTGCCGTTTCAAAAAATTTCTCATCTTCCATGTCAATGATGCTATAAAAGGACCGTTACAACAGTGATGACTCACCAGTCAATAACATTTAAGACTGAGGATGACTCGTGAGTAAGCTTGGGCCATTCATGTCCAGTCCATAACATGGACCACGCGCTTAGCCCACATTCAGTCGAGTCAATGATGCTATCAGTTCAAAGAATGTTGGGATCAATCACAGTGAAGACTGGATTCATTGGATTTGGGCTGGATTTGCTTTGCCTGCTTTGAATTTGATTTCAAGATTTGAATACCCTTATTTAGGGAAAAGTATTTGATGATTTCCACTACAACCTCTTCTAACGGGAAAAAAATCTCTGGTCTCGGGGTCCTTCAAAATGTCTAACACGTACCCTTAATTTTTAATTGCTTAATGAGAACATTGCGGAAGAAGAAAAATATCGACAAGCGTGGACTAAACATCTATGTTTTCAGTGAGCCCAAAAACATGAGCTAATTAGGGCCTCTCATCAACTGCATCAAGATTTCCATGCATCAAATAAAATTTCTTTCCCTTCTCTCTCCTTAATCCATCAATTTGTTATTGGACATTTTTAATTGGGTTTGAATGTTTTTTTTTTTTTTTTTCCACATATTTTACTTTATTATCTATTATCTATACTAAAGCTCGGCACTGCTGAGGTGGCGCTCTCTCCATCTTTTTTCCAACATTTTTTCCGAAAATACCCTCCATATTTTTTTCAACATTTTTTCCAAAAATATCCCTACACTCAACTTTATCTCTCCTCTATTTACTCATTCTCATAACTATACATCTCCTTAAATCCCTCATCAATTCTTAATTTCCCTACCAATAAAGACGTGTTCTCTTTCTTATTTTAATAAATCTCTCTTTAAATCCATCATCAATTCTTAATTTTCCTACCAATAAAAACATGTTCTCTTTCTTATTTTAATAAATCTATCCCTATTTACCATAAATAAAATTCTCCACCTTCTTTCAATTCTCAATATATCTTTTTCTTTCTTAAATAGAAATTCTCTTATACTATGTAATACCTCTCATACCATAAATAAAAAATCTCTTTTATATATATACTAAAGCTCGGCACTGCTGAGGTGGCGCTCTCTACATCTTTTTTACATCGTTTTTTTTCAAAAATACCCATATTCATTCTCTCAACCAAAATTAATGTTACTTTTTGAAAATTTTCCTTCTCCAAAACGTCTTCTTTTGAACTCTTCCTTCTCCAAACCGTTTCTTCTTCCAACCAAGATTGTCTCTTCTTCTCCTTAAACTCCTCTTCAGTCTTTACAACTTCTTCTTTTCTTAAAACTTTCCTTTACATATTCTATTTCCAAAACGTCGCACCATTCTCCAATTATTTCCTAAAATCCCTTCATCAACTTTTAAAACATCACACCATTCCCCAATTATTTCCTAAAATCTCTCCATCAATTTTTAAAAACTTCTCTATAAATATTATTTGATTTCCTTCCAAAACATTACGTCTCATTCTCACGTGCCTACAAAATAAATCCTCTTTTATCTATTCCCTACTCTCCACCCAACGCATCCACTAAGATTAGATTATCTAGTGAGGGAAGATTTGAAAATCGCCATTAAATGCGGTACGAACGTTGATTTTACATAGAGAAAGATGATGAAATTTGGAATTGGGACCTTCAAAAAACCTACGTCCCATTCTCATCGTCGTCAAAAGAAATCATTTTTATCTATTCCCTACTCTCTACCGACGAATCCACTAAGATTGGATTAACTGGTGCAGGATGCTCTGGAAATTGCCATTAAAACTGAGCATTGATGCAGTAGAGGAGGATAAAGTTTAGGATTGGGATAACAATGTACAAAAATTGTTGGCGCTGCAAGCATCATGTTTCCTCTATTAAGCAATAATTAGATGTATGGGTTTTCTTGGTTAGATTATGAATATTGTCATTTATGCTATTATTGGGCATGTCAAAAAAATTATTTCTATATGTAAATTATTTTAACAGTGCCCGTGCTTTAGCACGGGCTATTGATTACTAGTTATTATATTATGAGAATAAATCCTACTACTACTTCTATTCCCGGGTTTCCGCACTTGAATAAAAAAAAAAAGGTGCTTTTGTACAAAAGGTTGGGAAAAGGTATTGAAGCATTGAAGTTGAAGGTGAAGGACTAAAATTGAAAGATGCGAAGGTAAACTGATTGCTGGCTCCGGGGGGACATCAAACTTTGAAGTCTCCCCACCCAAAATGTCTGACAAGTACCCCAATCCCCTAACTCAACCCTCGTTAAGCCCTTGGTTAATGGTTGAAATGGGGTACTTGTCAGGCATTTTAAGAGGGCGACATCAAAGTTTGAAGTCCCCCGGGGCCAGCGAATTTTTTCTCCAAACTGATTGGAGTTCTCTTCCTTCAATAACTAAGCAGCAACACCGCGGGCTCTCAGTTCTGGGTGGAAGCTTAGCAATCATAACACTCAAATTGCTCAATGACAATGGATGGGTCACGATCGATTTTCAGACCAAGGTTTTAAAAATGGCCGTTTAAACAGTTTTAATGGCTGTTTAAATGGTAACGCCCCAAGACCGTTTTCGTTAAAACCGTTTAAACACGTTTTATCGGTTTTGAAAAAAATGGCCGTTTTTTTTATTTTATCGGCCGTTAAAATCCTTTCAACGGCCGTTCATATCGTTTAAACAGCCGTTTACTTTTGAAAAATTTTGTAAAAAAAAAGGGCCGTTAAAACCATTAAATTCCGTTTAATTTCTGTTTAAATCCGTTAAATTCCATTTTTTTTTAATTTCAAATTTTGAATTTCAGTGCCACTTTTTCCATTTTTTTCGTTAAAATCCGTTTAATTCTATTTTTTTCCATTTTTGCCCCTGACTGTTTCAATCCGTTTAAACTGTTTAAACGGTAACGCCCCCAGTCCGTTTAACCGTTAAAACAGCCTCCTTTAAACCTTGTTTCAGACTGTATATTTGCTTCACAACACTCAGTACGGTACACTATATTGAGCTAGCCGATTTTCCTTCCCCCCGAAATGATACGTGGCACACTTGCCATTCCCACTGACAGCACCATGAATGTTTGTCCCACCTCTTGATGGACCTACACATTAAAAATCAGCATGATTAGTGATTTAGAGGCCAATTGTTTCCCATGATAAGTTTGCTTCAAAGGCCTAAAAACCTTAATAATTGAAAATCAATGGAAGTACTTCCTCAAGGTCGACGAGAAACATTTCATATTAGATAAAACTTCGATCACAAGGCCCTGTGATCGAAGTTGAAGACAGGGCAGTAGATCTCGGCATGTGGATTTTGTGCGGACGGACCACCTCGGCCTCACTGCACACGTACACAGGTGAGTGTTTTGGCAAAAAGCACTTGAGTACTCACCTGTGGCCCTGTGATCAAAAGTGAAGACAGGGCAGCAGATCCCGGCACGTGGATTTTGTACGGACCGACCACCTCGGCCTCATCGCACACATATAGAGGTGAGTGTTTTGTCAAAAAGCACTCGAGTACTCATCTTTCATCACAGGGATCTCTCCATGAAGATTGTTGTCGCACAATACTAAGGCTTGGAGTGAAGGTAGAAAACCCATTGATTTTGGAACGTAACCAGACAAACTGTTATTTGCTAGATCAACAATATACAATTTTTCCAAATCCTTCCAATTTTGAGGGAGTTCTCCGGATAAACGATTGTTGGAGAGATTAAGAATCCGCAAAGAATTTAGTTTCATTTTGGATGAGGGGATGCTACCATTTATAAGGTTCTTAGAAAGATCTAAACTGAACAAGTATGGCCTTGTTTAACCACTGTCAAAGGGAATTGGTCCTGAGAATGAATTATTCTTAAGATATAATTCAGTCAAATTAGAAGACAAAAATGGGAGTGGACCCACAAAGATGTTGGAACTCAAATCTAGAAAGCTAGACTGATAGTTCAACCAATTTGGCTCCTTACCCCTGATTTGGTAATTATTAGAGAGATCTAACATATCGAACGAAGAAGATAACTTCCAAAACCAATCTGGTACGGTGTCTGAAATCCAAACGTTCTTCAGAAATGCAGAAGAAAGATCCTCTTGCGTTTGAAGCCATCCAGGAAAATTAGGGCCCAATTGGCAGTTGTCCATACGGATATATCTGAGTCTAAAAGGAGGGACCCAGTCAGAGTTCACATTTAAAACCAAGGACTTCTTAGATAATGGTACAGATATGGCCAAGCGTTTCAATTTCATGAGGTTCATGAAATGATCTTGTGATATGGCACCCTCCCAGTAATTCACAGAGAGATCCAATTCAACCAACCTTAAAAGTTGTCCTAATGAATTAGGCAAATGCCCAGTAAGTTGATTATGGCCCATAATTTATTATCTCTAAGCTATTCTTAGTGCATTCAGCCAAATTATCCACAAAATCAGTGAATGCACCGCTAATATTGTTGACTGATAGATCTAAACTATGTAGGTTGCAGAGATTTCTCAAAGTTCTTGGTATCCCACGTCCTTCAATGCCATAATTAAAATGCAAATCAAGGTTTTGGAGAGAGGGCATATTTGCAAAAGCATCATGAATGGGACCATGGAGAAAATTCAATCCAAGATTAAGAGTTGAAAGGCCACTAAAGTTAAACAACCAGTTTAAAACTGTTGTAGGAAAGGTCCAGGACTGAAAGAGAAGTAAAATTAGCATAAGAAAGGGTAGGAGGAAGGTTGAAAAGTTCACAGCCATCGAAGTATAACTCAAATAGAGATGGAAGCATATTGACATTTTGTAACCAATCAGCCGATGCTTTCCTAAGAGCATCTCCAACGCTGTGCTATCCCACCGTGATATCCTAAAATTTGGCACCGTGGGTGAAAAAGTAGTGCTCCAGCGCTGTGCTATCCTAATGCTATATTATAGCATATGCTATATCATGTGCTATATTTGGCATAGGATATAGCATATGCTATATTTTAGCATGTGGCAGCTTTATGGGTTTTGGCTCTTTTGATACATTCAAACCTTTGGATCTTGTATCCCAAATAATGCTTAAAATCCCACGGTTAAAATCAACCCATGAATGCCTAATCAGCTGTCCATGTGGCACATTTTTAGAGGATGCTGACCGTATGGATGTTTGGCCAATGCCTAGGAGGTGGACCTACAAACTAAAAGCCAACCTGATTAGTAATTTCAAACCATTTGATCTTGAACCCCAAATAATGCTCAAATCCCCACTTTAAAATCAACCCATGAAAATGACTCAATCCAAAAAATAGCATTGAGATATAGCATTGCACTATTGGAGCATGCCATGCTAAATATTATATTTTGGCACTGTAGTTGTCTCAAAATATAGCATTGAGATGGCATTTTAGTATATCAGCGTTGAAGATGCTGTAAGGTTAACATTTCCCATGTTGAGGTATTTCAAAGAAGAGAGACCAAAGAGCCACTGGAGATTGTCCACCATTAAGGTATAATCACAAGGATAAAAAAAGAGACTCGAGATTGAGATAATGCAAGTTTAAAAGATTTACCAGATGACTAGGAATTGTCCCAACAAAGCAAGAACCAGAGAGATCGAGATACCACAACTCCACGAGAGAACCGAAGAACTTTGGGACATGAATTCCGCTGAAATTGTTGTAGCTTAGGTCCAAGTAATTTAAATGTTTCAATTGGAGCAAAGAAGGATTTATCTCACCTCCAAAAGCTGCTTCATCTTCTCCGTCTATTAATACATGAACAACTAATCTGATATGGGTACTATATATAGAGGGAGAGATGGATATGAGTCCCTTAGGTAAGAACACAATCAAAGAACACCAAGTCTGAGTAAAACTTCGCTGACCGGCCATAATATGAGCCACGTGGAACGTTTTTAGAGCACACTGACCGTATGGATGTTTGGCCAATCCCTAGGTGGACCTTTCTAAGTCTTGGATTGGAGTCATTTTCATGGGTTGATTTTAACCGTGCGAATTGGGTACAAGGATCAAAGGTTTGAAATCACTAGTCAGACTGATTTTTTGTTTCTATACGGTCAGCATCCTCTAAGAGTGTACCACAAGGCTTATATCGTGGTCGTCACGGCTTCGCTCTCTTAAATCTTCGGCTTGCAAAAACGAGAAAGATTTTGATCATGGACATCCATATGAGCCACGCGTAACACTATTAAAAATCACTGTCCCTATCGAAGTTTTTGGCCCATCCATACGTGGATGTTCACCGTATGGATGTTTGGCCAATCCCTAAGTGGATCTACAAACCAAAAATCAGCCTGATTAGTGATTTCCACACTTTGGATCTTTGTACCCAAATAATAGAAAATAATACTCAAATTCCTACGGTTAAAATCAACCCATAAAAATGATTTTAACTAATGCTTAGAAATCACTGATCAGGTTGATTTTGGGTTTATAAGTCCACCTAGGGATTGTCCAAACATCTATACGGTTAGTATCATCTAACAAATTGCCACGTGGCTTATATTGTAGATGCTGCCTGACCAGCAGTGGTCAGGTAAGATTTACTCGATGCGACATAGCGTTGGTGTGATAAATTTATTTTTACTTGGTATTTCCTCCGTTTCGAACAAGTTAAAGAGGTCAAAATTTACCACAGTTTCCAGTGTGAGCCTGTTTACTCGTGCCACACGGGGCCATCGATCAAGTCCAGTCAATGATGCTATCCATTAAATGAATGCATTATGATTATATAATATAACGGTTGTGATCATTTCCTAGTGGAACACTCTTTTGGGCCCACTGACCCTATTGATATTTGACCCACCTTTCGGTGGACCTACCTACAAAAGATTTGCAACATGGCATTTCGGAACGGCTATGATTAGGGGGTATAAATCGGACGGGACTGATTTACCTTTGGGCCAGGCTCAAGGCTAGCTGCGCCGAAGTCTAAAGGAGAAACCCGAGGCCCAACCCGAAGCCACACCTGTGGTCACTGGGCCGGGAGGGCATAACCACACGGTTAGATTTTATTTTTTTGGAATAGTGAGGGCAGAACCACGTACGTAGGTGATACTGTGGTAAGTGGGGAGAAGAGGAGGGTGGGGGTGGCAGATATGGTAAGGAGTAAAACTTGGCTGACCCACCCACAATATGAGCCAAGTGACACACTTTTAGAGGACGATGACGGTGTGGATGTTTGGCCATTCCCTAGATGGGCATACAAACGAAAAATCAGCCTGCTTAGTGATTTCCAAGCGTTGTATTGAAATAATTTTCATGGGTTGATTTTAACCGTGGGAATTTGAGCACTATTGACCATTATATGGGTACAAGGATCCAAAGGTCTGAAATTACTAATCAGGCTGATTTTTGTTTTATAGGCCCATCTAGGGATTGGCCAAACATCCATACGATCGTCGTTTTCAAAAAGTGTGCCCTTCATAGCTCATTTTTTGGGCTCACTTAACCGCATGGATGTTTAGCCCACCCCTTTTTGCCAAAGTAAAACCACCATTGGATTTGTGAAATTCACGGCCGAGGACACGAGTGCAAGGACGAGTTAGATAAAAACGAGTTTATGTCGACATAATGTACCTCTTGTAATGATGTAAAGGGGCAAAAAAAAAAAGGTAAAAACCAGTAATCTTTGAACGTGAGGGAGCTTTGTAACTATGACTTATTTGAGATCCCTAGATCATGGAAGCAGTTTACACCAAACAGTTCACCAGATTCAGCTGGAACTAATTACTGAAATGCTATTAGATAATGTAGCATATCGAAGAGATTACACTTAAAAAATCGATCAGGTTCTATTAGACTCAGTCTGATTTTCCTGTTGAATTTACATTTATGATTGATCGTTAGGGTTTGCACTTTACCAGGATTTCGGCCAAACCTTCGTATGAATATCTACTCAATATCTTTTACAGCATCCTGAACCATGAACACAAACAAAATTACAAGTCATTAAGTATCGCCTCCATTTTCATGAACATTCTAATGTAGCAACAAAACAAGACTTATAACAATCTAGATTTATGAGTGTAAGTCGTCGTATCCAAATCATAATCTTACTATTTGGCAAAATGCAGCCTAATGAATCATCAACTTGCTCAGTTTTGATTTAAGCAGTGGCTGAACCATAGATCTAACCATTTGTGAAACAACAAGTAAATATGGTCTGAACACAGTTGTCAGAGCCTGATGTGTCAACTAGGCCATGTTCCTAGGCAATGAGTTTGAAAAACTGGTAAAATAGCTTGGGAGACTGAAGTGAGGACTATGTCATAACAAAATATATGACCGTAGTAATTAAGTATAATACTAGCCGTGTTGCATCAACAGATAGGCATTACCTTTGCAAGCCGTGACACATAAACTGCAGCCAAGGCTGTTGCCAAGATTCCCAGGCCGAGTGTCAGTAACTGACCATTCCCTCCAGGTAAACCGATGTCAGATTCTTCTTGCTGAAAAGCCAATAAAACTCAAATTTCAGGTGGGACGAGACAAAAACCTTTTTACCTATACAAACCACATATTGACAAACAAAACAAAACCAAATATAATGTCTAACATACTAGTGACTCAAAGAGTTGCAACAACTAGAATAAGGCAAATACACAGATTATGAGAGAACAAAGTGGGTCATAGACAACCAAGTACCTTGACCAGACAGCAGCAATTTTCTCTTTGCTGCTACATCGCATGTTTGACAGTACACCCTTGTGAATGGTTTTTGGATGACGGCCAATTCTGTAACTCTTTGAGTTACCATACTAAATGGCATCGTGGGTTGGATCTCACAGTCCATAGTGTTGAGCTGTGTGATGTAAGCAATAACCTCTTCAGTTGCCTCCATCAACATGGTTAAAACAACATGGATTGTGGGATCCAGAAGGTCACAAGCCCCAACCTTTTAACTTGGAGCTATTGGATGATTTCTAGTTTACTAGTTTATTTACTAATTTAATTTTTCTTTTTTTGTCGGTAAGCCGGGATCGAAGACCTTGTGGTTGTGGTGCAAAATGTCAACCAATTGAGTAATGGGCTGAAGCCCTAGTTAGCCAATTTCTGTTTTAATACAGAAGAAAGATTCGTAAAATCTTGGAGTTTCCTGAAGTGTTCCCTTCAAGAACTAAATGTTTGTAAACAGAAGGAAAAAAAAAAAAATCAGGCACGAAATGTTAACATGTATGTATAGAGGTCTAGTTTAGTCATTACATATATTATTCTGTCATATCCCTGTCATTTGCTCAAGTGTAGATAAGCCAAATAGGGGTCATCACGAAAGTAACAACTGAGGACTAATTTTTAAGTTCCAAGAAATTTCTTTGAAGCTAATAAGAGAATTGAACTAGGATGAAATTTAGAACTTCAAAAATTTGTGTTGAAGTTTCCTAAGAGATGCAACTTTTTTTTTTTTTTTGATACCATGGGTATCCGGCCCAAACCCAGCTTCCTAAGGATCTTTGTTTCCTAATGCTCTGGAAAAAGTTAATACTATATTGCCTTTGTCATCCTCTACAATTTCCCCCTTTTCTAGTAACACTCATATTGCTAATGGAACACCTGGCAAGGATGAGCTTTAATTTTCCCCTCTTTTGTTATTCCCACAAGGAATTAGTCTTCTCTGCACGACAGAGTCATCCTATTCCATGCATCTGGATTTCCTTCAAATAGAGGCCCAGGTCACTATCTTGTAATTGATGACATTGACAATTGACAATTGACTTCAAGAATTTCTTCTTTTGAAAGATTCGTCTATTTCTCCTTCCAAATCCCCCAACGAAAAGCAAAGGGTGGTGTTCTCCATAAACTCTCCTTTTGCATCAAGGTTTGCAGAGCAATTAAATCAACAGAGTAACTTGGAATTATCCATGCTATGCTGAAACAAAAATTTGAAAGATCCATACCTCTTTGGCAAGCTTGCAATGGATGAAGATGTAATGGATCTCCTGAGCTTCGTACATATTACACACTCACTGCAGATATTAGCTTTCATATTTCTGCATTTGCTTTGAAGCCTCCAATTTGAGTTGCACTTAATCTCAAGCTTCAACACTTCAAATCTTGTGTATCATACGGTTAACTCCAACATTCACTGTTGAAGCTATTTTGCAGATAATTATTATTTTGTCTACGAAATCCACTTCCCCATGTCATTGCCGAAATTTTAGAAGCCATTCATCTGGGGAGTAAATCAGAAGTGTTTGATTGAGACCATCAAGGTCTTCTGTAGTGATACACAATACATACTTCCAAATTTTGGTTTTGGCCAAATTTTGTATAATAAATTTGATTGCATTTGCTTGAAATTCCAAGGCTAGGATCAGTTACGGCCACTACACTTTTGGTAAGTTTTTCATAATTCATACAGATTGCTTCATTAGGAAATTCCTCAACATTCAATAAGGCAGGAAAGCATTCGAGGAGATATCTTGATGTTTTTTATACTTCGTAACTCACTATTTTCTACCAAGATTTTGAATTTTTGAAATATATTCTCTGGTTTTGAGATTTCTTCCTTGAACATCGTGTATAATAAATACCAAAGACTTTTGAGATTCCTCAGTGCCTCAACATCTTGGCATCCCAGCATCTCATATTCTCAAGAATTGGTATCTGGGTCTATGGCCCTACGTCTGCTTTCAATTAGTGGAATTGTTATCATATACGTAGAAATACGTATTTTATATGTATAGTTATGTAAATACCCCCTTGAGGGGTATATTTGTCTTTTGTATTTGGGACTTACATAAATAAGATTTATAGTCATTGTGACCTAATCACAAGACATCCGTTTCTCCCTCTTCTCTCTTTCTCTCTCTCTCTCTCACATACTGTGGAACCCTAATTCTATAATTCAACTTGGTATTAGAGCAAGGTTGCAGGGCTGATAGAAGGTTTTCTCCTCCGACTTCATCCAGGAAGGTGATAACGTCATCCAAGCCATAGGCTGACGTCAGCATTGTACGGACAGATCTCCACCTTTTCTCCCCAAACTCTACCATTAGCTAGATCTCCTTTTTTTAAGGATTTTTTGTTATTTTTTCACGAATTTTGGGATCCATCTCAAGGTTTTTTGAGTTTTTTTCCTCGAAAACTCAGTTTTCAAACTAGCGTTTTTTTCTAACCCTTAATGACCTTTTTGGGGGGGGTTTGTTGCTTCGATTTAGTCCCCCCCAATCTCAACAACATATGGATATATCACATAAGTGATTCCACGAAGGATTGAAGGTTGTGGGAACCTTTTTCTCCCCACTAGTTACCGCCGGCGACTTTTTTAGCCATTTTGGGCTATCGATTGGATCTTCATCCTTCCTCTTTTCATCTCAGATCTATTTGCAATGCCTTCTAGTAGCTTTAGGATGTTTTTAACCATCTCTATGCTGCTGTTCTCTACCATTAGCCTCCCTATGATGCTTATTTGATGCCCTTTTTGGTGTTGTTTGATCACCGACACTACTCAAGGGTATTATTTCCCTTTGGATTACCTTCTTTTTTAGGTATTAGGGTTCTTTGGGGGATATCCTTGGTCCGTTTGCTCTTTGAGGCTTCATCAGATGGGTTTATGTCCGTTGGTGTGGTTGTTTATGTTCTTTCTAGCCATCTATTGATCTTCGGTGTGGTGTTAGTGTTCCTTTTTTGGCTAGTTCCTCATGGCAGATCCTTCACCACCTCCCGTGGTTCCTCCATCTCCCTTGGTTTCTCCATCCGGGTCAGACGTGAGCACAGAAGTTCCCTCCAGTAGAGTTGGAGGCCCTATAGTGCAACACTTAGCCTATGAGAACCCAAGTTTGCAGATCACCTCAATGAAATTAGATGGCAAGAACTACTTACGCTAGGCTCAGGCTGCACGATTGTTCACTGGGGGCCGTGGGAAACTTGGCCACACTACAGGAGATACGGTTGAGCCTCCCAGATCTGATCCCTCTTATCGACAGTGGCAGACAAATGATCTCATTGTCATGTCATGACTCCTCAACTCCATGGAGCCTGAGATCAGTGAGAGTTTCTTATTCATGCGCACAGCGCAAGAGATTTGGGAGATCACTAAGAAGACCTATTCGCAGAAGCAGAACGATGGACGAGCATTTCAGCTGAACAGACTATCTCCCACTTCCGGCAAGGGGAGAAGTCTCTTTCTCAGTACTATACTGTTCTTCGTACCTTGTGGCAGGAGCTTGATCATTAGTACTCCTATCAGCCTCTCAACCCCATAGAGATTGCCCCCTTTCATCGATATATAGAGAAGGGTCGAATCTTTGATTTTCTTGCTGGCCTCAATCCTTCTTATAAGCTGGCTCATGTTCAGATCTTGAGTAGCAGGGTGGATCTTCCCTCTCTCAGTGAGGTGTACGCCTATCTTCAGAGTGAAAAGAGTAGGCGGATCTCTCTTCATAGTGAGCATCTCCTTCCAGAGCGATCAGCGCTAGTGGCCTCTCCTGCTTATCAGCCACAGCAGTCACAGCAACCTCAAAGAGGCTCATCTTATCAGATTCCTGTCTCAGCTCCATCCTATGCTCCCACTAGACCTTCTGGGAAGTCCTTGACTAGAGAGAGGCCCAAGTGCGATTTCTGTGGAAAGTTAGGACATGTGCGGGCCAAATGTTGGAAGCTACATGGTCGCCCTAGCCAGCCAGGGTCTTCTGGTGCTCATATTGCCAGCGTGGATACTTCGATTTTAGCTCCTCCTGGATAGTCTCTGACTATCTCTCCGCCTTTAGCTTCTTCTAGAGGTATCTCAGCCACAGAGCTTGCAGGCCTTCGACGATTGCTTCAGCAGCTGGATGGTCCTTCTGCCACATCGTCCACCTCCTTTGCCCAATCAGGTAAACCTAGACCTGCTCATCATGTGTCTCTTCCATCGTCCAGTCCCACTTGGATCATTGATTCTGGGGTGTCAGAACACATGACGGGCATGTCTTCCTTATTTTCCAGTTATACTATCTGTTCTGGCCGTGATAAGGTGAAGACAACTGATGGTACCTTATCTTCTGTGTCTGGGAAAGGGAATATCCTTCCCTCTCCCCAATTGCTTCTTTCATCTGTTTTGCATGTTCCCAGATTTATTTCTAACCTACTTTCTGTTAGTGCTTTGACTAAAACCCTAAACTGCAGTGTCACTTTTTCCCCTACTTCTTGTGTCTTTCAGGACCTAGAGACAAGGAGGACGATTGGCACTGGACATGAAGCTAATGGCCTCTACCTTCTGGATGGACACCTTCCTGAGCCCACAGCACTATAGTCTTCTGCTAGTAATAGTAGTAGTAGGATAAATGTTGTTTTGAACTGGCATGCTCGTTTGGGGCATGTCTCTTTTCAGTATTTGAAACTTTTATTTCCTAGTTTATTTACTTCTGTTTCTTTTTCTGTTTTACACTGTGAGACATGTAAGCTCTCCAAGCATTGTAGATCCACTTACCCCTCCAGAGGTAATAGAAGTTCTACTTGTTTTAATATTGTGCATTCTGATGTATGGGGTCCTTCCCCCACTACTTCTCTATTTGGCTTCCGCTACTTTGTTTTATTTGTTGATGATCATACTCGGTGTACATGGGTTTATCTCATGAAAACCAAAGATGAAGTTCATTCCATCTTTCAGGGTTTTCATAAGATGATCCAAACCCAGTATGGTATCTCCATCTAGGTCCTTCGTACTGACTAGGGTGGAGAATATATGTTTGGGGGTCTTCAATACTACCTTCTTGACCATGGGATTTGTCATCAAAATTCTTGCAGCTACACCCCTCAACAGAATGGTGTAGCTGAGAGAAAAATGAGACACTTGACTGAGATAGCTCGATCTCTTTTGATTGGCTCTCATGTCCCCAAGACCTATTGGTCAGATGCTGTGTTGACAGCTGCCTACTTGACAAATAGGATGCCTTCTCGTGTTCTCAACTTTAAATCTCCTATTCAAGTTCTTTCTCCTGGTTCTCCTTTCTTTTCTGTTCCTCCTCGCATCTTTGGGCGTGTATGCTATGTACATATCCTGGGTCCTCATCGCACTAAACTAGATCCCAAAGCACTCAAGTGTGTCTTTCTTGGTTATTCTTCTACCCATAAAGGGTACAAGTATTACCATCCTTCCTCTGGGAAGAAGTTTGTGTATGGATGTCACCTTCCGTGAGGAGCTTTCTTTTTTCTCTCCCATCTCTCATCAGGGGGAGAGTAGTCATGAAGAGAGGTGTACTGTTCCTCTTCCTACTATATCTCTATCTCCTCCTCTGGAATTTGAGAGGTTTCCACCTACTCATACTACTAGTGTGATTGATAGTGCTCTTGGAGCTCAGAAGGAGCTCGAAGTCTATAACAGAAGGGAAAAAGCCACAGCCGATCCAGTACCAGTGGTTCCTACCTTGGATCCAGGTAATCCTCCACCTCTTTCTATGCCTGTCATTTCTCCTTCTACTGATACTTCTGATCTTCCCATTGCTCTAAGAAAAGGAGTCAGAAGCTGCACTCAGCATCCTTTAAGCCACTTTGTCTCCTATGATGCCTTGTCCCCCTCCTATAATGCCTTTATCACTTCCCTTTCCACTATTCCTATACCCTCTTCAATGGTAAAAGGGCCGGCTCAACCAAGATGGAAAGCTGTTATGATAGAGGAAATGAAAGCTCTGGACAAGAATGGGACATGGGAGCTTGTTGACCTGCCAAGAGGCAAGAAACCTGTGGGTTGCAGATGGGTGTTCACAGTCAAACACAAGGTTTACGGGTCTGTTGAGAAGTACAAGGCAAGATTAGTAGCCAAGGAGTATACCTAGGCCTATAGGATTGACTTTGTGGAGACCTTTGCACCTGTGGCAAAGATGAACTTCATCAGGGTGTTATTGTCAGTAGCAGCAAATCAAGAGTGGCCTTTGCATCAGCTGGATGTGAAGAATGCTTTTCTTCATGGGGACCTATATGAAGAAGTCTACATGGTGCCTCCTCCTGGATTCACTCCACCATGACATAGTAGCAAGGTGTGTAAACTGAAGAAAGCCCTCTATGGGCTTAAACAATCTCCAAGGGCATGGTTCGAGAGATTCACCCTAGCCGTGAAGAAGTTGGGTTACACTCAAAGTCAGGCCGATCACACCCTATTTGTGAAGCATCAAGGGAAGAACACCACTGCCATCATTGTTTATGTTGATGACATCATTCTCACAGGGAATGATGCAGCAGAGGTAGCCAAACTGAAGCTTCAGTTAGCAGAGGAGTTTGAAACCAAAGATCTAGGACCTCTCAAATACTTCCTAGGCATCGAAGTTGCAAGATCCAGTCAGGGGATCTTCATCTCTCAGAGGAAGTATGTCTTAGACTTGTTACAAGACTCAAGCAGGTTGGGTACCAAACCAGTGGAAACTCCTATAGAGCAGAATCACCAGCTAGCAGATGCCAGTGGTGAGCTACTACAGGATGTAAGGAGCTTTCAGAGACTAGTTGGGCGATTGATCTATCTCTCCCTGACTCGACCCGACATTGCCTATGCAGTGAGTGTGATCAGTCAGTATATACACTCACCCAGAGGTGTTCATTTAGAGGCAGCACATCGGATCTTGAGGTATCTCAAGTCAGCCCCTGGTAGAGGTCTTCTGTTTGAGAAGAATGGCCACATGCGTATAAAGGCTTATACCGATGCAGACTGGGCAGGGGCCAAAGATGATCGGAGATCCACTTCTGGATATTACACATTTGTTGGGGGCAATTTGGTCACTTGGAGAAGCAAGAAGCAACCCGTTGTCGCCAGATCTAGTGCAAAAGCTGAATTCAGAGCAATGGCTCATGGCTTGTGTGAAATGCTTTGGTTGAAAGTGTTGGTTGCTGAACTTGGTTTCTCAGTTTCAGGGTCTGTGAGCTTATATTATGACAACAAGGCCGCCATCAGCATTGCTCACAATCCCGTTTAGCATGATTGTGCCAAACACATTGAGGTGGACCGACACTTCATTAAAGAGAAGATTATTTCTGAGGCAATGGGCACCCAATTTGTGAAGACTGATGAACAGGTTGCAAATGTTTTCACGAAGGGAGTTCCCAGTTGGCAACTCCATAAGTACTTGTGCAAATTGGGCATGAGAGATATCTATGCACCAACTTGAGGGGGAGTGTTATCATATACGTAGAAATACGTATTTTATATATATAGTTCTGTAAATACCCCCTGAGGGGTATATTTGTCTTTTGTATTTGGGACTTACATAAATAAGATTTATGGAGTCATTGTGACCTAATCACAAGACATCCATTTCTCCCTCTTCTCTCTCTCCCTCTCTCTCTCTCTCTCCCATACTATGGAACCCTAATTCTATAATTCAACTGGAACCACATGGCTTAAATCCCTAATTTAGTCCCTCATGAAATCCTAGTCCTTAGGTAATCATTCTTCTAAATGGCCCATTTATTTAGTTCCCAAACCCCCGACAAAAGTACACCACATTATCCTAGGCCTCTAGTAGTTAAAATTGCAAATTCTTTGGAACTCCTAGTTTTCATAATTAGCTGCATTCTCAAGCAAGGCTATTCATTCTCTGATGTTTTCATGTTCTCAGATTAGCTGTTAATCTTGTTTCTCCTTGTCGATCACTGCAATAATTGTGACACAGATATTTCCCTTGCTTCTTGTATTGTGTGGGTGACTGGGCAACTTGGGGAAGCCATAGAGCTGGTCATGTTATCCTTTACACCACTTCCATTACCATTATTTGCTTCTTATTTCATTTAGCCTTCTACGAAATTTAGTAGTAATTTGAGTTAGACATTCAAGATATGGATATCCTCATGACATAAAGGATTGCTTTCAAAGTCCTTTTCATGTGAAAAAAAACAAAGGGTTAACCTAAAACATGATATGCAAGACACGTCAACATGACACAGTATTGTTCAATGTGCAAGTATGGGTTACTCATCAGCAGGGGTCAAAATACCGGTATCGTTCAATGTATCCTGGTAAGGTATGCTGGAAAATTCACCGATACACTTTGATATGCAAGATGCACATCAATACATTGCTCTAAACAATAACATAAAAACATGATGTTTGAAGCAGTTAAACTACCCCTACAACTATATATACTAAGCAGAATCACGCTTTATTTTTTCACTGTACACACCAATACCCTAAGATATGCAAGGACACATTAAACAAAACTATGTTTGTTTCTTAGACATGAAAAACTATGATGTTTAGTGCAATAACACCACCTTTTACAACATATTTATGTATCAAAAAGTTTTTTTTTTTTTTTGATCGGTATCAAAAAGTTATTTTAGTTAACTATACAAATCGATAATCCCTTGTGTATCATATCAGTAAATTGAAAAACCGATATGTATCATACAACACATTTTGATATGGTCTAATATTTTAAACTATGCTCGTCTAGAAAGATCTCTTGTTCTTTGTTAATGAATTCCTAATTTCACATATGTTTCAAATCCATGTACATTCAGATGATCACAATATGCAAATCCCAAATCTTCTAATTTGCTTTATCGATGAATTCATAGACATAGATGTCTTCAAACTACCCAATCAAACATTTTTTTCTTATTTAAAGAACTCGTATAAAAAACTGAAACAAGATCTAATCAATCAAAAAGTATAATTTTTCTTCAAGTTCCTTGGAAGCGGGTATGGGAGCTATGCTAAGAGGCATTGCACTCCATCACTGATGTCTTCAAACTACTCAGCTAACAGTTTGATTGAAAGGAATCACTGGGTCTTGTAGGAAACTATGGCTCTCTTGACTTCCACAAGAGTTCCTTCAGATTTCCATACATAAGCTCTTTGAACTGCAGCAACCCAATCATATGCATCTTCCTACAATAATCTGTTTTAATAGTGGACATAGTTCAAAGTATCATAACATCCCATACTGTCTCAGTGCAGATGCCTTGTTCCGGTAAGGTACTGATGGTACATAAGAGTATGTATTGTTTTGTACCAAAACCTATTTAAGTAACTAAAACCTTGTTTTTATAGTATGCCTTCTATAACACATATAAAAGATATATAAAAAAATTTTAGTTTAATTAAACATTAAAATTAGCTTAACGTATCTTTTTTTCTCTTTCCAATGGTTCGTTCTGTCTCAGTCGAGATGTCTCTTTCACTCAGCTTACTGAGATTCTGAACGAGCCTAAGATTTTAAACCATACTAGTGGCAAAGTTGAGAAGTATAAGTCACGATTGATCAGTTACAATATTCCTATTTTTGTTGTGTTTTACTCACAACACTGACAAATCCAAGCTTGATTGTAGACAATGGTTAGAAAACATACTTCTAATCATCCCTATTACAAGTATTCCTTCTAGGCATGTTGATATAGCGCTGAATTTGAGGGCAAATCAGATCAAGACTACTGAGCTAAACAAGCGCTGATCTTATTATAGAATGCAGACAATAATAAAGAACGAATCAATATATGGGTGTAAATCTGATTCCAATGAACTTTATATTACTGATCAAGGGTCTACACCTGAGATATTCAATGTAACAATAACAAGGACTGAAAGTACAATGAAGAAATGGAAGCAAAGAGAATAACTCAGAAAACTCCAACCTGAAAAGCAACGAGGCAAGGAAAATCTGTCTTCCTCTATGTTGTAGAACTCCAAGTGGTGATGGGAACACATGTTATAACTGTAGTGGCAAACAAGATTGGTGACGGTCCTTGAGCACACAATGGTAGAGGAAGGGTGAATGGGTTGTCATAAACAACAGAGATAAAAACCTATAAAGGGGAGCACATGGACTACTAAATACTAGAGAAAATTATCCAAAAGCATCAAAATGAATCCATCTTAAGGGTGTCGTAAGGGTATTTTTAACAAACAGTAATTGCCTAAGGAGGAATTCGGTAATTTGCCAGAAAGAGTCTTTTAGACGTCCTCACCCTGAAAGTTAGGGCTCGAATGGGATCCATTTGCTTGAATCTGCTGAGGTTGATGGGCAGGCTGTCTCTTTCCGTGATAAGTTCGAGTGCCAGACGAGAGGCCTCAAAGGATTGGACCTCCAGGCACTTTGTTACCTCAATACCCAATAAAAGGTGCATAGCAGGCATGCCAAGGTAGACTGCCTACCTCCACTACCACTAGTTCACTTTCGTGCTTGAGTACAAGTCGGACACCCAAAATAAGATGCCCTCAGCCATCACCTCGTCTGCTCCTTACCATGGCAACAATGGCAACTGGGTTTGAGTCGATCGAGGAGAAGTATGTTGAGGACCCTAATTTTGGCCGGATGTATCAAGACTGCATGGAGAACAACAGAAGAGGTGATGAAGGATATACAATAGAATTAATCAGAAAGTTCCAATTGAAAGAAGTTGTTGACTGCGCTTCCTAAAGGGCTGGGCATCTCAATAATCTTCAATGTCGGAGACTTATATCAATTCCATGGAGGAGTAGATTTGATGGAAGGTGAAATTGAAGAAATAAAGCCCCAATTATCCGAGGAGCCTAAGAACCAAATCAAATAAATGGTCTCTATGAAGACTTTGTAGACACCGAGGTAGTACATACCATAAATTTTTGGTCAGGTGGAGAGGGAAGCCTACAACTGAGAACACTTGGGTTAGTATGGAAGAACTACACAAATTTGAAGAAAAAGGCTTCAGTAGGTTCAAGAAACAACTCGCACGTAACCAGGAGGAGGAGGAATGACATAGCCCGGGCCCAACCTCCATCAGTAGAGACTAGATCAGACCTGGTCATCCCTAGCAATTATTTCAAAGCCTTCTTTTTTAATCCATTGAACCCTGTCTGCTGAACAGATCAGTCCACATAGCAATCTTAGTCTGGCCTCATTTGCCCAAAACAAGATCAACTTTGACCCCAACCAGCATTAATGATTTTAGTGTTGAAGGACCTCTCTATTATTATAGATTGTTTAGTGTCTTTATGGTTTTATTTTCTTACTTATGTAAGGGCCCACACTTATTAATATAAATAAGATTCATTGGGGTGTGTGTAGGGTTAACACACATAACCCCTCTCTTCTCTCTTCTCTTTCCTCTTTCCCTCTACAGTACAGGACTTGATTTCAACTTGGTATCAGAGCAGATCATTGTCGGATCCATATCAAGACATACTCGGAAGATCGTACACACCGTGGAGGAACCCTAGCACCCTTGAGACTGCTGCTGCCATCGCTAACATCATCCAGCCGTACGGCTGACGTCATCAGCCGTACGGACAGGGTGCTCATGGAGACCTAAAACTCTACCCCCTGGTAGATCTTGATTAATCACGATTTCTAGTGATTTTTGGAGAATTTTCTAAGCCCTAGATCGATGTCTTTGGGCTGATATTCAAAAAAAATCGAAAAAACTCATTTTTTTCTTCTCGGATGATTGTGGAGCCATCCGGCAACTTTTTCTAGGGATTGTTGCTTCGTTTTGGTCCCCCCCTATCCCCTCTACAGATCCATAGGTGGATCTCTTAGATCCATCAAGTATTGAGGTGTGTGGGTTGATTTTTCCCCCCACATAGTACCACCGGCGGCTTTTATTGGGCAAGGAGTGCTGTCCACGCACTACCCTACCTCATGGATCCTTAAGGAATGTCTTCTATGGTCTCTTTGGTGATGTTTGGGTGTTGTTTAGGTGCTGCATGATGTTCCCCTTGCTCCGTGGCTTCTTAGAAGGTGTTGTTTGCCTCAACATGCCTTTTCTCTCCTTCAAGTGCCCTCAGGTTGGTTCCTAAGTTTTTTTTTTTTTTAGTTAGTTGTGGTTTATTGCGTTTTTGTTACTGCTGGTTGTTCTTTTAGAGCGGTAATGTCGACTTTGAATGAGTCGGGCAAGTCAGATGCGTCCTCCGGGGCTCCCGTGACTACCGTTTCAGCCCCAATGCCGTTTGAAAACCCTAATTTGCAAATCACCACTACCAAGCTGGTTGGAAAAAATTATTTGAAGTGATCCAGAGCTGCAAAAATGTTTATTGGTGGACGCGGGAAACAAGGGTACATTACTGGGCGATTACAAACACCCGCCGAGACCGATCCTACATTTGAATAATGAAAGACAGGTAATCTAGCGGTTATGTCATGGCTACTCAATTCTATGAAGTCCCACATTAGCAGAGGATTCATGTTTTTTTCCACGGCCAAGAAGATCTAGGATGTAGCAGCCCAAACTTATTCACAGCAGCAGAATGTCGCCCGTGTGTATCAGTTACGCTAGAGCATTGCCACTTTTCGTCAAGGGAATTTGCCCTTGGCGGATTATTTTGCTAGGCTCCGTGGTATGTGGGAAGAACTTGATTATTATCAGGTCTTTACCCCTAAGTGCCCAGAGGATGGTTTACAGTATCAGAAGTTGGTTGAACAAAACCGTACATATGAGTTCCTTGTCGGCCTGAATGCTGATTTTGAGTTAGCCCGTGTTCAGTTACTCAGTAAAGACGCCTTGCCATCCCTCAATCAGGTATATGCATATGTTCAAAGTGATGACAGCCGCAGAGATATAATGTCTCCTTCTCCTGTTCATGAAAAGTCCGCCTTGACTGCCTTTCCGCCTGCTTCCAAACCTCCTAAGTCTAAAAACCCGGTCGTCAACGATGGCACCAAAGAGGGTCCTTCACCTACTTGTGCTCATTGTGGCAAGAAAGGCCACACCAGGGATCGGTGTTGGAGCTTACATGTTTGTGAGGGGTGTGGCCGTAAAGGCCATAGCAAGGATAGGTGCTACCATATTCATGGCCGACCACCACAACTACCTGGGACTCCCACTACTGCTCATAGTGCGACTATGGATTCTACACCGGGGTCTCCGCCCCCCTATACTGCTGCGCCTCAACCTTCTGCCTCCACAACACCCTTCTCTAGAGATGAGATAGAGAACTTGCGACTCTTTATGGCCCGACTGGATGGGCCTACTGCCACTTCTACATTCGCACAGTCAGATATCATCAGCTCTGCCAACCTTGTCTCTGCTTCCGCTTCCACTTCTAGTTCACCCCGGATCATTGATTCAGGGGCTTCAGAGCATATGACCGGTATGTCATCCTCTTTTTCCTCATATTCCGTTTGTTCTGGTGAGGATAAAGTCCGCATTGCCGATGGCACCCTTTTCTCTGTTTCGGAGAAAGGTTGTGTCACCCTCTCTTCTGGCTTATCTTTATCTTCAGTTCTTCATGTTCCCAAATTTGACACTAACCTATTATCTATTAGTTCTCTTACGAAGAATCTTAACTATTGTGCAACCTTTTTTCCTTCTCATTGTGTGTTTTAGGACTTTACCACGAGGAGGACGATTGGCACTGGACGTGAAGTGGGTGGTCTCTATCTCTTGGATGCGACTCCTACAGCCTCTACAGCCCTTCAGTCTAGTAGTCTTAGCAATAGTGTCAATAAAGAGCATATTATGTCTTGGCATGCTTGTTTAGGTCATGTTTCATTTCCTTATTTACGCATGTTATTTCCTGAGCTGTTTAAGTCGGTGTCCATTTCAGATCTTCATTGTGAGGTCTGTGCATTGTCCAAGCATTGTCGAACAACTTTTCCCCCTCGTGGTAATAAAAGTTTATCTATTTTTGACATTGTTCATACTGATGTTTGGGGTCCATCCCCTATTACTTCCTTCTTTGGCTATCAATATTTTGTTTCTTGGATGATTTTTCTTGCTGCACATGGATATTTGTTATGAAGTCAAAAGATGAGGTTTACTCTATCTTCAAACAGTTTCACAAAATGGTTCTCACTCAGTTTGGAACATGCATTAAAACTCTTCGATCTGATCGAGGCAGAGAGTACATGTATGGGGGTCTGCAGACGTACTTGGCCGAACATGGCATTGAACATCAAAATTCATGTGCCTTCACTCTACAACAGAATGGCGTTGCTGAGCGAAAAAATAGACACTTGTTGGAAGTGGCTCGTGCCCTTCTGTTGTGGCACCATGTTACTAAAACATATTGGTCTGATGCAGTTCTCCTTGCCACTCACTTAATCAATCGTATGCCATCTCGCTCTCTCCAGTTTCGTACTCCGTACCACTTGCTGCGTCCTGAGAGTCATCCTTTTCTAGTTTCCACAAAGATCTTCGGCTGCGTCTGTTATGTTCACATCCTTGGTCCGAATCACACCAAGTTGGATCCAAAAGCCTTGAAGTGTGTCTTTTTGGGTTACTCTTCGACCCGTAAAGGCTATAAATGTTTCCATCCCTCCTCTCGTAAGCGGTTCATCACCATGGATGTCACATTTTTGGAGTCAGCCTCTTATTTTCCCGATGATACTTCTGCCTTTCCTCAGGGGGAGCATCTTAGTTGTGAGGAAAGGCATGTCTCATCTGATCCTGTTTCTCTGCCATTGGCTATGGATGCTCTTGACAATGGTCCTAATCCGACCATGATTGACACTATTGACAGGGGTACTGACAAGCAGGGGGAGCTGCAGGTGTACTCAAGGCGTCGTCTGACAGGGAAACAGATTACCACTGAACTCCAGGGCCAACAGTCATCCTCAGAGGATCTAGGTAACCCTACTTCTAGCTTTGTTCCTTCCTCTTCTTGTGATAGTGGCTCTGACCTTCCTATTGCTCTTAGGAAGGAGAAGAGATCTCGTACCTAACATCCAATTGCTAATTTTGTTTCGTATGATAATCTATCTCCGTCATACAAATCCTTTGTTACCTCGTTATCCTCTGTTGCTCTTCCTTCATCTGTAACAGAAGCTCTGAAGCATCCTAGGAGGAAAGAAACAATGTATGAAGAGATGAATGCGTTAAAAAAAATAGCACGTGGGAGTTGGTAGACTTACCAAGAGGCAAGAAACCCGTTGGATGCAAATGGGTTTACACTGTGAAATGCAAGCCTAATAGTTCAGTGGATCGGTACAAGGCAAGATTGGTGGCAAAAGGCTACTCTCAGACTTATGGGATAGACTACAAGAAGACATTTGCTCCTGTAGCTAAGCTCAATTCCATCAGGGTTATCCTTTCCCTTGCCGCAAATCAATCTTGGCCACTATTTCAGCTCGACGTCAAGAATGTTTTCCTTTATGGGGATCTTAAGGAAGAAGTGTATATGCTGCCCCCTCCTGGCTTTCAACTTTCTGGGGATGAACAGAAAGTATGCAAGCTTCAGAAAACTTTGTATGGTTTGAAACAATCACCAAGCGCGTGGTTCGAGCGCTTTAGTGGGGCAGTCAAACAAATGGGGTATAGTTAGAGTCAAGCTGATCATACTTTGTTCATCAGACGTGACAGGGAGGCTGTGACAGTTTTGATTGTATATGTTGACGATATCATTGTTACGGGTAATTGTATTGCAGAAATAACCCGATTGAAGGAGTTCTTGGCTTTGGAATTTGAGATTAAGGATCTGGGTACATTGAAGTACTTTCTGGGGATAGAAGTTGCGAGATCCAATAAAGGAATCTTCATCTCACAAAAGAAATATGTATTGGACCTGCTGCAGGATACTGGTATGCTAGGGGTCGACCTGTTGACACACCCATTGAGGCAAATCATAGACTTGATGGTCAGTCAGGGGAGTCTCTAGAGGATGTGAGTAGCTTTCAGCGATTGGTGGGGAGACTTATATACCTAGCTCATACTCGCCCTGATATTGCATATGCGGTGAGTGTAGTTAGCCAATACATGCATTCCCCCTGTACTACACATTTGGAAGCCGCATACAGGTTTTTGCGGTACTTAAAATCTTCCCCAGGCCATGGCTTACTATTCAGCCATCAGGGCCACATGCGTGTGGAGGGTTTCACAGATGCTGATTGGGCAGGAGCCCAAGATGATAGGCGCTCTACATCAGGATATTGTACTTTTGTGGGAGGAAATTTGGTTACATGGCGAAGTAAAAAACAACAGGTTGTTGCACGTTCGAGTGCTGAAGTTGAGTTCCGATCAATGGCCCATGGGGTCTGTGAGTTACTGTGGCTTAAACTGTTACTTGGAGAACTCGGTTTCCCCGTAGAAGGGTCCACGTCATTATACTGTGACAACAAGGCGGCGATAAGTATTGCCCACAACCAGTTCAACATGACAGGACCAAACACATTGAGGTGGACCGTCACTTTATTCGTGAAAAAGTGACATCGAGAGTGATCTGCACACCCTTCGTTCCTACATCTGATCAGCTAGCAGACATTCTTACGAAAGGCGTTGCAACAGCTCCGTTTACTAAGTGCTTGAGCAAGTTGGGCATGATTGATATCTACGTCCCAACTTGAGGGGGAGTGTTGAAGGACCTCTATTATTATAGATTGTTTAGTGTCTTTATGGTTTTATTTTCTTACTTATGCAAGGGCCCACACTTATTAATATAAATAAGATTCATTGGGGTTTGTGTAGGGTTAAAACACATAACCCCTCTCTTCTCTCTTCTCTCTTCTCTCTTCTCTCTTCTCTCTTCTCTCTTCTCTTTCCTCTTTCCCTCTACAGTATAGGATTTGATTTCAACTTTTAGGACCTTCTCTATCACCCAAATATTGTTGTGTTGGTGCTTGTTTCTTGTTATTTTGTATTCGGTTATCAGATCTGTGGTTGCTTGCCATGTCCAGCAACCTAAGATTTGGAGGTCATACAAGTCTAAGACTTTGAACCATACCCATACAGACAATTGTGCCCATACCTGGGTAACATAGGAAGAAATGACTTTATATTCCAATATAACTATACAATTGCATTTGTAACAATAAAAGAAAAACCATGATCGACTTACAATGATCGCTCGCCCAAGTGCACCAGCACTGACATATGCCCATGTTCCTGGAAGCATCCCCAACCAACTGCACCCAACTTATGGTTGAATTTTGTGTTAGAGGTAGAAACTTTGCAAGTTAACCCATTGACAATAACAGTGTGTGTGTGTGTGTGTGTGTGTGTGGAAGGGATATCCTTCATCGATACACTGCACTAGCTTATTTGTGGGCATGCTTTGCCAAATAAATCCATTAATTTGAATATATGACATGTAGACCAAAGTAACAAGCAAAAATAAATTTTATAACCACAGAAATCAGTCCCTGTTTTGAGGTAAGCAATCATCCAAAGTCAAACTATAGCAAAACTATTTATGACCATATTTTTTATTTGATAATTTGAAATACAACACAGTAGCCTTATAACTTTTCAAGACAAACAGATCTCTTCCATCTGGAGTGTAGCAAATATTTTCATTAGCATGTTATTCTAACATACAGATACAGTCATACAGATAATATAAAGTGCTTTTGACACTTAAAAGCAAGTCTAATGGTGTGTGCGGATTTGGTGTCTCGAATTATTTTATTACTGTTGGTGTGCCTGCATAAAGTTCTAGCCAAACTGAGAGGGGGCAAAACCCGTTCGCCAGGGCCTTTGGAGAAATTGCATAGTTTCTTGTTTTGGACAGGTTTCCTTATTGCTTTGGGACTAGGGTTTGAGACTCATATATAAGCCATTGTTACAAGCTTATTGTTATAATTCTCATATGGTGAAAGCTCTCGATTGTCATCACCAATGGACATAGCCCTTAGTGGGAAACCACATAAATCTGCTTTCTTGTACATGTGATTGTTTTTCTTCTTTGTGGTTGATCCTTGATTTCAGCAACAAACTAATAGCAGAGCGAGGGTTCGAGTTTAGGGATGGCTACAATGATTTAGAACACAAGGTTCGAGGTGGAGAAGTTTGATGGGAAGAACAATTTAGGTCTTTGGTAGGTCCATGTCAAGGATATACTGATTCAGCAGGGTTTGCACAAGGCGTTGAAATTTCTAAGGCAAGCCTAGAGACATGTCTGAAGACAAATAGGAGGAATATGATTTGAAGCCATGAATGCGAGTCACTTATCTCGCAAAGAAGTTGCTCTATAATTTCATGCATGAGAATTCGGTGGCGAAGCTATAGCAGGCTAAGTTGGAAAACCTGTGTATGATGAAATCTCTCGTGAATTGGTTGTACCTTAACCAACAGTTCTATACACTGCGAATGAAGGAAGATAGAGTATCTCTAATAATTTCAATGATTTTAGTTGTATTATCTCTGAGTTACTGAGTATTGAAGTTACAATAGAAGATGAAGATAAAGCCCTTCTCCTATTGAACTTTCTTCCTTCATCCTATGAGCATTTCGTTACTATGTTGATTTATGGGAAGGATTCCATTGAATTAGATGACGTTACATAAGCCCTGCTCTCTAATGAGATAAGGAAAAGGACTTTTGGTAACAATTCTCAAGCAAAAGGCCTAGTTGCTAGAGGGAGCACAAACGAAAAGGGTTCTAGTTCTGGGAAAAATAGATCCAAATCAAAATTGAAATAAAAAAAAGAGTGCAGAATACTAGTACTATCATACAAAGGAGCATTTGAAGAGGGATCGTCTTAAACTCAAAGAAAAAGAGGAGAAAAGCATAAATCCTCTAACATAACAAGTGTGGGGGCATTTTCCTTGCTTATTTTCATACGAAGGGTAGTAAAATTGATCCTAGGATGAAGTAAATTTTTCTAGGTAATGCACAAGGGGTGAAGGAGTAAATGACAACAATAGTAGGGAGTGGAAGGTTGCCATGAGGAGGAGATGGAGTTTCTTTGGAAAAATTAGACTTCACATCTTGTTGAGTTACCCAAGGGAAATAGGGCGATTGGGTGTAAATGGGTTTACTAAAAGAGAAGAGCTCCAGAAGTTAGTGGAGACGGATAAAAGCATGGTTGGTGGCTAAAGGCTACATTCAAAAGGGGTAGACTTCTGCATGTGCAAGCAAAGTGGAGAGAGCGTTAATCACCTCCTCTTGCACTGCCACGTGGTAAGGGAGGTGTGGTCCTCCTTCATCATGGAGTTCGGGATGCGCTGGGTTATGCTGGGTTCTGTGATAGACCTCCTATCTTGTTGGAGGACGTCAGCTTTTTCCCAGAAATGGCGGATTCTGTGGAAGCTTCTACCTATGGCCATCTTCTGGGGAATATGGAAAGAGAGGAACAAGCATGCATTCGAAGGAAGGAGTGAAGGAATGGAGGCTATCATCATAAATATAAAAGGGCTGTTGTATCTTTGGTCTAAGCTCTACATTGAATGTAAAGGGCTGTTTTTTGAGGACTTAGTGTTCCGATGGGATCTCCTTTGTCTTAAGGATGTAGGCTAGCTTGCTTGGGGAGGCCATCTCATCCTCCCTTGCAGCCCCTCTTGTATTCTCTCTTGCTATCAATAAAGTCTATACTTATCAAAAAAAAAAAAAAAAAAGGGGTAGACTTCAATGAAGTATTTTCGCCAGATGTAAAGCACACTTGGATCCATGTTTTGTTGGTTATTGTGGCGTTGTTTGACTTAGACTTAGAACAACTAGATGACAATACAGCTTTCTTACATGGTGAGTTATAAGAGCAAATTTATATACATCAGCCTGAGGGGTTTAAAGTTACTGGAAAGAAGACTATCTGCAAGCTGATGAAATGGTTGTATAGCCTAAAACAGCCTCCTAGGCAGTGGTCAAAGTGATTTGACATGTTTATGATAGGGTAAGGCTACACCGGAAGTGCGTTTATTTCAGAAGGCTCACTAATGGGTGGTCTCCTGTCTATATGTTGCTATATGTTGATGGCATGCTTATTGCTACTAAAAATATGTCTAAAATAAACAAGTTGAATTCTCAACTTAACAAAGAGTTTGAAATTAAGGATTTGGACGTTGCAAAGAAAATTTTGGTAATAGAGATATACAAGGAAAGAGAGATGAGCAGATTATGTTTATTAGAGAAGAGTTACATTGAAAAGGCTCTCGCACGATTCGAGATGGAGAACGCTAAGGAAGTTAGTACTTCATTGGCTGCCCACTTCAAGCTTTCATCTAAGTTATCTTCTAGTACAAAGGATGAGTGAGATTTTATGTCTCAGGTCCCACATGTGAGTAGTTGGGAGCATGATGTATGCTATTTTTTGGCACTCGTCCAAACATTTCACATGTAGTCAATGTGATTAGCACATACATGGAAAAACTAGGGAAAGAGGATTGGCAGGCAGTGATGTGAATACTTAGGTACCTACGGAGTACTTTGGATGTAGAACTTGTTTTGCAAAGGGGTGGTGGTTTGCATAATAATGTTATTGGGTATGTGGATGCCAATTATGCAGGTGACTTGGATCATAGAAGGTCCACGACAGACTATGTATTTACACTAGCAGCTGGTCCTATGTGTTGGAGGTCAATGTTACAACCAACAATTGCAATGTCCATGACACAAGCAGAGTACATGGTAGTGATTGAGGCCGTGAAGGAAGCCATATGGCTTCGGGAATTGGTTCGTGATTTGGGTGTTTTGCTAGACAAGATTGAGGTACATTGTGACAGCTAAAGTGAAATCTGTTTGGCGAAGAATTAAGTTCGTCACACAAGAACCAAGCATGTTGATGTTCGGTATCATTACATAAGTGGGAGTATTTCGGATGGAGTTCTTTGAAGAAGATCAACTCGAAAGATAATCCAGCAAATATGTTGACAAAGCCGGTTCCAACATTCAAGTTCGAGCATTGCTTAGACTTGATAAATGTTCTAAATAATTGATTGGGCACCTTGCAGGGTGCATTAGAGATGGTAGTTCAATGAGTGTTCTTTAGGTTTGATAGAATTGAAGCCAAGGTGGAGATTTTTGTATGCGGATTGGGTCTCTCAAATTCTATTATTACTGTTGGAGGACCCACGTAAGGTTCTGACCCAACTGGGGGGGGGGGGGGGACCGAGACCTTTGGGGAAATTGCATTGTTTCTTGGGCGGGTTTCTTTATTTCTTGGGGATTAGGGTTTGAGACTCATATATAAACCATTATTTTAGGCTTATTTTGTGTCTTTTGAATTCTCATATAGTGGAAGCTCTCAATCGTCATCTCACGTGGATGTAGCCCTTAGAGGTAAACCACATAAACCTGTGTTCTTATGCATGTATTTGTTTTCCTTCTACTTTGCAATTGCCATCGTTTCTGGTTGATCCTTGATTTCCTTAACATCTAACTGGTCAGAAAATAGAAAAGTAGGAAACCTCAAACTAAGAGGACACTTCCATAATCCATCCATCTTATATACAGAAAATTTCAGTTGTAAAGATTTGGGACAAAGATTTCTACGACATTAACAGAATAGTAAGATAAAATGACATTAAATGCAAATTACCATCTACTAAGAACATCTTTACCAAATCAGTGCATGTAAATGTCTAATTAAATTGTATAAAATCGACTTTTGAAATCAGATTTTCAACATTTCCTGCACATGACATATGTCAACAATTGGCCTCCCTTGGCTTTGTAGGTCATCTTGACCTCTTTTAGCCTTGGCGTGTGCTCCTTTCGCTTTCTCTAATAAAGTTTATACTTATCAAAAAAAAAAAATATACATATGTCAACAATTAGGTGGAACAATGGAATCATGATATTGTCATTTGATAATGGTAGTGATGGATGTGGGGCAAACAATGGGTGAAGTCAGTGGTTGTAGCATGATTCCATTTGGTGGAAGAACCATCTTGTATACACTCTGGCTCCTGCCTCATAATATTAAAGAGCAGCACCAATTACATCCCCCGCAGTCCAAGGGAAAAGGCATAAAACCTGCTGGTTATTCTAACAGTAAAGAAAACTTAAAATAGCTTGCGGATACCAAGAAACTTGAACTAAACAAACAATTTATTTCCATATGCAATAATGAAAGTCAGCTCTCAGTGTCCAACGGAAAAGGATCACAAGACAAAAACCAACAATGAGAATAGTAAAAAATAAAAAAAGATACTTTAATTGGGTAAACAAGAAACGGACCTGCCCAATACATATGGTACCAACTTCACGGACGTCAACCCATACAAATAGTTCCCAAGTGAAAATGGAAGCAAAGGACTTAAACGGAGGAGAGTGACAACCCTGAAACCATTCTCTCCAATTGCCTTGTCTATGGCTAGAAATTTCTTGTTTCCTTCAACCAGTTTAAGAATACGTTCACGGGCAAAATATCTGGCAATGAGAAAGGCCACAGTTGCTGCCACCTGCAAAAGGTAACAATACCACTTAGAAGCCATGATTCATTAATTCTCCATACTACAGTTAGCAGCAAACCATCTTACCGTTCCACTGATAGAGACAATTATAGTGCCAATAAGATTGCCAAAAAGAAGACCAGCCGACATGGTTAAAGGGATGGCTGGAATCGCGAGGATCTAGAACATAAACCATTCCAAGTTAGGGAAAGAACAGGATAAAGGATTTGTAGTAATTATCAAATTCTTGGATATATTATTATAAGGATTTATAGTACTTAAAGATTGGTCTCGGACCGAATCACCCAGCATTAAACCAAGTCAAGCCAATTCAATTCTCCAAGTCCAATGCATATTAGTCAAGTATTTCTGAGAAGAATTAACAATATTTGAGGTTCAAATAATTACTTCTTATAAAGTGTCAGCAAATTTAATCTTTTCAGCTACTCATAGTTTCTGAGGAATTACACGACATTTGCTATTCTAAACACCTAGAATGTGATGCAAATCCAGTCAAAGTTCAAAATTTGGTAACTGAAAAGAGCCATAAACCAGATATTAAAGAAGGAGAGTCAAGTTTGTACCTCCAATCCAGCATAAACAGCTACAAATAAAGCATATCCAGCTGGGCCATAGCCTGTTCATAGAAAGCATTCTATGAGCCTGAAAACTGACATGTGTGTCGTAATAAAGGAAGTGAAGGTGGGAGACCATATGTAAACATATAAATTATATATTCTTATTTTATCTAAAAAATGCTACTCATTTCTAGATAAATCCGACAGAAGAAAAAACAAATTTAGTAGTGAAGCTAGAGCATAGAGCATAGAGCAAAGCTAAACCCATAGATCATAAGAAATGTAATTTATTCTTTGAAAATGAGCTATGCTGTGAAAAACTAAAATAAAGAAAGCCATTATGCATTCTAGATTCTGGAATAGATGGGAAGCTAGATTACTGAGCAAAACTATATCCCTAACACATCTTCCAACTCTACTCTCTATGGCAACATCTATGTAACAAAGCATGGAAACATGTGTCATTCTCACCATTGATACAAAGTGTCATGATACGAAGTGTCATGACACACAGACCCCCACAAACCGTATATGTTGAGACATCCGTACAATTTATTATTCAAAATACTTTAGTTCATGTTAAGTACACAATAAAGAGAGTGTTTTTAAATAAGCTAATATACATGAGAATCAAAGCCTTTCTGAAAGGGTAGAGGAAGGCTTGGGTGAAATGGAAGGCTTCATCGTAGCCTCAGGAGTTCCTACTATTTCTCATCTCCAGTTTGCCGACGACACGCTAGTATTTATTGGTCCTACGGTCCCTCAGATGAGATTCCTTAAAGGCCTCCTTGCTTGCTTTGAAGCGGTGTCAGGGTTACGGGTGAACTTGGCCAAAAGCAAGGTGTATGGGGTCGGAGAGGTGGAGAATATTTCGGTTTTGGCCGACACTCTAAATTGTCGTATAGAGAATTTGCCAACTACGTATTTGGGCCTCCCATTAAGGGTGAAATACAGATCAAAGGCGTTGTGGGAGTCGGTGCTAGAATGCTTCAGGAGAAGGCTATCATCGTGGAAATATAAATATCTTTCAAAAGGAGGCAAACTTGTTTTGATTAACAGCACCCTATCTAGCTTGCCTATTTAATATATGTCACTTTTTACGGTTCCGAGTAGTGTGGCACTCTCTCTGGAAAAGCTCATGAGAGATTTCCTTTGGCATGATAGAATAGACAATCGTAAGATTCACTTGGTGAAATGGAAAGGTATTGTTAAGATCTCCATCCACAAAAATGGGAAATCCAGTACTATCCGAGCTGTGAAGAATCTCATAGAATGATCTGATTGAAAAGGAACCACCTTTGTTCCAGCTCCATACACGTTTATCCTGTACCAGGGTTAGCAAATGGACATCATGTAGGTGAGAGAGGAGTCTAGATAAAGGCTCAATCTCCCAATCATTAAGATTTCTCTTGAAGCCAAAACTCCACCCCATAACATCCCCCCTACTAGAGACGAAATCCTGAATGGACCAGAATGTAGAGGCCTCTTTTTCGAGGACTTTGTTGTTAGATGGGATGCCTAATGCTTCAGGGATGGTTGATGGGTGGGAGTTTTCTTTTTTACGGTGTGATGTTTGGGTGTTTTGCTAAGTGCAGGTCACCTCGACCTCACTAGTTTTGCTTTGTATTAGTTTTCATTTTTCCTTTAATGAAGTTTTCTTTACTTATCAAAAATAAAATAAAAAGGGTAGAGGAAGATATCCCTAGAGTTATTTTGAGAATTAAAGACTTTTTGTATCTATGGTCTTCTACTTTGCCAGAGTTTCGATGCTGTTTTTTTTATGCTTTTGTGTTTAGATGGGAAGAGATAATGCTAGAATCTTCCCCTATTTGATCGGTTTTCTATTTGGTTTGTGGGCATCTCATCTTGAGATCCCTGGTGTACTTCGTCTTGGGTTTTGCCCCTTTCTAATATCATATCTATTTTATCAAAAAAAAAATAAAAATCCAAATGATAGGTGAAAACAAAATAATTGTATAAATTAAGACATATGAAAAATGAGTGGCATGAGCACAACACAGTTTCTGAGACAAAGTTCTTAGAAAATAGAGTTCCTTTGTCAAATAGGACTGCAAATCTTTTACTTGGTATGCATCTCCCACTTGGGAGTTTCTTGATCAGTTGATTGCTAGAAGATATCACACTTATGTCAAAAGATATCTTATACTTAATTTAAAAAGCCTCTCCAATTCCCCCACTCTCTCTGTCTTACGTACTTCTAACACCTTTATCAAACATTCAGTTCCCCTACTTACAGCAATCAAAGACAAGAAATGCCTCTCTTTCATTACAAACGGAACCACACACTTCAAATGCATTGCAAAACACTCAATAAAGCACCCATTTCCCAATTATGATTTACAAACTTTGAATTTCCCAAGTGACAAAACAGAAATTAAGCAAAATAACACAAGGGTACTCAAATACATTATTATAACTCAATCAAACGCAACAAAAATCTCAAACTACAAACAGGTGGAATTACTTCCCTTACATTTTCACCTTCAACAACTCATAGAACTATGCATCTAAAAAACAATTGTGTGGTTACTTTTAATGTAAGTAGTTGTAAAGGTAGTATTATTGCTTTAAAAACCATAACTTTAGCTTATCTAAGCACTATTCAAAGGAAGCACATGGAATGCACGTGCTGCACAAGAAATAGCATTGTATTTTCAATAGTGGGCAACATTTACCTTTCTGTATGCTTTTAATTAAATTTATTAATTGGCCACAAAATCATTTCAATTGGATTACCATAACTCTCTGATGCATGATCCCTCCTTTATTGCCAATTTATTTAGAATTCATAGTTCATATCTCTTGCAAGTCAAACACTTAGTATGCTCCTATATCATGGTCCATGAAGTATGGTTTGAGACGTCAGAGGCATAAAGCGTTGTTTAAAAAGACGAGCGAGGCATATGCTTCAAGGTGACATAAGCAGAATGCCTTGAGATGTGTCATGCAAGGTATAAGCCAAGTGAGGAGCACGCCTCCAACAGTGAAGCGAACATAAGGCTTACGCCCCAACGCTCCTCCCCCCTTTTCTTGCTAAAATCAAACATAATTGAAACAACCAAAGAGGGCTTTACGTTTCTAATTTTCGTTAAAAAATTATGGGAGCATGAAGCTTAGGCCTCTCACCTCAAGGCTTATGCCTCAGACATGCTTATGCCTCAGACATCTTGTAGTCCCAACGCCTTGCCTCACGCCTTCACCTTTTAAAAAACTGGTATATAGTCTTTATATTTGCACGTAGTGTAGGTGCAAGGGGTGTGAAATTTTGGAAATTTTGAAATTGAGATTAGTAATGAAAAGTTCGAAATTTCGGTCGAAATTTTGGAATTTCAAAAATTAAGATTTTTATGGATTTCAGTTTCGGTGTAGCCCGAAACTGAGATTTCGGTCCGAAATTTCGAACTTTTCGGCAAAATTTAAAACCTTGGCCACGGCCTATTGTAACATGTAGTTAGAAAAATAGACATTCTTTAGGGTCGACTAGTTGGGAGACCTTAGACTGTTTTGTAAGAAAATAAGAAGTTATCTTCCAATAAATCATTGAGAATTTATTAATTTAATTACTTACTGTAAACATATTATTAATTAAGTAAAAGATCAAAATTTTGGGGGTATATGAGGAATTAAATACTAAATTAAATATTACGAAAAATATATATGTAGTAACGCATACAGTTTGAAAGTTCTGACGCATCCAATTTTGCTGCAAATGGATTTACAATTGAAAGTTATAAGGATTTTTTATGAAAAAATGAGGAAGAAGGGCTTTTTATTCGAAAAGAGAAAGTACCGGACTTTTGCCCTTGTTTAGGTTTCATTATTATATAAATAAATCAGTTAAGCAGAAATACTATTTTCCCTCTAACATATTGTTGTAGTGCTTAAAGACACATGGTTATTTTTCGAATATTATATATTAATAGAAGGATGGTGATGTGTGGTGAAGCCATGTTTTACCATTATAATAGTATAGATATCACGACAAACATATATTTAATAATGGGTATGGTTAGAGAGATATATGAGCTTTCTAAAGGATCCATTTTCGCTGCAAATAGACATATAGGCCTTGCTTGGTATCCTCTCTATAGTTTGAAGGAAAATGTTTGTACGCAAATATTTGATAATCAAATGTTTGCAATGACAAACATAATTGGGAAAACATTCGTATGATTGGGGAGGGGAGAGCTGTTGGGGGAGACCAAGGGGGATGAGAGAGTCATTTGCCTATTGTTTGCAGCTGTTTGCAGCAAACATTATACCACTTTTTGGTAAAAGAAAATGGTTGGGTAAGATTTGTTGGATGTTTCGCCACCAAGCACACGCAAATATCGCAGACATTTGTAGTGCTACCAAGCAAGGCCATAGATTGAAAGCTACAAGATTCAAAAAATACATTGCAAAACTATGAATGAAAACCATAATCTTCCCAAGCAAACGAACCCACCCAACTAAAATACATTGCAAAACTATGAATGAAAAGTTATTTCCCCATTCATGAATAAAAACCTCCAAACTCACACTGGAAGCTAAAACTGATAACAAGGATCAAATTCCACGAGCAATCAATAAAATTCACCTGAAATTCTCAAAAACTCCCAAATGGGTCTAATATTCCAAACAGATTACCTTCCATAAAACCCGAAAACTGTGTCAGGAACACATTAATCTGATCTCTGTAGATGTACCCAACCGTTCCAAACCCGCCAACAACGCCAACAAGCAAAAGACCCGCCAAAAGTATACCTTTAACAGCAGTCTCCCCTTCCAAACTACCATCTCCATCACCCAAATGCTTGTCGACACCGCCATCTTCGGCATCATCACCATCGTTCTTCGGATTCGAAAACCTTCTCAGGCTTTGTGGGACGTTAGAGAGCTTTTGGAGGGTTTGTTTCTTGGTTTCCCTGAGAGAAGAACATGGCTTGAAGACATTGAAACGCTTGGGTCTGAAACTCAGGAGAAAAGAATAGGGAGAAGGAGAGAAGGGTAACGTGGTGGGTCTGAGGGGAATGAGGAGAGGTTGTTGGAAAGAAGAAAGGAATGGCCTCAGGGTGCGCATTATACGCAGTGGTGGTGAGTGTAGGATAACAGCTGTTGGGAGAATGCCATGTAGAGAAGGGGAGAAAGAGAGTGAAGGATAGAGAAAGTGGGGCCTCTCTTGGCCTTTGATTTGGAATTTGGAGTGAACGGCTATTTGGGGCTATAAGAGAACCAGGTGTTTGAGAATATTTCGGAAGAGTTGGCTGTCCACGTGGCAAGCCTCAAACCAGTTGCTATGTGACACGAGGAAATGTAGATTTTAATGGTAATATTTATCTTATATTATATTGTAGCAACCTGGTGACCACGTGTCAAAATGTCCACTTTGTAGTTGGTAACAGGGGCGTAGGAAAAGGTTTTTGTGGAGTGTCACTCCAAACCTATTCACTGGTGGCAGGAAACAAGGTTTAAAGGAGGCCGTTTTAACGGTTAAACGGACTGGGGCGTTACGGTTTAAATGGCCATTAAAACGGATTGAAATGATCAGGGGCAAAAATGGAAAAAAATGGGAAAAAATGGAATTAAACGAATTTTAACGGTTTTAACGATTTTAACAGAAAAAAACAGAAAAAGTGGTGCTGAAATTCAAATTTTGAAATTTGAAAATAAAAAAAAAAACAGAATTTAACGGATTTTAACAGAAATTAAACGGATTTTAATAGAATTAAACGGTTTTAACGGCCATTTTTTTCACAAAATTTTTCAAAATTAAACGGCTGTTTAAACGATTTTAACGGCCGTTTAAACAATTTTAACGGCCGTTTTTTTTTTCAAAACCGATAAAACGTGGTTAAACGGTTTTAACGGAAACGGGCTTGGGGCATTACCGTTTGAACGGCCGTTAAAACCGTTTAAATGGCCGTTTTTAAAACCATGGCAAGAAGTATACTTTAGAGCAAGGTTTAAAGGGGACCGCTATAACAGTTTAACGGACTGGGGGCATTACCATTTTCCGTCATAACGGCCGTAATAACGAAAAAATGCTCAGGGGCAAAAATGATGTCTGATATCTATGTGTTTGGTTCTAGAGTGCTGTACAGGATTTTTAGAAATACAAATCGCACTCGTATTATCACAAAATAAATTCATAGATTCTTGATTGATTCCATAATCCAACAACATTTGTTTCATCCAAATCAACTGGGTACAGCAACTGCATGCAGCAATATATTCTGCTTCAGCAGTAGACAAAGATATAGCATTCTGTTTCTTGATGTGCCAAGCGACCAAAATAACGGAAAATAACTGAAAAAAACGAAAAAAAATGGCGCTGAAATTCAAATTTTGAATTTTAAAATTTAAATTTTAAAAATAGAAAATAACGGAAAAAAATAGAATATAACAGAAAATAACGGCCGTTATTTTTCACAAAATTTTATTTTTTGGGTGTTTTAACGGTCCATAATGTAACGGGGTAGGTCCAAATCCGTTATAACAGCCGTTATTTTCGTTATAAAGGCCGTCTTTTAAACCTTGCTTTATACTTAGAGCATGGTTTAAAAAACGACGTTATAACGGTTTCGGACCTCTCCCATTACGTTATGAACACTTAAAACGCTTTGAAAATAACGGCCGTTATTTTTGTTATAACGCCGTTATTTTTCCGTTATTACGAAAATAATGACCGTTATTTTCTGAAAAATTTTGTGAAAAAAACTGTCATTTTTTCCGTTATTTTTCTTATTTTCCGTTTTTGAAATTCAAATTTCAAATCTTGAATTTTGAATTTCAGTACCATTGTTTCTGTTATTTTCTGTTTTTGACCTGAGCGTTACAACTCGTTATAACGGAAAAAATGGTAATGCCCCCAGTCCGTTATACCGTTATAACGGCCCCTTTTAAACCTTGCTTTAGAGCATGAAATGCGGGCAGAAGGCCGCACATAACAAACAAATCCCCTTGTTAACCTAAGCATGTTTTAACGGATTCGGACCTCCCCCGTTACATTATGTACCGTTAAAACGCCCAGAAAATAACCATTATTTTCTAAAAAAAATTTTAGGAAAAAACGGCCGTTATTTCTGTTATTTTTCGTTTTTTGAAAATCTAAAATTCAAATTTCAAAATTCAAAATTCAAAATTTGAAACTGTAACGCATACATGTTATAATGGCTCATTGCTATTTCAGTATTTTATATCAAAAATTATAAAATGAGAATTACTTTAAAGATTACATACGAGTATTTAATATTATATTGAAATTTTTACCATATGGTGATGTTGCAAAACATGTGAATTTGAGCAATTTTTGCTGGGGTGATTTCTAGCCGTTGGATTTGAGCATTTTTTTTATGTGTAGTCACACCAAGGGTGAGCCAATCATGTACATAGTCAGTCGCTCGAAAGAGTGGGACACATGGCATTTTGGGAGGATAAAACATCAAACATCTAGCAATAATTCTAAACATAAGGTTTTTTTTCCCTTTGCATTGGCAAAAGTTCTCAAAATAAGCTAAAAAAGGAGGGGCGAAAGGAATAGTCTTCTCTCATAACTGAAGATTGAGAGAAAAAAATAATTTCTCTTAGGTAACGTTACTATCTCGGACACGAACTATTATCTTGGGCATGATTTGGTCTTACTATCTTAGGCACGATTTGCTCCATGTCAATGTTACTATCTCGAGCACGAGTTACTACCTTATGCACTATTTGCTCTATGTCAACATTACTATCTCGGGCACGATTTATCTTACCATCTTTGTATGATTTAATCTTTTTGTATTTTCATTCTTTGTAGAGAAAGTCTTTCCTATTCTTTAGGATGAAGTCTTTCCTTTTTGTACATTTCTTTGATATATAAATACAACCAAGAGTTGTGTTCTCAATTGAGGTACACAAATACCAAAACTGTGTGCAACTTCACATGGTATCAGAGCGGGTCATCCAACGACATGTACTCCACTGATCTGTTTCTTGGTATGCCGTCCCTCCGACGGGCAGTCACCGCCGCTCGTCCAGCTTAAACCTTCTCACCAACCTGTGCTTGATTGATTTCCTCTTGGCACATCCCTTTGTGTGTTATCTTTGCCCGCGCTAATTGCTAGTGAAACTCTATACTATCAGCATTCGTCAGATAGCCTTGGATCGACTCTTGTCGCCACTCCCTTTATGTGTTATCTGTGCCCGCACTAATTGCTCGTGCAATGCTATACCATCTACATTCGTCAGATAGCCTTGGATCGGCTCTTGTCGCCACTCTCCTTGAGCGTTTCGCACAAAGAAACGCTCCTCGAATTTATCAAATTCAACACGCTATAGCGTTATGTGCTCAAGGCAACCAATCCTGTTGCTGCATACTTCACCAAATTGAAGACCATTTGGGACGAATAATCGTCTCCTCTCATTTTCCCACCATACTCTTGCAATTCTTCCAAATTGTTGAGCAACAACCAATTTCGTGAACTATCATGACACTTTTGCACCTGTTGCGAAATTAGTAACAGTGTGTGCTTTACTTTCCATTGCCTCTGTCAAGCAATGGTCTCTTCACCGGCTTGACATTAATAACGCCTTTTGCAAGGTGATCTTGAAGAAGTCTATAAGGCGCTTCCACCTGGGTTTGTCCAACAGGGGGAGACGTGAATTTGTAAACTGAACAAATCCATCTATGGGTTGAAAGACGTATCATGATAGTGGTTTGCCAATCAAAGTCTGATTACTCATTGTTCACTAATCACCTGATGATGGGACTTTACTTCCTGATCCCACTCCCTATAGTCGATTTGTGGGACATCTTATATATATACCTCTCTGTTACAAGACCAAATATATATATATATGAATTATTTGGTACATGTTTTAAGCCAATTTATGCACTCTCCTCGTTGTGCTCATTTGGATGCCGCGCACCGTATGGTTCGCTATTTAAAGGGTTTCGTCGGTAAGAGAATCCTTTTATTATCGTCTAGTAGTCTTCATTTGCGAGGCGGGCTGCCCTGTCACTCGACGATTGACTACTAGATACTACAATTTTCTTGGTTCCAACCTCATTTCTTAAAAAAAAAAATGGCTACGGTTTCCCGCTCTTCTGCTGAGGCCAAACACCGTGCTATGGCTACTTTAACATGTGAACTTCAGTGGTTCAAATACTTGCTAGGCGATCTTGGTATTTCTTATCAACTTGCGGATGTCTTCACTCAACTGTTGGGTAAAGATCCGTTTCATAATTTGATCTACAAGTTGGGCGTTATTTTCATACACGCTTCAACTTGAGGGGGAGTGTTAACGTTACTATCTCGGGCACGAACTACTATCTTTGGCATGATTTTGTCTTACTATCTTGGGCACGATTTGCTCGATGTCAACGTTACTATCTCGAGCACGAGTTACTATCTTAGGCACGATTTGCTCTATGTCAACATTACTATATTGAGCACGAGTTACTATCTTGGGCACGATTTATCCTACCATCTTTGTATGATTTAATCTCTTTGTATTTTCATTCCTCGTAGAGAAAGTCTTTCCTATTCTTTAAGATGAAGTCTTTCATTTTTGTACATTTCTTTGATTTATAAATACAACCAAGAGTTGTGTTCTCAATCAAGGTACACAAATACCAAAACTGTGTGCAACTTCACATGATATTTCACACTCTTTGCATAACTCAAGGGCAAATCCATGGTATCCAGTGCGCTCATGCGCACCAATCTTGCTTGAAAGTCTCCGTTAGCTAGTTGGGTGCGTAATCCCGGGAGGGGGCATGTGGCATCGCTACCGATGAAAGCCCAAATACAAATTTTAAGCCCGGATACAAATATTCCGGACCACTGGCTTCTTGGCAACAAAAAAGAGAGAGCTTTCCCGATATATTTTGGACGGTTCAGAACTGTCCCAAAATGTTGGGAGCCATTCCAACCCTATTTTTTCTTCCTTTCACAAGATGTTCTATATAAGGTTTAAAAGAGGCTATTACAACGGACTACGGGCGTTACCATTTTTTCCGTTATAATGGATTATAACGCACATGAGCAAAAACGGGAAAATAACAGTGCCAAAATTCAAAATTTCAATTTCAATATTTCAATAAAATTTATAACGGAAAAAAAACAGAAGATAACGGAAATAATGGTCGTCTTTTTTCGCACTTTTTTTCGTAAAATAACAGTCGTTATTTTTGTTATAATGGCCCGTTATTTAAAAAAAGGTCATTATAACAAAAATATTGGCCGTTATTTTCTAAGCGTTACAACTGTTCATAACGTAACGGAGTAGGTCTGAATCCATTTTTTTAAACCATGCAGGACTTCGTAATGGGAAGTAACAATTAAATATCCCCTAGAGAGGTATATTTATATATCATCTAATTTGAAGATTAAAACTTCGATGACAGTGGCTTATCATCGAGGCCAATGAGTTCTTAGCACGTATCCAAGTGCTTTTACCACGTACCCCTACGCCTTTTGATTTTGCAATAAAAAATTTTAAAAAAATCTTAAAAAACACTCACATTGGTACACGGCAAAAAGCACTGAAGGTAAGTGCCGAGCAAGGCCGTCTCTACCATAAGGCCATTAAGGCGGTCACCTTAGGCCCCAGGTGAGAGAAGGGCCCCACCCCACTAACCACATGGATGTTTAGCCTACCTCTTGTTGGATATGCATAAACCAAAAATTAACCCGATTGGTTATCTCTAGCTATAGATTTTAGTACTTTTTAATATTGATTCAAGCCATTGGATTCAAGCATGTTTTTTGGGTAGTAAATCCAATGGCTAAAAATCATCAATCAAGCTGATTTTTAGTGTGCAGATACCAATAAGTGGGCTGAACATCCACGCAGTCTTTAGGCCCAAAAATGATCTAAAACGGGATTACAGGAGTCCTCTGCATCTAAATTTTTTTCCTAGCTTTTTAATACCACGAATCGTTGTTAAATAAGATTTTCTAATATATAGAGAGTTAGATTTAATTAATTCCATATATATTAAATATAAAAAAGGCCTTATATGAAGTTTTTGCCTTAGGCATAAACTTGCATCGAGATGGCCCTCGTGCCGAGAAATCATTGGATGTCACGGGCTTCGATGACAGTGGCCAAGTCACCTAAAGACCACCATTGGAAGCAAATGACTTATGAACTGCTTGATCCTTATCTTGTTTATTAGTGCATCATTTAAGAGAAGCTGAAGCTGTGGGTGGAGTTATGTGCAGCACAAGCTAATGCTTCAATGGCTAGAACTAGAAGTGCAAGCAGCACAAGCTAATATACTTCAACTATTCAGCAATAAGTGTGGGGAGGTAAAACAGTAACTTTGCAATCTCGGGCCCGACACGTGGCAGGCCTGGGGATCGACACGTGGCCCATCAGATCATTACCACGTGGATTTTTGGTAAGCTTAGAACCAAGCTAAATTTTAAACTTCTCAGCGACCTCAGGTATCCAACCGGCATATTATTGTTCTCGGGTACCTCGGGGTCCCCAAGAAGTATTCATCCCAACCGTTGTAGGGAATAACCATCATCCTTTATAAATTTTGACCTCGGCAATCTCGGGCACCATGCTTGGGGACCTCGGCAGTCTCGGGCGCCGTGCTAGGAGACCTTGACGGCATGGGACCTATCTGATATACTTTGAAGAATATAACCAATAAACAAGTGGATCACTCTTATTCGTGCACATAAATATCTACATAAATATCTACTTAAATATCTAGCTTGGAAAGCTATAAATAGATGCATTTGCTACAGTAATAGGGAGGCGATCTTGGAGATTTAAACTTTATTATTCAAAGTATACTGACTTAAGCATCGGAGGCTCACTTGGTGGAATCCCACCATCTCAAGTTGTTGCAGGATTATCCGACAGTCTCAAATCATCACCTCGGACACCTCTGAACCTGATCTCGGACACCTCGGAACCTGACCTCCGACACCTCGGAACCCGATCTCGGATACCTTAGAATCTGACCCCGGACACCTTCAAACCTGTCTCGGGGCCTCGAATCAGGCAGCACATGGAGTTGGGTACTACGTATATCAAGTCCGTGGAAAAGCACGTACTTCGAGGGTGTGTGGATTTATTTCCTACATCTTTTGGCGCCGTCTGTGGGAAAACGAAGAAGACTTGCACGCTCTCCAGAGCTTGATTAAATTAGACGGATTCAGAATGTCTCCCTAGAGATTACCTGGAGCCTCTAAAGAAAAGGAAGTCGATGAAGATGTCAGGGCCTAGATGGAAAACAGTGAGGCTGACGTCCCAACCCAGACAAGTTTGGACAAGATAGCTAAGATGTTAATGGCGGAAATGGCCACCATGAGAGAAGATATGAAAGAAATCAGAAAGGAGAATGAAGCATTGAAGCAACAAGCCTCGGAAGACTACTAGAGGGACTCGAGGAGAACATATCACAAGGAAGAAACTAGAAGAGCTAGAAATCAAGTCCGACAATAGAGAATCGCATACACCAAGTCGCGAAGCAGCAAAAAAAATGAAAAATCAGTCATATCCCGATCGCTTAGTCATTGTAGAGAAAGTAACTGAGATGATCAGGAAAGACAGAGAGAGGAGGCCGGAACTATGACAGAAATCGACAGCCGGAGCATCCAGAGAAGCCCTGAGAATGTTAAGATCTTCGTCATTTTCTGAAGGGATCCGGAGATCCCAAATCCCAAAGAAATTCGTTCAGCCCAAGTTTGAAATGTTCGATGGATCATCAGATCCGATAGAACACTTGTTACATTACAAGCATCTCATGGTACTCTGGGAGTCACCAATTTTTTATAGTTTGAGATGTCGACTTTTTTTTGCAAGTTTGAAGGGCCCGGCCCTAACTTGGTTTCACAACCGTGGTCCTGATGCCATACAAACCTATGAAGATTTGGAAGATGCCTTCGTACGACATTACTATCACCAGAAAAAGCAAATGTTAAACGTAACGTCTTTATTAAGCGTACAACAAACAGAGAATGAATCTTTAAGAGATTATCTTACTCGTTTCAAAAAAGAGGTTACACAGGTAGACCAGATGGATGAAAAAACTGTTGCGTATGCATTACAGATTGGGGTTCTTGTATTAAGTAGAGCCCATGAAACCCTAGTGATACGAAATTTCTCTCAACTAGAAGACGCTTATCTAGTTATTGATGAGCATATTCGAGTAGATGAATCAATTCGGGTCAGGACTGAGACCTAAAAAAGTCGAGTGCAAGAAGTTAAAACTTCGACAGGAAAAAACAGTGAGAAGCGAAGAGAGAAAAGAACCAGTACCCAATCTGAGAGAAAAGAACCAGAATATGCGGGACGGAAATTACCTAAGAGAGTCGAGAGGTCCGAGAGGGATCTGAGAGACCCGAATACAAAATCCAACAAGTCCGAATACAAGATCCGAGATATCAGAGAAGGAGATCCGAGAGGGCCAAGAGAGCCGACAAAGAGAGTTGGAGTAATCTTCAAAATTCTAAGTTATAAATGAAACGAGAAGGAGCTATTTATAGTGGCTGATGTAATGATTACACTGACACATTGCAGGTATGGAACCAATTATACGTCGACATGTGGCAAGCATTTATTACATAAGGCAGAGTCGAAACGTAGTACCTGTTTTGACACGTGTCTCTTCTTGGTGATGACACTTGTCCGGACATGTGCCGCTCACACGTGCGAGTGACACGTGTCATCTCCAAGAGGGGCGATTGTGGGGCGGGGGGGTAAAACAGTAACTTTACAATCTCGGGTCCGACATGTGGTGGGCCTGGGGATTGACATGTGGCCTATCAGATCATTACCACGTGGATTTTTGGTAAGCTTAGAATCAAGATGAATTTAAAACTTCTCGGCAACCTCGGGCACCTCTGCGGCCTCGAGCACCTCGATGGCCTCAGGCGCCTCGGGTATCCAGCTAACATATTGTTGTTCTCGGACCCGACTAGTCCCCCTGATGGATGTAGAGAAGGGGAGAAAGAGTGAGGGATGTAGAGAAGGGGCCTCTCTTGGCCTTTGATTTTGAATTTTGAGTGAGGAAAGGAATTGCCTCAGGGTGCGCATTATTAGCAGTGGTGGTGAGCAAGGTTTAAAAAACGGCCGTTAAAACGGATTCGGACCTACCCCGTTACGTTATGGTCCGTTAAAATTTTCCAGAAAATAACGGCCATTATAACGAAAATAACGGCTATTATTTTATGTTATTTTTCTGTTATAACGACCGTTATTTTCTGGAAAATTTTGTGGAAAAAAATGTCCGTTATTTTTGTTATTTTCCGTTATATTCCGTTATTTTCTATTTTTGAAATTTTGAAATTCAAATTTTAAAATTCGAAATTTGAATTTCAGCGCCATTTTTTCCGTTATATTCCTTTATTTTCTCATTTTTTCCCTTTTTGCCCCTGAGCGTTTTTTCGTTATAACGGAAAAAACGGTAACGCCCCCAGTCCGTTATACCGGTAGATCGGTCCCCTTTAAACCTTGGTGGTGAGTGTAGGATAACAGCGACCTGTTCGGAGAATGCCACGTAGAGAAGGGGAGAAAGAGAGTGAGGGATAGAGAAATGGGGCCTCTCTTGGCCTTTGATTTGGAATTTGGAGTGAGGGGCTATTTGGGGTTATAAGAGAACTAAGTGTTTGAGAATATTTTAGATGAGCTGGCTGTCCACGTGGAAAGCATCAAACCAGTTGCTAGGTGACACGTGGAAATATAGATTTTGATGATTGTAGCAACCTGGTGACCACGTGTCAAAATGTCCACTTTGTAGTTGGTAACAGGTTGCGTATAGGAAAAGGTCTTGTGGAGTGTCACTCCAAACCTCTTTACTAGAGCGGCAGGAAGTTTCAATTGGATATGGGAAAAATTAGTATGCAAGGTTGTATACTTTTAGAGTATGAAATGCGGGCAGAACGCGACACGTAACAAATAAATCCCCTTGTTAACCTATGAACGCCCCACTGGTTTAACCTCTTTTTAAACAAAACAAAAACAAGTTCTTTGATTTCTTCTTCCCGCTCTTCCTCGAATTTTTGACGTAACCCCCCATGTTATCTTCAAAATTTGACATACCCCGAATGACCCGGTCCACCACTTAAGACTGTCATTGACTAACGATTGTGTTTCAAAAGGACTAAAATACCCTTCTTCAACCTTGGGAACGATTACATGGGACCATGTTCTGTACAGAACCCAATCAGTGGTTCTCCTAATTCGCTCACCATTCAAAGAATGAATGCCATTGAGAAAAAGAACAAATCTGGGTCTTTGTTTTCTTTACTACAAGTTTTGCGGTTGGATTCATTATGGTAGTGACGTTGAATTTGAATTTCAGTCACCACATCTCTCACCTTGAATTTCAAATCTCACTTGTTCTTCGGCCACGAGACTCTGGTAGGTTGGTCGCCGGTGACGAGCCACCAACCCACCGAAGCTGTGTTTCGTCTTCTTGGGATCTAAATTATCCTGTTTTCGATTCGATTTTTACGATGTTTGTTTGATTTCCTGGAGATGTTCCTTTCTCCGTAAATTCTTTATGTTTTTTATTTGGTTGGTAAAAGGAAAAACTATTGGGTGCCGTTATTTGCATACACCTTTTTTTGAGTGACGCCGACCTCTTGGTGTGGAAGGGTGTGTGCAAATAACTTACAAATAAAAATAAAAAAAAACCGAGAAGAAGAAGAAGAAGAGGAGTCTCTCTCTCTCTCACCTGGTGGTGGGTGGCAGGCCTCCTCCTCTTCTTCTCCGGCAACTTCCTCTTCTTCTTCTCTGGCTGCCTCCTCTTCTTCTTCTTCTTCTTCTCCGGGCCTCCTCCTCTTCTTCTTCTTCTTCTCCGGGCCTCCTCTTCCTCTTCTTCTTCTTCCCTCCTCTCTCTCTCTCTCTCTCTCTCTCTCTCTCTTCTGGGCTGACCAAAAATCTATACGATCAGCGCCCCTCTAAGAGTGTGCCACGTGGCTCGTATTGTGGGCTGTGAAACCCGCCGAAACAAACTCAAGACTTATTAGTAACTAATCTCTCAAAATTCCTGATTTCTCTCTAAAGTGATAGACGTTGACTGGACTCTTTCTAATTCCGAAACTTCTCAAACTCTTTCCAAGTATTCTTCTTATTTAAAGAACCACGACCACCCCACCTGATATTGTTTTTCTTCCGGCTCTCTCTCTCTCTCTCTCTCTGCTGTGATTTACGTAAATATGTGCCCTTCAAACTCCATGAGAATGAAAAGAACAAGAAGGAAGTCTATTTCAGATGTTAAATCTCTTCCTAGAGATTTAATTACAGAGGTTTTAGTTCGGCTTGCCTCCGAATCTTTAACCGATCTTTTCAACGCCAAGTTAACGTAAGAAAATATTTTCTTTTTTCCATTCTTCATCATCAATTCTGTTTCTCTCTCTAACTTTGTTTATCTCTAATTTGATCTTTTGCAGTTGTAAAGAATTCTGTAAATCTGGAGATGACGATCGGGTCTTTAGACAAGCTTCTATTTCGAGTTTTCCGGTTTTTCCATGGAAGATCTCATCTCAAACCTCCACGTTTTTGAAGCATTGCGAGGAGAGCGGTAACCCGGAAGCCTTGTACAAGTTAGGAATGGTAAATTAATTTCTTCTTTCTTTCTCCTTTATTTTTTTTGTGTGTGTAATCCCTGTAATCCGACCACCATTCAATGGGTCGTCCCATCCCCGAAATCTTCCAAGAACCAGTTGACAATCGACGTGATGACAGTGACGACCAGTTAGGCATACAATCAGGTTGGTTTTGGCGTCGTAGATCTCTTGGGAAAAAGAAGTTTGCTTCCTTTTCAGCAGAAAAAAAAGGAAATAGAAATTAGAAACAGAGCAAACGTACAAATTTGCTTCTTCGGGGGGGCGGCGAGGGGGGAGGATTTCTTAATGTTGTAATGTAGCATCTAATTTGATGTTACAGACATTACCGACCACCAGCCATACGCTAGGTGAGTCAAACTTCTGTCACAACGGACAATACGAGACACGTGTCATAGCTAATTATTTTTTTTCCTTTGTTTTAGGTGGAGTATTTTAGCTTCATGCGACTCGAATCGGGTCGTGAGTTCTTACAGAAAGCGGCGGACTTGGGACACTTGGAAGCATCGTATGCACTGGGCATAATTTTACTGTGCAGCGATGACGAATCAGAACTAAAAGCCCTAGAGCTTCTAAAATCATTGGACTGCTCAAAAGCGAAAAACACGAGAATTCAAGAGTGCCGTAACAGAACAAAGATGATATTAAGGCAAATGTGGGTTAACACATCGTTACGTCAACGACGACGAGATCCCACAACTACCTGCTCGAAATGCAGTAGCAGAAGAAGGTTGAGTCATCTGAGAAGAGGAGGTTGGCCGAGTGATGAAGATAACGAAGAACATTTCTGTTCTGAAGCTTGCAAATGGGACCATGAAATTACATTATTTTGTAACGTACTCAATGGTGTTTAGTTTTTTTTTTTTTTTTGACGATTTATGTTTGGCATCTTCTTCCCTAAAATCATGTAGGCCCTACGTACCTCTCCTCCATGTATTGATCGACGGTCCTTGATTTACATAACGCTAGTTTTCTGGACATATATGTGCATCAAAGGGGTGGTATAACCATGTGGTACAATTTTTCAGGCCCTTCACCGATGCCACCCCTTGAACATGAGGTTTTCTTTCATCAACAAAATGAAAAACTTAGCTACTACTTGCATTCGCTGAGCATACAAAGAGATGCTTTAAGGTACCTGTGCAATGAGAGTTTAGTGCATCATTTAAAAGAAGCTGAGGGTAGAGTTATGTGCAGTACAAGCTAATGCTTCAATGGCCGGCTAGAAGTGGAAATCATGAATACACAAGGCACATAAATCAAGCCTAAAGCATTTATCTGTTTTGTTAGGGGATGACTTCCATGGAGTCTGGGTCGAGCAGGTAGGGGTCGAGCAGGATGACTAGGACAGAGGAGGCGACGGCGATGATGATGGTAAAAACCTGAACATCTAAAACTTTTAACTCTCTAAAATTTAGTGCACCATTTAGTGTTGGTTTTGTCCAATTGATCCCAGATCAAGGGATTTGATGGTTCACATTCTCCACCTTTGATCTGTCCATATCTCGAGATTTGTTCCATGAAAATTGTATCTAACACTAGACGGATGGATAAAGTGGGTATTTCCCACATCCTCCAGTGCTGGTTTGAACCCACATCTGTCCAGTGGGTAAAAGTTTTTTGAACTCCCAGTTGTGGTTCGATCTTTACAAAAAAGACTAGGTGGGCATTTCTGAACGGGAAGTAAATGCACTTTTACTTGTAGTAGAAGTTACTAGTTGATTTTTGACCAACATAAAAGTCAGAGAAATTAAAAGAATCAGGACGAGTTCTAATTTTTGAGAAGTAAAAGTTAAACGCTATAAATATTAGCTTCAGTTTTAAGTTAGTTTTTAACTCTTCAAAAGTTAAAATATGAAACACATCCAAACTAACTTTTTGGCTTATAAAAGTCAATAAGTTATTTTTCTTTTTGCATTGTCAAACGCCCCCTAAGAGTACCAAAAGTAGAAATGTGTTATCCTAAGAAAAATAACAACTCCTAGTTGTAACCAAACTAATCTATTAAAATGAAAATATTATCTTTAAACAACGACATATTGGTTTTACAAATTATTTCCATTTCCCTGACACTAGAAGGACCTCATTTTTTTAAGAAACGTTTAATACAGACGTATAAAATAAAAAATCAGAAAAAATCACGAATTTTAAGATTATACGAATAAAACATGTATTATTTGCGTTTAATATATGCATTTTGCATTTTTTTTGTAAATAAAAACGTACTAAACGGCAGCATAAAATGAAAAATTTGTAAAATTCAAACATTTTAAGGCTAAACGAATATAACAATGTTAACGTGTGATTCAAATCTATTTTTGTAATATGTTACGCCCGGACTTTTGATCCAAAAAATTGAACCAACAGTCTAGGGTAGTTTTACTTGCAAGTATATAAGTTTGTTATAGTACTTTTACAAGATTGAATCCATAGGGATTGACTTGTGCGCAAGAACTACGGACACGAAACCACTAAAGAAAAGAGAGAGAGAGAGAGAGAGAGAGAGAGAGAGAGAGAGAGAGAGACCTAACTAAATGCAATTAATCAATGATTTTTTTCCACTAGGAAGTGGAACAATATAGAGAGTAATGATTAAATATAAAAGAGAAGGCTAAGGTTTCAGGGATCCACCTAGCTCCTCTCTTATATCTTTCTTTCGATCAATCTTTTTCTCAATCAGATAACAAATACTAATTTGTTTTGATCGAAAAATATAACGATGAATACAATAAACAAATCCAAAGCAAGATAATTAAGCAACGGAGAATTAAACAACTTAATACCGATTAATGAGCCACAGGAGATTTCAAGCATTCACCATATCGATTAATCATGGTGAATCAAGAGATCGTGTTGACTCTTAAACTTTTCTTTTCAACAGTTAATTAGTCTCCGCTAACTTAATATTTTTCCATCAATAACACGCATACGATGATCAAAAGAAAATCCATAAAAGAAGCACTGCCCATAACCTTAGTTAGGCGCTTAGCCGGCCATGTCCATGAATAACGGATTAACTAAACAATCCGACAAAAGAAAATAAAAAAGTACAAGAAGAGAACAAAAGATGTAAAGAATCTACACGTCCTATATCGGACTCCAAACACACCCAAGATGTGATGCTGTGAGGAGTTATCCGAGAGCCGTGAAAGGGAGTTATGTTGACGAAGACTATCTGCCAAATTGACAAAGAAAATGTGCTACCCGAGAGATGTTTGTTATTCCAAGAGAGAGATGTGAACCGAAGTAGAAATTACAAAAGTGCGAGCCCCGATCCTCGGTCCAAGATGAAGAAATCAATGCCGTCCAATAACTTATATAGGGTGTGGAGACGTCTCTCCCCTTTTTAGCGAAACCATCTTTTAGTTTTCAAAACCACCCTTGTTTTTAAAATAAAAATAAGCCAACACAATTTGCTATTTTCTTTGAGTAAAGAATCTTCTTTTTTTTGTAACGCATATTGACTTCTTTCCTTCTTTTCTAAAAACTACCCAAAACTTTTCAAAACCTCTTTTTTAAATTTCAAAATCCAACTTTACCTATTTAAAAAGGATGTGACACGTTCTAGTCTTTTAGCAATTTTTAACTCTTGACTTTCCAAAGAAAATCATTTTGTCTTTTAACAAATAAAATTTGAGCCATTTTTTTTTATATTAAAAAAGTATCTTGAACTTATTTTTTCATTAAAATAATATTTTCTTACTTCATTTCAACATCAAAAGGTTTTCAAATATGCAAACCGACCATCCTTGTTTTGGGAAAAAAAAATCTTTTCTTTTTAAAATATAAATTTTTTTTTTTAGTATTAAAATATTTTGCTTCGAAAGAGAAAAAATACACTGGCCATATTCTTTTGGTAATATCCCACATGTTTGCTAAAACGATTATTGCATATTACGCATTTATCTCTTGTGTTAGCACAGTCATTTACATTGGATCATCAACTCGGCCCACCAATTTGGCCACATCTTGGTAGTGTGGGCTACTAGCCTTTTTGTGAATTTGAATTCTTGTGATTGGACTTGGGCTTGACAGGCTTTGAGTGTGAGCTTTGGTACTGGGTTGTATCTCCGGGTTATATCGAGTCATTGAATTTGCACTTTAGCACCCTCCTTTAGGCATTGGGTTGGCTCACATACACAAACAACAATGAAATTAATGTAAGCCCATTATTATGAAAGTCCCAAAATGGTCTTATGCTCATGAAATTCTCTAGATGTGAGAAAAGTCACGAAAATAGATAATTCTCTACTTTATGTGTAAAAAATAGAGATTTACGTAAGAAACTCTTGATAACACCTTGGGGTAAATGGGATGCATAAAATGACAAGTTATCATAATACAAACTTTTTCAGGGGTATTTTCATAATTTACCTATATAGGGATATTTTAGTCATTTTAAAAAATTTAGGATTACATTAATTCTGTTGATAATACATAAGGATAAATACCATAACTTACACAGAACACTATTATCATGTCACGTAGAATAGAAACTGATAACTAACACTTAGAATAACTTTCTGACACTTACACATTCTCAATTTATAGTATGGTCATTTTATGATCATCTGATAATGTAATTGACATAATAAGATCATAATAAATTTTAAGGTGGTGGGACCACCAAGAATCTCAGTGAGACATTGGGAGACACTGGGACTCTTTAGAATTGGTTATTTTGGACCCTAGTGACACCAATAAACCTTATAATAGGTTAATAACTAGAAAAACTAAAACATGCATAATTTCTTAGTCCTTGTTGGAGTGAGATTCTTCCAAAACACACTCATTTGACCTTAGAATGACGAATGGACACTTTTGACACGATCGTACATCTTAATAGATCCTAAATATCCAATAATCTCACCAACTTTATTTTCCTTCAAGGGATAGAAGCAGGTATCGTATTAAAGGAAAGTCTCTCATGTACGAATGAGCCACCTAACACGATAAGGAAAGAGAGGTAGCGGGCGTTCGAAGTACAATTTCTTCGCCGAATTCAGAGAGAAATATTTGAATTAGGGGGAACCACCAGAAATTTTTTGGGATGACTGAGCTATGCGAGCGCATACAATATGTCTTTCATAAACTTCTAGAATGGCAATAGGATCAGAAAGAGTCCAAGGAGACAGTTTGAGCATAGGCGATGATGAGTTTTCTGTCCAATCACAAAAGGATTTTAAGGCCTGATCTGGGGTATCTATGAGTTGCAGGATCTACTAGCAACATTAGAATGCTTCTGAAAAGTTTTTCAATTTTTTGGACTTTTCTGTAATTTTATGATAATTTGGAGGATGTTTCTACAAAAATGGTACAAAAGCATCAAAACGGGACCTACTATCTTATGTGTCCACCTAGGAGATCTTTGTACATTGCTAAATATACCCTATCGAGTCGAGCCAATTTAATTTTTTTACGGGAATGGTTATTCTATTCTTCCATCGCAATGTTGGTCAATACGTGGGGACAACAAAATGTACTCAAACGATATATGGAGGAGAAGTGGCTATGAGTCTAATTGTGTCATCCACACCAGAAAATGCTAAGCCATATGTTTTAACGTGACTCATTTGATCCACACATACGTACTGCCTCTAGACAAAATGTCAATTTCATGAGATGCCTTATTCTTCATGGTTTTTGAAATTTAAAAGAGACCAGCCGGATCATGTACACCTAGTATTGGGTAACTTATCTGGCACAGTCTTCTTTGTTCGGCATTTGGCATCTCTTAGGAAACAGCAATGGCAATGGAGCTCAAAGAGAAACTCCATGTATTTAACACCTAACAAGACTTCCTACTTGCACTCTATCGATAGTTTATTAGGTGTTTACAATCAACAAAAAGATCTGCTACACGTATTTGGCATCAATTACATCTTTGAAATTGTAAATTTATACTATCAATGCATGTTAATATAAGGTCAGAATTTATCATTTTTCTTTTGAGATAATACATGGTGAGAAATTTACAAGCTAGTAAACCATCAATTTAAATGCACAAGGTAATAGAAGTCATTCTTTAGACTGTCGTTGGAAAATTAGACATATTCCTGAAGAACCAACTTCTTGTTACAAGAGCAACAAGTTTGATTTAAAAAATAATAATTCTCTTTACTCTTCAGATCTAGTTGAGGAGAAAAGATAATTAACGAAAAAATAATAATTTAAATAGGTATAACTCAGAGAGAGAGAGAGAGAGAGAGAGGGGGGGGGGTGGGATAGCTATCCCTCTGAAAAAGGATGGAATTAAGAATAAAGATTAGGATTTTAAAGAGACAAAGAGGGCATAATCTAGTAATTTTTTTGAAGTTTAATGTTGAAACTCATAAATGACCTAACTGAACCTCCGTTATGTCTCCTAAGCAAGTTGAATTGAGTAAACCTATAAATCAGGTTGAGATGGCGAGTAACATTTTATTATTTTCGTCAAGCAAAGGAAGGAATCAGTTGGTCAGTTACCATGATGTCGGAGGAAGGTAGATTTTTTCTAAATCGTTATTTTGTTCAGTATCTTGTTTGTACGCTCCCACTCACTAAAACTTTCTTCGAGATAGTTGTATATTTAGGTCTTTTATTTCCTGGTGTGTATGTGTTGTAGATCGATGGTGGAAGACTTCAAGTGGGTGCTTAACAAGGCTATGGTCCTACAGATAGAGCCTTTTTTTAGGGACCCTCCGTTAGGGCTGGCAATGGATTGGGTTCGAGTCGAATTGGTACTAATTTGGTACCAATCCGATAAGAAATCTAACCGATCCGGACCCAATCGGATCACTAAAATTCAGTTCCGGAACCGATCCAATATGAGTAGATGGGTTCCGGATCCAATCCGATCCCAAATGTATATAATATATATACATGTATAGCATATATTTAAATACTTTTATGTAATTAAATATACATCTATATAATAAATATTATATATAGTATAAATATCAGGTCTATATCGGATCGGAACAAGGTAGATCCGGAACCAATCCGAAAAGATATCAGATCGACAATTTGTGATCCGGTACCGATCAGATAACAAAAAATATAGTTCCGGACCCAATTTTTTCAGATCGGATCGGATCAGATCTCGGGTTTGATCCGATCCATTGCCAGCCCTACCCTCCATGGGGGGAGGGAACCTTTATTGAAAAAAAAAAGAGGCTTACACCTTGATGGGGGAGAGGGGGGAGGGGGGCATAAGTACCTAACCCCCCAACATGCTATATAGTCGAAAAGAAAAAAGCATGAGAGCAACATAGTAAAAATGCAGGCCTAGGCTCTGATATAAGGCGTACTAATCTTGTCCAATTGAATAATACCAGCAAATTTAGAGGGGCCATTACCTATGAACTCCACGTACGATCTATTGAGTAACCCATTTAGGGCCATGTAATCCGCAACATCATTTGACTCTCTATAGATATGGGACATAGAGAATTTGAACTCTTTTAAGATGTCCATGACTTTATACCACCAAGGTTTAAGAAGCCAAGGAATATCAATAGACTTAGTGAGCCACGATATCACTAGCTTTGAATCTAACTGAATATGAACTTTAAGAATACCAAGCTTCTTGCAAAGTTTAAGTCCATCAAACAATGCCCTCATCTTTGTAAAGTTATTAGTTCCCTCGCCATAAAAGAATGGAAAGCCACAATAAGGTTACCATTATGATCTCTAACGATGCCACCACCACTTGCAAGATTATGATTGGAAGAAGCCCCATCCACGTTCAAAGCTACCTTTCCAACATTCGACTTCTTCTAATATACAATATTCGACCTTCTAGCTAGTTGGGACTTTAAAGTCCACTAACTGAAGCTTCTCCAGAATGCGGATAAACCGGTTCTCATTGGTTTTGGTTGGGGATATGAAGGAATTAATGTCACTATGACAGAGCCATATATTCATTCTGATAAGGGTGTTGTTAGTGCATTTACCCTCATATTTACGCTTATTTATCTCCAACCAAATTTCCCATAAATTCACCAAAGCAGCAATGACGTGCATGATACCCACTTGCGAATGTCAAGAAGTCACAGTGAACCATTTACGCAGGGTCACCCCAATCCCAACACAGTTGCATGATACCCGCTTGGGAATGTCAAAAGTCATAGTAAACCATTTACGCAGGATCACCCCAATCCCAACACAGTTGCAAGTATTAATCTAGCTCAAAGGTGCGTTCAAACATTTCCCATATGTCTTTAGCAATTTTACTATCAATGAACAGGTGCTTTCTCAGTTTTAGATGAAGAGTAGCAATAACATCAAGAAGCCATGCTGACAAAACTCATTTGGAGCACACAATCAACTGGGATAGCTCTTTGAGCTAATTTCCACACGAAGATCCCAATTTTAGTAGGCACATGTCCTTATGCCAAACCATTTCGCCAAATGCAACAATGGACTTTTAGCTCTGTACCTGTGATAAGCTAAGTTGAGATTGAAATTACCGTTACTAAAAAGGAAGCCAAACCCGCCTCTTATCATCCTTGTCATTAGTGAATAGACTATTCTCATAAAGAGAGATAATATCATTCACATTCTTCTGTCTCAATGGATCCAATATGAAGTTCCTCTCAGCCGCTTCAACTAACGTGATATATTTATCCTGGATGTTCTCAATTTGCACCTGATCAGCTATTAACCTAGTGCCCAACCAATTTTCAAACCAAAAACTCATATTGCCCCCCTTAATCAACTACAATGAGTTACAGCTTAGGAATTTCAAGGACCTCAAAAAGTCTTTCCACATTTGCGAAGCTCCCACCTTAGACTCTTCCATAAAGTTGAGCCTACATTACTCATATATTTATCATGCATAAAATGAGCCCAAAGTGAATTTTTTTAAAGTAATCTTCCATATTCTCTTCATTCGGAAGCATTCCATGACCTCATGGATATCTATAACACCTAATTCACCTTCTTTTAACGATTTACAAATTTTTTTTCACCCAACCCATTTTTCTTAGTTATATTTTCAAAATCCCTCTAGAAAGAATCTGAAAAAACTTTTTCCAATTTGTCGAAAATCGCTTTAATTTAGGCATCGAAGTGGCAGATAACAAGTAAATATGCATACTAGAAAGGGGATGTCGGAGAAGAACAAGCTTACCTCCTTGCGAAAGTAGTCAATTTTTCCAACCTGCCAATTGCTTTTGGACTTTATTCAGGAGTTCATTAAAATAATCTTTTTCACCCTATGGGAACTCCCGTATATGTGAAAGAAAGCTTCTTGTGCATGAAATTAGTGCGTCTCTTGACTATCTCAATTCTAGCAGTGGAAGACTTCGAGTGCATGGCAAAAGAACTCTTACCCACATTAATCTGTTGGACAGAACATCTACAATAATGATTAAGGAAATTCATGCATCATTTGATGGAAGATTTTCTCCCATTCAGGAAGATAACTAGGTCATTCGCATAATTGAGGTGAGGGATAGGAGTGCAATTCCTCGGGGTACATATGAAAAAATATGATATTACCAATATCAAACTAGTTCTTCGAACCTCTACTCAAGACCTCGGAGTACAATATAAAAAGGTAAGGGGATAAGGGGTCACCTTGTCTGAGACCTCTAGTGGATTTAAAGTGCTCTTTGTAGGTGCCTTGGAACAATGCAAAGAACTAATTATTTCTAATGCAACTGGAGATAAAACTAATCCACTGGTCACCAAAGCCAAACCTCTTGAGGACATTCATTAGAAACAACCACTCCACCCAATCATAAGCCTTAGCATATTGATCATAAGCACCAAGTTCCCCAAAAAAACTTTTTTCCCGATGCAATGCACTAATTCTTGCACAAGGCCCACATTCTCTATGATCAGTCTATCTTTGACGAACGCACCTTGTTCTACCGAAATCAGCTACCCCATAATCTTACCAAGCCTAGTGGTGATGATTTTAGAGAAAATTTTATAAACGGCATTACATAAGCTGATCGGCCTGAAATCTACAAAATGTTGAGGCTTCTCTTTTTGGGAATCATCGAGATAAAATTATTCATAAAAGAGTTCGGAAGCACCTTGCCTCTGAAGAATTCAACCACTACTTTAAAAACATCGTCACCAACAATACCCCAATAGGATTGATAAAAAGCAACATAAAACCCATCTAGACCTAGAGTTTTGTCTGGAGGGATACTAAAGATAGTTTCTTTAACATCTTCGCGACTGGGCAAAGCCATCAAGGCCGCATTACCTTCATCATCAACAATCTAGGGAATATAGTTAAAAATGTCTTCTTCTAATTGGCAACCCTCCAGTCCTCCCTTGTGTATCTCACTCTGATTATCCGACCAAGACCTGTACAGAAGAACTATGCCTTTAACGAAACCATATTTCCTTCTCTTTGGTGGTAGCATGAAAAAAACTAGTGTTGGAATCCCCTTCTTGCAGCCATTTAATTCTCGATTTTTGTTTCTAAAAGATTTCTTCCTGAAGCAGAGTTTTATTATACAAGGCTTGCATTTTCTTCCACTCACCACAATCCTCGAAAACCAAATTCTCAATCATTTTATACTCAAGTCCGATAACTTTATCTTCAATATTATGAAGAGTGTTGTGAATATTCCCAAAGGTATGCTTGCTCCAAGTCTTCAACTTATTCCTCAACATTTTTAATTTGAAGGCCAATAACTGCAGAGCATCCCCTTGGTTCGATGCTTCCCAATTATTCTTCACAAAATCCAAGAACTGCTCATGGGCGACCCACATTCGTTGGAATTTGAATGGCTTGGGCCTTTATAAGCATTGTGTATCAGAGAGATCGATAATGGCAAGTGATATGAACAAAGTCTTGGCAAGTAGTCGACAACGATGGAAGGCAAACTAGTCAACCAATAAGAATTCATAGAAACACAATCCAACCTTGCCCAAATACGCCTGCTGTCTCCTTGATCATTACACCAGCTAAATTTATAACCAATGTATCCAACGTCACACATTCCTGGACCATCTCGTTGAACTCGCTAACCGGAGTACTGACAGGACTGTTCCCACCAATTTAGAATGCAATTTTGGGAAGAGTTAGAAGATATTGCTGGGCTGTGGGATTTATCTTGCTGCGTAGGCAGGGACTTTAATGTGGTTCTTCTCTCTCACAAAAAAAAGGAGGGAGCAGAGTTACATGGAGTATGAGAGACTTTGGAGAGTTTGTGTCACGCCCCGAATTTGGATACCCAGATACGACCCAAAAATCCGTGGATCGATCCATACCTGAACCCAGAGGTAATCCATGAATGTCCCCTACTGGTCCAATTAGATCAATTAGACCACTAAGGTTCATTCGAAAACTCACTAAGTAAAAAAAAGTCTAGATGTAGAAAATAAATAATTCAAATAACTCATAATTCAAATAATTCAATCAATCAACTAAATGTGGAGAGAAGGAGGTGAGAACATGCTCTCAATCAAAGGCATACATGGCCGTACAAATAAATAAATAATATTATAAAATAATCAAATACAGCTTTCTAAAGTGTGGGATCGACTCCCAAATCCTCGTCGACCTCCTCGAGAATACCGGAGTCTTCTGTCTCAAAATCATCCCACGTACCCAACTCCTCAAAATCTGAAAATGGTATCGGTATAGCCCCGTTAGCTAAGGCCCAGTAATACAACAATGTGCATGGTATGATGTCATATTATACGAGTTTTTAACCAAGGTATGCATCTCAATCATATAATAAAGATGACATAAATATGATGGTGAATGCAAGTAAGTACAGGATGCAAATGCAACTAGTACCCATAACCACAAGGGTCTCCATCTCCTTTCCGCACTGGGAGCGGTCTCATCGACCCATCTGCAGGATATAATAACATCTGGGGCCTTTCACCGTCGGATACCGAATCCTGATTAATTGATAAGACCAATATAAATGTATATAATATACTTCAACCCCGTTCCCTTATGCACCCCTTATATGAAATGACGTGATGATCATGATATGACAACAAGATGGTACTAGGGTTACATGGCATAAGCAACACATATATTGAACGTTTAAATAAAAATATAAAATAAACACATGATCATCAAGAGTAATAAAATGAGTACGAACTAGGGTTAAACAATATGAATAACATGTAAACAATCACCAAAGATCATAATTAACATTGATCAACAATATAAGTGAAAATCGCAAAAGAATTCAACACCATGGCCGAACCCTATGAGGGATCCATGACACAAGGTCGAACCCTAAAGAAAGATCCAAGACATTTGACAGAACCCTATTAGAGATCCAAGACACATGGGTGGGATCCCCATGCATACAAGTATAGGTCAAACCATCTAAAGTTTAATCAAACAACAAGGGCTAAACCCCTTTATAGTCAATAAATCATGACCGAACCACTAAGGGTTCCCAAGGCCATTAATCGTCCAAATTCAAGAAATAGGTTTTTTTGCAGAAAAATATATTTCCTTATAAAAATCATAACTAAATAAATATAAATTATAAAAATACAAACTCAATGGATTGAAGATTATATCCACTGAGGTTTCTATGAAAAATAAATGTAAAAATATTTACTTCTAAAATCTAAGTCAAAATTCTTAAAGAATTGGACTGCACAGAATCTGAAATTCTGGGTTTTGCAGAAATGATTAGCACTTTAAAAAAATTACAAATAAATAAATACATATCTTAAAGATACAAAATCAATGGATCTAGAAAATAGATTCACATAGATGTATAAAAAAAATAAATAGAAAAATATTTAGTTTCAAAATATATGAGTAAATTCTTAATCAACTAGACCGAACAGAATCTTGAATTCTGGGCTTCTACAGAAAGGTCCAGTACATTAAAAAAAGCATAACTAAATAAATAAAAATTAAAAAAATACAAACTCAATGAATTTAGAAACTAGATCCATAGAGGTATCTATAAAAAATAATTATAAATATATTTTGATTTCAAATATAGATCAATATCTTTAATGAACTAAACCATACAGAATATGAAATTCTAGGTTTTATAGAAAAGTCCAGTATCTTTGAAAAATCATAACTTAATAAATAAATATCCTAAAAATAAAAACTCAACTGATTTAGAAAATAGATTAATAGAGGTATCTATGAAAATTAATTATAAAAATATTAAGGTTCAAAATAGAGATCAAAATCTTTATTGAAGTGGACTGTACATAATCTGAAATTCTTTGTTGTGAAGAAAAGTCCAGCACATTAGAAAAATCATAACTAAATAAATACAACTCAGAAAAATACATAAACAGTTGTGAAAAATATATTTGTGGGGAAAAAATATCTGATCTAACCCACACAATCTTCAAGGTCAGACGATTCGTATCTTGATGATGATCAGACGGTTCTGGTGTTTCAGGGTGAAACTACTTTCTCCTCCGCGAAGGATAGGATGATCTTCAGATGAGATATGGTTGTATCTGTTGACAATACTCCAACGCTCAAGTCAACTTAGGAATGGTAATAGGGTTCAGACAAATAAAATATTTCAGAGCTTAGACTATTTGGATTTGGAGAGCAAGATCCCTTTCTCAATCCTGAGGGTCTCATATTTATACCCTTAGAACTGGCATGACTCACCTCCTATGTGTCCAGTCGTTATCAGTTAGTTATGATCTAGATAGATTATGTTATAAAACAGAATCTTCTTATTAGATCTTAACTTCTTTGACTTGGTTATGCCTGAAATAACTGAGATGGCACTGAGGTGGCATCCTTCGTGTCAAATATTCGAATAAGAAGATGTTGAAACTGTGATAGTTCAACTAGCTGTCATGCGGCCAACATCCATTAGTTAAGAAATTAATTGTGTTTAGAATACTTACCTTATTCGTAAGAACTTGTATATTTGTCGGGATGACGTGATATTTGATCCCGTCAAGTTCGTCATATGCCCTTGTCGAAGTATATGCATCCAACTAGTCATGTGACCTTGACGGGATTAGATGAACATCGATCTCGACAAGTAAGCCAATTGACTATTGGGATGTTTATATCCAACAAATCATTTGACCTTGTCGGGATGTATGCATTCGACTAGTCATGCGACCTTTACGGGATGAGATGAATATCGATCCCGACAAGTAAGTCAGTTGACTATTAGGATGTTTATATCCAACAAATCACTTGACCTTGTCGGGATGTATGCATCCTATAAGTCATATGACCTTGTCGGGATTTGGTGAAACTTGATCCCGTCAAGTCGTCTACCATTGTCTTGTCGGGTCGCGCTGGATATTAATTCCATCAAGAAGTTCAATGATTAATATGTCGGGCAAGATTGAATGCTTCCCGACATATTAAAGGTCGAAGCACCAATATGCTCTGTCAGTATTCCGTCTCGAGACGCTCTGTTCCAATCATTCCATTCTGACACGTGGCACTTCCTATTAATGGATGTCATGTGACAGCGACGAAGTGGTCTATGACCTCTAATGATACATTCGGCGCATTCACTTCTCGCGTGCCAGTTGTACCACGTGTCATCCTTCCATATTCACACGTGCCATGCAAGTGACACGTGTTACTATTTTACTTGCTGGAAAATACGGCACCCATAATATTCACATATTTTTTTAGAAAAAATAATTAAAAAATATTTAAGTCTTAAATCTTACACGAAAATTATAAATAACCTAAACATCTATTGTGGGTGCCAAATAAGTCATGGCCAAACCCATCATGGGGACACAAAACAATTATCGACTCAATGAAAATACACTAAATTATGCAAAAATTAATGTATAGTGAAGATGTACCATTATATAATGAAAGAAAAGTAATAATTTAAAGAAAAATAAGTATAGGATGGTTCAAGCACACTTACCTTAAGGTTTCTTAAACTTTAATGAAAATTGAAGGTTTCTTCAAATTTGAAAGACGTCGGATCGTCCTCTCCTTGGAGTATGTTCTTCCATTCGAAGTTCCCGTCAATTCTCCTTTCTTGCTCGAGTGCGATCAGTGCCCGGATGAAGGTTTAATGGAGATTTCTCTATTCTTTAATGGAGTTTGGGTTTGTAAAAGCTTCCAAAGCTTTAAGGTTTTCATAAATAAGTTTAAAAAAAGATTAGGGTTTCTATTTTAATAAAATTCGTAATTATCAAAGGGATGACTTTTTCAACCCTCATAAACTCATATTTTACATTACTAATGGGTTAGAAATGGGCCCAAGGTCCATATATATCAACTAGGCTTCATTGAAGATTATAATTAAGCATAAAAGGCCTCTAAATTGGCCATACGAGCCCACCCAACAATCATAACACAAATAATTATTCATTAATTCAATTAAATTATATTATATAATTTAAAAGTTTATACAACAATGTATTGACACATGTCACACACACATAAATCATATAAAATAGTCTAAATACAAAAAAATTTAAAGCCCCGGAAAAGTGTCAAGATGATCTCGGAATGACCCGAAAAGTGATTCATGGGTCCCACACTCCTATTAAATAAGTAGAACATAATTAAATATTATTTTTGAAAAAATATAAGAATGGTAGGAAAGTTTAAAAAATTACAAAAATATTATTTTTGTCAAAATCTCTCGAAATTTCCCACTAAGGTTTTTATGTCTAAAGAAATGTTTTAAATTTCTCGGGTAAGTTGGGAAGGGTTAAATATGAATATTTTTGTTTTCTCGGGCCCGCAAAATAATTTTTTTTATAAAAGTTCTGAAATGTTAGCTAGTGCAAGAAAGAGTCCCCTACAACATCTGGGTGTCTCTCGAAAAGTTGAAATAAGGGTTTGCACAAAAAAAAAAGATTTTTCAAAGTTGTCGGAATAAAAGTAAATTAAATATACATACTTAAGCATGATATTAAACTATAAAAATAATAATAGAAGTCTGAAAAAGTTTTAGGTTTTCATTATTAATTGAATTTACCATAATACCCTAGAACAAAAGTTCAGGGTATTACAGTTTGTAAATTAGTAAGCACCATATTATGGATGTGCCTTGTGTAGGGGGAGGTTTACATGAACAAATGGACGGGAGGTTTCCACGCTTCGCATACTAGATATAGGTTATTGTCTTAGCTAGTTGCGAAGAATGGTTATATGGTAATGGGTTTTTTGGAGTTATTGTTTTTATTTATGAGTTAGGGTGTTGTTGATGTTCTTAGAATTTTTACTTAAGGGTTTAAAAAAACCTATTATTGTAACAAGAATTAGGTTTTTAGGGAGTTAAGGTGTTGTTGATGTTTTCTGACTTTTTACATATGGGTTTATAAAAACCTATTATTGTAACTAGAATTAGGTTTTTCCCTAAACTAATAACTAGACACTTTTAGTTGTGTTTTTATTTTTTATTTTTTATAAAACATTTCTAAAGTTATGAGTTTTAAGAATTGTTTTTATGAGTTATGAAAGTAGGGTTTTTCCACGTCGTTGGTTACGGAAACCCTAGAATCAACATATTTGTAATTATCCGAGATTTCAATCCTGCAAAATTGACAGATTTGTATAGGGATTCGTGTCGGATGTCGATCATCACTCGGGATTAGTCGGATTAGCGCGAATAAGAACAAAAACTGACGGACAATCACAAGAAATAATAGATAAAAACAAACTTCATCATTCATTAATCAACATGTCCTTACAATATTTGAATTAGCAACAGTCAAAACCAGACTAAAAAAAAAAACATTCTAGAGAGAGAAAAATATAAAGAGAATAGGTAGAGAGAGAAGATGAGAGAGGAGGCATTTTAGAGAGAGAAAATGGAAGGTATAGAGAGAGAACGAGAATATGCTAAAGACTAGAGAGAGAAAATAATGTAGAGAGAGAGGGGAACTAGGAAATAGAGAGAGAAAATGAAAAGAAGAGAACTAGATGAAAGAATCTAGTGAGAGAAGAAGTTACCTTGACCTACCAAGTGGATGATGGTGAAGATGCAAGCTCGATGCATGCCTGAAGAATGCCAACCGTGAGCGAGTGATATGCTGCCCCGTGCTTTGGACCATGGAAAGGCAATGATCGGCCAAGTGATGACTGTGTAGCTGGAGATCTAGAAGAGTGCACCGTCTGTGCTCTAGGGGAAGAGATTGGTGGTTCACGGCCTTGCTTGGTGGTGGCTCATAGTGGAGAGGTTGAGGAAGGTTGAGGCTTGACGAGCAGCAGCTTGGTGGTGCGTGGTGTGTACCACCAACCTGTTAAGGAGGTGAAGCTGGTGATGGCGGAGTAGATTTCAGGCGAGTTCCTGATGGGTGTAACAGGCTGCGGTGAAGACTGAAGAGGGAGGGGACCTGGCAGCGTGGTGTTAAGGGAAGCAGCTGCAATGGCGTTGCAGGAGGTTCCCGACCGGAGTTACAGGTCTGTAACTCCGGTGAGAGGCGGAGGAGGAGCACGATGCTTCCCTTGGTGATGCTGGGTTGCACGCCGGCAACGATGACGACCTGCAAGTAAGTGGTTAGGGAGAGGGATCCAAAGGACTGTTCCTGAGATCGGTTTTGAGATGAAACGGGCTGGAGTTGCAGGTTTGCAACTCCAGCAACGTTAAAGAGATCTATCAACGGCTTGGAGAAGGTGGTTCTTGGTGTAGGGAGGTAACGGAGATGTAGAAGGGGATAAAGGATGGGTTGATCGAGGAATGAGAGGGCGGAGTGTGCTAGCAGACCTGCAACTCAGAGTTGCAGGTCATGGTGGAGGTGGCAGAGGAGGTTCTTGGCGGTGCATTTTGAGGAGGAGGTGCAGTCAAGGACGTGGAAGAAGGAGAGGGCATTGGGGGCAGCCAAGGTGATAGAGACACTGCTGGATGTGGTGGTGGCTGGCAGATCGTGAAGGAGAAGGCGGAGAAGAAGAACCAAGAAAAGAAGACGCTGGTGATGGTGTAGCCGGCCGGAGTTGCAGGCGCAACTCCGGCGAGAAAAAAAAATGAAAAAGAAGAAGAAGAAGAAGAAGAAAGAAGAAAAAAGAGAAGGAGAGGATGGTTCTTGGCGTGGTGAGCAGGGGGTTGGGCAGCGGCTAGAGGAGGAGAAGAAGAACAAGAAGAGAAGAAGGAGGAGACAAACGGCCGGAGTTGCAAACCTGCAACTCCGGCGAAGAATGGTGAAGGAGACGAAGAAGAAATGAGGAAGAAGAGGAGAAAGAAGTCACAGGGAAGAAGGGAAAGGATAAGGGGAAGGAGAGGAGGAGATTGGAGGGGATTAGGGTTCGAACGAACCCTTCTCCTTCCTCTTATAAAGCTCCCTATTTCCTTTAATGGAAATAGGGTATTTTTTAAATAAAAAAAATATATATATATTTTTTTTTAAAGTAAAAGTCTACTTTTCTTTGGGGAATGTCCCCATTTAGTGGACCCCCCATTTTTTTTAAAATTTAATTAAAATTATTTGGAAATTCACGGGGTCCACTAACTGGTCGGACAGCGGGTCGATGATGATGGGCCCGGCTACTGGCCCACATGGACTGATGATGTCCATCGTCTCACAAGATGATGTGACAGACAGTCTGATGGCGATCGGATGGATGGTGACTTGATTGGGACCCAGATTGGTAGATCGACGGATCTAGAGAGATCCAACGGTCCGATGGAAGATCCAACGGTCAGAAAGCTAAGGGAGATGAGATAGAGCCGATGGGCAGGAGTTCTGGGGTTAGGTCAGTAGATTTGAGGACCGAGAGATGAAGAGAGAGAGAGAATAAGGAGAAATGAGAGAGAAAGTATCAGAAAATGGAGATAAAAGTATTGGCAGAGGGTCTGGAACCCTGGTCTTCACTGTGACCATCCTCACGCTTCTCCAGTAGAGTAGACTATCATTCCTTGCTGACTCATGTGGCTTTAAACGCTTTGGTCCATCTTTTGGTCATTGGCTCTCCTACTCTCTTCGTTCTTTGGGCCGGCTTTTTGGTCCTCTTATTCAGCCCATATTTGGCCCATATCTTATAGTCATAGCCTGTGGGTTCTTTAAGCTTTGATAATGGGCTTTCATGATCGATCTAGGCCCACAAGTCTCGAGAATCGTCCCATCGAGGTTTCCTGCGACAGAAGAAGCGCGTAATGAGACTTTATCAAAACGGCTTAATATCTAGACTTTCGAAAATGTGTTTAATGCATGCAAATATACCATTTCGTCCAGAAAAGTGTGTTCTACGCAACAGAAGAGACTCTTACCTAGAAAAGTAGATAAATAGAGCATTTTACGTAGGAGAATGCAATAACGCTAAAAGGATAATTGCTTAAAATAAGCACTTTTGAGCGAATATCAAGTTAGGATATATTATATGTGTTTCTCTTTGATTTCATTTCTAAATATTTTTTATTCTTGTTACTATCTATTTCAGACTGTCATATTTTATTTGTGATAAACATGTTCGATCTAATTTTTATATTTATTGATAGGAAATGTTTACTCAATAGATCTTTTATTATTTTTTCTTCTTTTTAGGTATATTACCTCTTTTATTGCTATATGAATTATCAAACAATTATTGGACATTTTTCTTGATTTTTTTGCTTTTCTGCTAAACAATTTTAAAGCTAGGGTTATCTTCTTTGGTTATGGTTAGTATGAAATCTATCAATGTTTATGATTTTTTTTCTACTCTTTTAATTACTAGCCCTATTATTATAGTTAGAATAAGATTTATTTATTTTTTCTTTTACTAATTGTGTCTTTCGAATTTTTTAGTTATGGGTTTCTATAACCGTGTTCTTTTAGTTAGTTATGCAAACTTTTTAGTTATGAGTTCTTTTCGATTTTGTTTTTTGAAAAAAATATTTCTAATAGAGCTTTTAGAATTTTTCTTTTACTTTGGATTACAATCATTTAGATAAGAACTTGCATGTGGAAAGGAGATCCTAAAAGAAAGCCAATATATCAATGATTAGGAAAAAGTTTAATCAGGTTGGAACCAAGTTCCTACATGATCATCATGTGTCTTGATATTGTACTTAATGGTGGTGATCCTTTTTAGGTTTTATAACAATACAAATCATCTTATTTTATTATGTTTCGGCTTATTGAATTCCATTGTATCTACCTTACAATCTAATTGGTGGGCTATCTCATTGATTTTGCATGTCCAATTGATGAGCTCTTTTTTTGGATTAATCATAGGCGTTAATTGACTACATGATCATAGCAATCTAATTGTTGATAGATGGTCAATATTGACATTACCAATGTTTCATCTACTCATTAAATTCTTTAATCCCTAAATGTTCCAGATCATACACAAGTATGATTTAACAGCTATGATTTTTAATAGATGTTACAATGTAATGCCCATATACCATTAAGGCATTATAATGTAATTGCCTATATTGTGCCCGTGTTGAGCTATAACACGAGTTAAATTGGAACATAGGGGGTCACAACGCATGCGCTTTGCGAAAAAAAAAAGCACCTAATCGACCTCTTTGTTGGACATGTGGCATTGTAAGGATAATTTGGAAATATTAAACAATCAATCTAGAGCTTTCTTAAACCCGGTGGTGGGGCCCACGTGGAGATCATGTTGGACAAATCCTTCATGATCTACAACTTCTACTTCTACCAAAGTTACCTTGCAAGATTTTGAAGCTCCAAGCCTGGACACATAACCCAAATATCAATACAGAATTTTGGTTACCATGATAAAGAATAGACAAGAATGATGTAACACCCAGAACCTTCTAGAGTATTTTACTAGTTTCATCCCACAAGGGCATTTTGGAAATTTTGATCATAAGGGGCACTTTAGTGATTTTTCAAAGTTAAGGGTAATAATTTAACAAACTAAAAACATATAAACACTAACATGAGAATATGCTAGATTTTCATAAAAGATTTCACATAAACTTTAAGAAAAGGTTAGTTTGATAATTTTACAACCTAGGGATATTTTGGCTGTTTTACTTGGTAGGGTTATTTTAGTAACATTGCATATTAGTGTGGGTTCTTTGGGATACATTTATTTTTTTGCATAGTTTGGTGAATTTTAGGTTTAAATTGCATTTTATAGTAATTTATTTCATATTTAAATTGCATGAATGGACCCGAATTGGGCTTGGATAAGGCCCATTAAGGGGATGGTATAGGCTTTGCTAGTTGTGAAGAATATTTTTATAGTGTGTGCCAGTTGGCAATTCCTAGGCTTGCTTCAAATCACGTACCTCTTCTATTGTATTGTGGGGGTATCGTAGGATCACCTTTACCTTTTTTGCTTTGAGAATATGTGGTTGAAAAATCCTTAAAGGTGGGGGAGTATTGGTGGAATTGTTTGTCTTTTGAAGGGAGAGCAAACTTTTGTTAAATATATAGGGAATTTTTGACATACCCCCCCATGTTATCTTTAAAATTTGACATACCCCCCCACAATTTGAAAAAGCTGACATACCCCCCCATGACTCGGTCCACTGTCATTTGACCAGTGTTGACCCGAGTTGACTTTCAAATTTTGTATTAAATGGCAAAAATGCCCTTGTCTTCAAGCTTGGAACAAGGGTTTGGGCCAAAACCCAAACCCCAAATCAAACGGCTGTGGGGATGGCCGGCCAAGAGATTCCAATGGGTTGGCCACCCATCACCGGCGACCAACCCACCGGAGTCTCATGGCCGGCTGGCCACCACTCCGGCAATAATTTTAAACCCAAGGTTAGAAAAACAAAAAAAACACATACAATTTTAGTTTTAAAATTTTCATTAACAAAAATGAAGAACATGACAAAGCAATTTATATTTCAAACTTTTGAGATGTGGAAAAATGGGTTCTCTCAATTTTAAAATTTCATTCTACAATAAAATCCATAAAAAGAAATCTCATTCCTTCATGAGTTTTGTTTACTTTTTTGGGGTTTTTTCTTCTCAATCTTTGTTTAATTCATCAAAAAATTAAAAAAAAATCTCTACCAACATGGGTTTTAATTTTTATCTTTAATATCCTCTTTTCATGTTTGATTTGGGTTATGGGTTTTGGCTTAAACCCAAACCCTTGTTATAAGGTTGAAGACAAGGGCACTTTCGTCCTTTAATACAAAATTAGGCAGTCAACTTGGGTCGACACTGGTCAAATGATAGTGGACAGAGTCATAGGGGGGTATGTCAGCTTTTTCAAATTGTGGGGGGGTATGTCAAATTTTAAAGATAACATGGGGGGGTATGTCAAAAATTCCCAAATATTTTTAAAATAAATGAAATCAAAAAGTTAGTTTATCTTTTTTGTCTTTTTGTTTACTTTGTTATATCTATATAACAAAACAGGGAAGTTGTCTCCCCCTCTTATACCCCCTCTTATCTATTTAGACAAAGAAGGGCCGAGATCTTATCCCCCAAATAGATGGTGGATCTCAGCCATTCACGCCCAATTTTGACAAACGCTTTGTTGGAGAGTGCCATGGGCACTGGCCACCCACTATCTATATAACAAGTGACAGTGATTGTCTTATACCCCTCTTATCTTATATGGCTTCAATAATGAGTGGCTGAGATCCACTATGCTTCATATCGATGGCTGAGATTAACTCCCACCCGATTTTGACAAATACATTGTAGGAAAGTGCCGCAGGCACGGGCCACCCACACATATATCAAGACAGTTAACTCAGTTGTATTGTCTTGTCTTATCCATCCATCTAATGTGGACGGTTAGATAAAGAGTGGTTGAGATCAAATCCATCGATCTAATGTGGACAGTTAGATTTCAGCCACTCAATTCGCCTCATTTGACCTCAATTTATTCAAAATTTAAATTTCAACACCGTTATTTTTGTTATTTCTGTTATTTTCCCATATGTCCCTCTGTGCGTTATAATCCATTATAACAGCCGTTATAATGGAAAAAAACGGTAACGCCCCAATCCGTTATACCGTTTGAGTGCCGAAGGCACCCAATTTTTGCAAACGTTTTGTCGGAGAGTGCCGTGGGCATGGGCCATTTACTATTTTATATATCAAAACACATTGATTGTCTCCCTACTTATACCTCCTCTTATAAGCATCAACAAAGAAGGGCAGAGATCTAATCTTCCCCCAAATAGACAGTGGATCTCCGCCACTCACCTGATTTGGCAAATTCTTTGTCGAGGAGTGCCGATTGCACGGGGCACCCACTAGTTCTTTACAATTGAGAGATAGTCCCACATTGGACAAAAAAGGAAAGTTTCCTTTCTTTTTAAGACATAAAGTATCCATTTACATGTGTACTCCATGCACACATGTGAAGAAGAAAGTTTGTGTGTGATGCGAAGCACCATGTTTTCGCACACGCACACGCACATGCGAGTGTGCTAATGGCGATTGGACGTTTAGGGCCTTTTGGGCGCACTTGGCACTTCGCATCATCGTGAGGAGTTGAGGATCTTTGATTTTTGACCGTTGATTGATCAACAAATGATCCGGATGAAACTAATTGATGGGATCAAATATCCTAACGGTTATCTTTGACGGTTACAACGGTTACAAATGATCCAACGGTCATATTGACTTGTGTGATCAATCTGAACCACAATATCGTAGGATGACATCTATGGATGCAGATTGATTATATCTAACCGCCAATCAAACCTGGACCACCTAGATCTAACCGCCAATTAGATCTAGACCACTCAGATCTAACCGTGAATTAAATCTGGACCATTCATATAGAACCACCAATCAAATCTATATCGTAGAATTCAGATGGTGTCTATTCGGAATAGACACAAACTGTTTATTTAAGACAAAGCTTGGGATTGAAACATACACATTGAAATTTGCACTAATCTCTCTCTTGTACTAGAATAACAAAAGAGTTCTGGGTAACATCAGTTTGTAGAAATTAGAGTGTTGGGTTGATCAAATTGTGCATAATTCGATATCAACAATCGTGATCAAGGGGCTTCATTGTATCCTGAAGGTGTTCTCTCTAAACCCTTTTGTGCACTCGTGATTTTGATCGGAGGGGGAAAAATATCATCTAAAAGACATTGATTATCATCGAGCCTTGGAAACCATTTGATCATCATCATCTTCTATTATTTATTCTCTGATTCTTTCATTGGTGTTAGCATACAGATATTTTACAACAACTTTGTCTTTTGTAAAAAGCTGAAAGCTCCTAAGGAGCTTATCGAATATTGGAATAAAAAGGAATTTGGTAGGGTGGATCTAAAGTTCAAAGCTATTTCAAAGGAAATCACTTTTTTAGATAGAAATTAAAGAAGAAGATGAGTCCTTATCCTTAGAAGAGAGGTACGTGCATGCAATGGCGGAGCCAGGATTTTGTTGGAGGGTAGGCAAAGTTTATGTTTAAAGGGGTTCGGGAATTTTTGTTTTGTTTTTGAGGGTGGGCAAGTTTAAGTTCAAAGGGATGTTTTTGGAAAAAAAAATTACTTTTCTTCTACTTCTGAAAGTTCAAGCCCTCGCCCCCACCTGGCTGTGCTACTTCATACATGCATTATTTGCAAGGGGTTTTAAAGTATAGCAAGGTTAGAAGATATTTGTTGGAGGCACAAATCAAGGGCGGAATGGATGAAAGAGGTGGCCAATAATATGAGATTTGTTCACCATATAGCTAATCCTTGTAGAAGGTGCAAACTTATTCCTAGCCACTTGGTAGATGGGTAGCGATTGGAGAATGAAGCATCTATTAGGAAAGGGGTCGAGAACTTCTAGTCGAATTTGAGATGCTCCTGGGCCGATTAACTATTAAATCTTTGGATGGAGACAAGGTTTCTAGGCCAAACCGATTCTTTTTGGCATTTTTTTCCCATTGTTGGGATGTAGTTGCGAAGCATTTTTCCTTGTAAAGCTGTTGAGCACCTAAAAATGCATCACCTGAAAGGTCTCCCAAACTAGCACTGGAATGCCCAAACTACACTGTAGAATAGCCTCAATTCCTCATTTTTTGTGACACTAGTGTAAGCTTTTTCCAACTAAATGTTTCCTTTTTGTTGACATCAAAGAGTTGAGCAACTACCATAAACTCTTGGTACTCGTACGCTTACCAAATGGAGATGCAACAAAAGAGCAATGAGCAACACCATTCCACAACCGTACATAATAATACAAACTGATCTTTAAACTCCACAATTTGAACCAGATTCACAAATATTCTCACCATTTTTGCTAAACTTCAACTCTTTAACAGCAAAACCAATTCCTCCAGACATTTCCTTATTTCCATTCATATTTTATCTTCACCTGGACTTGACTTGTGGAGATTGTCTCTTATATTCTTCAATTTGTGGACGATGTTTCTCATGCTAATGCGTGCTTCAGGAGACTCAATAACACAAGATAGCCCAACCCCGATGATTGATACCAAGCATTCCTGTCGGATTTCCGAACTTATCAGTTGGCCTTCATGATGGACATCATCCATTAGTAGTAGCAGGTCAGGGTCCAGGACATGGGTAGTGTTGTCGGGGAAAGACGATTTCACCCACTTGGCTATGCTTACATCCCCTGTAAAAGCCTCATGGGTTGGGCTCCTCCCTGTAAATAGCTCTAGCAACATGACACCGTAGCTGTAAACATCTCCTCTTGTTGATGGTTTCCCCCCCAACCCATACTCTGCATTTGAAATCAAATGGAGTTAAGGTCTCACCATCCCAAAATCCCAAAGAAAGCAAGTACGAGTAAAAAATTTATGTGGACCATTTTTTGATGTGAAGATGTGGAGCCATTTCAGGTGCTGCCATTTGTACATGACAGATAAGACCCACATGATTTGAAAGGACAATCTATATAACAAAACAGGAAAATTGTCTTATCTCTTATCTTATCTTATCCGGTTTCAACAAAGAGTGGCTGAGATCTTATCTTCCAAATGGATGGTGGATCTCAGTGTTGTGTTAGGTAGAGACTGATGATGCTTGGGAGGACTTTTTCCTGAGGGCATTTCCATAATTCTCACATAGATATACGGAAACCCTAATTTCATCTTGGGGTTATATATACCTCAGTTGGTGAGAGACGAGTATCCTAATCTTTTACTGTATGTATTTCTTTTGCCCTAGACCATAGTGGAATCAGTGTGGATCCGTGGATGTACCTCAATCTAGAGGGAACAACGTAAATCTCTGTGTTGTAGTTGTTCGCATCTTTGTTTTGTTGTTTGTTTATTGTTCTTTCTTCCCAACAACTGGTATTAGAGCCTTGGGCTAGAGAAGATCGATGGCAAAAGAAGGAAAGGTGAGGATCGAGAAGTTCAATGGTGCGAACTTCGGATTCTGGAAGATGCAGATGGAGGGCTACTTCTATCAGAAGGACCTATATCTTCCTCTAGGAGGAAAATCAAAAAAGTCAGAGAAAATGGCCGATGATGAGTGGGAGCAACTCGACAGAAAAGCTCTAGGTACAGTGCGGTTGAGTCTTGCTGCATTTGTAGCCTTTAATATCTCAAAGGAGAATACGACACAAGGTTTGATGGCCGCTCTCTCGAAGATGTATGAAAAATCCTCTACCTCAAATAAGGTTTTTCTGATGAAGATATTCTTCAACATGAAGATGACCGATGGTGGCAGTGTGCCCACACATCTCAACGAATGCAACACAGTTATGACCCAGTTGGAATCCGTTGGCATCAGCTTCGAAGATGAAGTCAGGGCTATTCTGATTTTATCAGGGTTACTAGACAGCTGTGATAGTCTAGTAATGGTAGTGAGCAACTATTCGGCAATAGGAAAGCTAAAGTACAATGATGTCGTAAGCGTAATCCTAAGTGAAGAAGCTCGCAGACGATCCTCGGGTTCTTCAGGTGAAACATCAGGGAATGCCTTGAGTGTTGAAGAAAGAAGAAGGTAGACAAGCAGAGAAGGAAAATACAACAGTCGATCAAAATTAAGAACCAACAAATCCAGAACCCCTTTTGTGAAGGGAGATAGCGGTTGCTGGAACTGCGACAAAAAAAGGCAGATAAAAAGATATTGTAGAGCTCCAAAGAAGTAGTCAGAGAACAACCATCAGGGAAGTAAAGATTCTGTAAATATTTCTGATGAAAATGTTTATGATGCGTTAATTTTATCCTGTGATAATCGATATGAATCTTGGGTAGTAGATTCTGGTGCATCCTTTCATGTTACTTCGCACAATGATACTCTTTATAACTATGTGTAAGGTGACTTTGGAAAAGTCTATTTAGGCGATGACAAACCCTATAGTATAGTTGGAAAGGGTGATGTACTGATAAATCTGTCAAACAGAACAGTGCTGAAGTTGAAAGATGTTAGGCATGTGTCTAGTCTAAAAAGAAATCTTATATCAATTGGCCAGCTTGCGGATTCAAGATACATGGCAACTTTCATCATTGATTCGTGGAAAGTTACAAAATGGGCTATGGTGATAGCTTAGGGAAAGAAATAAGGCACACTCTATGTGACTTCTAGTTCTAACACTGCCATTGCAGTTGTATCATCAGGGTGGACACGAGCACATGGCATCGCAGGCTCGGGCATATGAACGAGAAGGAGGTGAAGGTATTACTTTCAAAAGGAAAGTTACATAGGCTAAAGTCTGTAGATCTGGATCTTTGTGAAGATTGCATCTATGGGAAGCAGAGAAAGGTCAGTTTCTCAAAAGGCAGAAAAAACTCCAAAGTTAGAACGGCTAGAACTGGTTCACAATGATGTGTGGGGATCATCCTAGGTATCGTCTCCTGGTGGCTCTAGTTATTTTGTTACTTTCATTAATGATGTTACTAGAAAGCTTTGGGTTTATTTTTTGAAAACAAAAATTGGATTTATTTGATGTATTCAACAAATGGAAAGCTCTGGTTGAGAATGAAACAGGTCAGAAGCTAAAGTGTCTCAGATCAGATAATGGGGGAGAATATTGCGATGGTGAGTTCGAAGAATATTGTGCGGTTAACAGAATCAGTAGACAAAAGAAGATTCCCAGAACACCTCAGCAAAACGATGTGGCTAAACGCATGAATAAGACGATGTAGAATGTGTCAGGAGCATGCGAATCCATTCAGGCTTGCCAAAACAATTTTGGGTAGATGCTGTGAATACTGTGATTTATTTGATCAATTGAGAACCCTCAGCTGCTTTGGACGGTGGATTGCCAGAGGAGGCTTGGGCTGGAAAAGTGGTAAACTTGTCGCACTTAAAAATATTTGGCTGTACCTCTTAATGTCCATATTGATTCTGAGAATATGACTAAACTAGATCCAAAATCTAGAAAGTGCACATTTATTGGATATGACATTAATGAATTTGGTTACCAATTTTGGGATGAAGAAAATTGAAAAATCTTTAAAAGCAATGATGTTATAATCAATGAAAATGTCATGTATAAGAATAGATTAGAATAGCAAAATGAGAAGGATAATAGAAAATTTGTAGAACTTGAGGAGATATCTAGCCGAGATGTTCTGAAACCTCAAGAAGAGAATCTACAGGTAGAACTGCAGACTCGTCTCCCTGAGAAGAGACCATCTAGGGTCATTAGAGCCCTAACTCGTTATTCACATTCTCTGCATTATTTGTTATCAACTGACAGTGGTGAACTAGAATGTTATGAAGAAGCTTTGAGGATGAAACCAACGGTAAGTGGGAGCAGGCCATGGAAGAGGAGATAGATTCTTTATCATCAAATAAAACATGGATCTAGTTCAATTACCCATTGGAAAGGCAGCATTGCATAACAAGTGGGTTTACAGGTTAAAGGAAGAACATGACGATACCAAGCAGTACAAGGCCAGGTTGGTTGTAAAGGGGTTTCAACAGAAGGCAGGTATTGATTACATCGAAAAAAAATTTCTCCTATTATTAAGATATCTACAATTAGATCGATCGTAAGCATTGTGGCTGTAGAAGACTTGCATTTGGAACAGCTGGATGTAAAAATTGCATTTCTTCATGGTGACTTAGAAGAAGACATTTACATGCATCAGCCACATGGGTATATTGTTCCAGGGAAGGAGAAGATGGTATATAAACTCAAGAAGAGTTTATATGGTTTGAAACAGGCCCCCGACAGTGGTATAAGAAATTCGATAGTTTTATGTCTATCAATGACTTTGATGGATACCATGCGGATCACTGTTGTTATTTCAAGAAGTTTAAAAATTCTTATCTCATACTGCTTTTGTATGTAAATGATATGCTTGTTGCAAGATCAAGCATGGATGAGATTTCAAATCTCAAGGAACAATTGTCAAAGGAATTTGCTATGAAAGATTTGGGTGCTGCAAAACAAATCATCGGCATGCGAATTAGCAGGGACAAGACAAACAGGAAGCTAAAGTTGTCTCAGGCTGAGTACATAGAAAAGGTACTTAAGAGGTTCAATATGGCAGGTGTTAAGCCAGTCAACACTCCATTGGCAAGTCACTTCAGGATTTTTAAATAACAGGGTGCATCGACACAGGAAGAACGTGATTACATGGCTAAGACACCATATGCCTTAGCCATTGGTAGCTTGATGTACGTTATGGTCTATACGAGACCAGACTTTGCTCAAGCAGTGGGAGTTGTTAGCAGATTTATGAACAACCCAAGAAAAGAGCATTGGGAAACGCTCAAGTGGATTCTCAGATATCTGAGAGGCACTAAGGATGCAGCATTGTGTTATAGAGGATCAAAAATCAGCCTACAGGGATACGTTGATTCAGATCTAGTAGGGGGCATTGATGGAAGGAAGAGGACGACAAGGTATGTGTTTACTTTGGGCAGTGCGACTGTCAGTTGGGTCTCACAGTTATAGAAGATAGTTAGTATTTCGACTACAGAGGCAGAGTATGTTGCTACAACGGAAGCTTGCAAGGAGATGGTCTAGTTACAAGATCTTTTGAGATAATTGGGAAAGGAGCATGAGAGTTGTAAGCTCTACAGCGATAATCAGAGTGCAACTCACCTTGATAAGAATTTAGCATTTCACTCAAGGACAAAACACATCGATATCAAGTATCACTTCATACGAACCATGTTGGATGATGGACTATTTAGATTGGAGAAGATCCACAGGAGTTAGAACTCTGCGGATATGTTTACCAATGTGGTTACTATAGAGAACCTGAAGACTTGTTCAGTTTCTATTTGTCTTTATGCTAAGAAACCAAGAAGGAGATTCACATCGAGTTCCCTATGGAGGACATTCCATATGCAGCAAGATTAGTGGAGTTGTTCGTGGTCAATCTCACAGTGGGAGATTGTTGTGTTATGTAGAGACTGATGATGCTTGGGAGGACTTTTTCCTTATGGCATTTCTGTAATTCTCACATAGATATACGGAAACCCTAATTTCGTCTTGGGGTTATATATACCTCTGTTGGTGAGAGACGAGTATCCTAATCTTGTACTGTGTGTATTTCTTTTGCCCTAGAGCATAGTGGAATCGGTGTGGATCCGTGGACGTACCTCAATCTAGAGGGAACCACGTAAATCTCTGTGTTGTGGTTGTTTGCATCTTTGTTTTATTGTTTGTTTATTGTTCTTTCTTCCCAACACTCAGCCACTCACACCCGATTTTGGCCAACGCTTTGTCAGATAGTGCCATGGGCACAAGCCACCCACTATCTATATAACAAAATAGGGAAGTCGTCTTATCCCTTATCTTATCCGGCTTCATAAGATAAAGAGTGGTTGAGATCAAATCCATCCATCTAATGTTGGACGGTCGGATCTCAACCACTCACTCCCACTCATTTATTCGCCTCATATATGCTATGATTTTTGGGGAAATCTGAAACTTAACTATACAGACTTGGATTTAGTGTACGTCCACTAAATATGTGCCGAACATAAATAGGGTTCATGGGCCCAAAAGTAAAGAGATTTGGTGTACCCTATGAATATCGGCTGTTATAACAAGTTTGGACCTCCCTCATTACGTAATGTACCGTTTTAACTCTCAGAAAATAACGACCATTATTTTCTGTTATTTTTCCATTATAACAAAAATAACGACTGTGGTTTTTTGAAAAAAATTTGTTATTTTTCAGTTCTATTCTGTTATAAATTTTAGTGAATATTTGAAAATCAAAATTTTAATTTTAGCACCATTATTTTCTGTTCCTCTCCATTATTTTCCGTTTTTTGCCCATGTGCGTTACAATCCGTTACAACGGAAATAACGGTAACACCCCCAATTTGTTATACCGTTTGAGTGCCGAAGGCACCCAATTTTTGCAAATTCTTTCTTTGGGGAGTGCCATGGGCACAGGCCATTTACTTCTATTTAACAAAACACATTGGTTGTCTCCCCACTTATACCTCCTCTTATAGGCATCAACAAAGAAGGGCCGAAATCTAATCCCCCAAATGGATGGTGGATCTCAGTCACTCGCCTGATTTTGGCAAATTCTTTGTCTAGGAGTGCCGATGGCACGGGGCACCCACTAGTATACTAAAAGACAAGGTTTTAAATTTAATCTAAAATGAAAAAAGAAAATCTAAAACTCACCTGGAGGTATGTATCCTATAGAACCCTTGAGGCCATATGTGTTGGTAATAGAAGATTGTTGATCATCTGCTTTCACAACCAGCAGCCTCGCCACCCCAAAGTCTCCTATTTTTGCAGTCATGTCCTTGTCCAAGAGTACGTTGCTTGGCTTAAGGTCACAGTGCACCACCGGAGCTTCGCAGTCATTGTGCAGGTAGTCCATGGCATAAGCAACATCAATGGCCACGTTCAACCTCTCCACTACATTCAACCCATCTCCACTTGTATGCCTTCTTCTTCCTCGACACCAATCCTCCAAGCTCCCATTTCCCATGAATTCATAAACCAAAGCCATAAATTCCGTGTTCGCGTTATCGACACTTGAGCATGAGGTAATCAGTTTAAGCAGATTCCGATGTCGTACATTCCTCAAAGCCTCACATTCAGCCCAAAAGCTCTTTGAAGCTCCTGTTTGTCCGAGGTCCAAAACTTTCACTGCAATGGCCCTTCCGTCTCTGAGGATTCCTTTGTAGACAGACCCGAAGCTCCCACTTCCGATCAAATTTGTCTGATCAAAATTCCCTGTTGCTGTTCGAAGCTCTTCATAGGAAATCATTTGATGTTGCCCTTTAAACAAGTCCGATGACACTTTCATCTTTGCCGAGTTTTTTCTTCTGTTGAAGGAAATACATAATAACAACGCTACCAAAAGACAAAATGCTATCGAACCTGCGGTTGCGATTATACTTCGAACTGCAATTGATATTTTTCCAAGATCTTGATTGCTCTTACAAGCTGAAGGAAAGCAAAGTTTCGAGTTTCCGTCGAGATGGACTCTGGAGAGATTTCTGAAGGCACCGTCATTCGGAACTTCTCCTTCGAGGTTATTGAAAGAGAGGTTCAAGAACTGGAGGGCCTGAAGTCTCTGAAGATCATCAGGAATGGGACCTGAGAGTTGGTTTGAAGAGAGGTCTAGTGTCTCCAGTCCTTTCACCTCTCCTAGAGTACTAGGAATAAGACCTGAGAACAAATTATTGGACATGAACAGTTCCTCCAAGCTCTTACAGTTGCCAATTGAGTCCGGAATACTTCCGAACAAGGCATTATCCGAGAGATCAACTGTGACAATATTTTCCAAGTTCCCAATTTCTCGAGGCAAAGGTCCATTTAGAGAGTTTTTGGACAAGTTGAGAAGAATGCTCAAACTAGAGAGCCCGAAAACTTCTATGGGTATGCTTCCATTGAGCCGATTTTTGGATAGATCCAACGAAAGTAAGCTTTGAAAGTTATTAAAAGTGGTTGGTATTCTTCCCACCAGCTCATTCCCAAACAATTCAAGCTCATTCAATTTGCTCAGATTTCCTAAGGAGGCAGGAATTTCACCTGCTATTTTGTTTCCAGCCAAACCCAGCAGCTGCAGTTCCTTGAGCTGGCCAATTTCCGATGGAATTTCACCGGACAATGAATTATGGCTTAAATTTAGCAAAGCCAAGCCTCTAAGCCGACCGATCGAAGCAGGAATATTGCCGTAGATCCTCCGATTCCCACCCATATATAATTTGGTGAGAAGGGTTGAAAGATTGCCAATCGATTCTGGAATCACACCCTCTAGAAGATTGTCATCCAATGCAAGGAATTCAAGATGGGTGCTGTTTGTCAAAGATGTGATGAAATTCAGTCCAGCTTCGCCAGAGCTTACGATCCGATTGAACCCAATATCATACACTCTGAGGTCGGGGAGATTCCCTAGTCCTGGTGGAATTGATCCAACAAGAAAGTTTTGTGCCATCTGAATGCTTTGGATCTTGGTGAGGTTGTGTAGTGATCCAGGAAATGCACCAGTGAAATCGTTTACGCCGAAATTAATTTCTAAAAGATTCCGAAGCGTATCGCCGACATCACTTGGAATTTCACCCCACAGCCGGTTTGAAGCTAAAGCAATAGAAACAAGAGATGAAATGTTGTATAGGGATGGAGGAACAATGCCTGTGAGATTGTTAATGCCGAGTTGGAGTTTTTGTAAGTTTTGAAGACGACCAAAGTCACTGGGTATGGTTCCACTAAGAGAATTGGTTGCTAATTTTAGTGTGGTTAGTGATGAGAGGTTTCCAATGGATGGGGGAATTGCACCTGAAAGCCGGTTTCGGTTCATCTTGACGACTTGGAGCTTCGAAAGACGACCGAGCTCTATAGGAATAACACCGGAGATCTCATTTCCGGTTAAGTCTAGGACTATGAGCTCGGAGCACCTGCTGATGTTACGTGGGATCGTACCTTGGATGTGGTTTGCACTTATGTTTAGAACATGCAAACGAGAAAGATCACCTATTCGATCAGGAATAGTTCCCTCAAATTGGTTCTTTTGTAGCTGAAGAGAATGAAGGTAAGAGAGATTGGCAAGATATGGGCTTATGATGCCTGATAATCCAAGGCCCTGAAGATCTAGGCCGACGACTCTTTGCTTGATTTCATCACACATGACTCCCGTCCAATTGCAAGGACTCAAGTTGCTGTTCCATGTGGATAGGATGTTGGAAGGGTCAGCGGTTATTAGAGTCTTGAATGAGAGCAAGGCCTCCTCGTCGGTAAGAGCGTTTAAAGCAGCGGCCGAGTGGGAGAAGAGAACAGCAGAAACAGCAATGCAGAGCACTACAAGGAAACCCATATCTAGTTTTGGGAATTGGGATTAAATTTGAGGGAAGGAGCAATGGAGAAGATACCAGTTGCAAGCAAGAGCAAACTTTGGTATTGTATTTATGTAAATATGTTGAGGATGATACTAGATGGTGTAGACATGCTTAGATTGTTGTTCTCCTTCTCTTCTAATATAGCCTGGTGAGAAATTTTTTGAAGCGGCGAGATTTTTGAAGCGGCGATCATGTGCCAATGCTCGCTTGCCATGTCTAAACCATGGGTCTACGTGGTGCACAGTCATTCGGCGCATGATCACTGCTTCAAAAATCCCGCCGCTTCAAAAATTTTCAACCTAACCTTACCCACCAATACAATAAAAAGGACAAACTTTGGGTTGTTGCGTTGCGACTGCAAAGGTAGGAGGTAACAACTATTTTATCCTTTTGCAGTTGTTGCCTCATGGACTGTGAATTGAATCCAATGGTCAATAGCCTCAACAAATTATTTTTGTCCAGTGTGGTAGCATTTTCGTTTGGGGGCATCTTCTTTAATCCATTTGGGTCCCATTTCAACATGTGGTCTTGATTACTGCAACCAAAGTTTTTGCGGTCACATTGCGAGTTCACTAAATTCTTCTTTGGCGCACTTTTTTATCATCGAATTCGCACACCACCTAACTATTAGTTTGTTTCTTGGGGCATAATTTTCCTTTGGCAGTTTGGCAGTCAAATCAAGAAAGATATTTTGAAGTTTGGATTCCATTGCAACCCTATTTCCTTGAGTAAACCTTCGCTCATTGCATGATGTGAGCAAAGCCGATCACAGCACGCAATATGAGCCACGTGGCACAGTCTTAGAATATAATATGAGCGCTGACCGTATGATGTTTGGCAAATCACTAGGTGGACCTACAAATTAACCAAAAATAAAGCTGATCAGTGATTTCTAAACGTTGGATTGGAGTTATTTTCATGGGTTGATTTTAACTGTAGTCATTTGAGCATTATAAATGAGCGTTATTTGAGAATAAAGATCGATCCAAAGGTTGTAAATCACTAATCAGGCTGATTTTTGGTTTGCAGGTCCACTGAGGGACTAGCCAAACATCCATATGGTCAGCGTTCTTTAAGAGTGTGCCACGTGGCTCGTATTGTGTGCTGTGATTGGCTTCGCTCACATCATGCAGTGAGCGAAGGTTTACTTTATTTCCTTCTACCAAGTATCTAGTTTTCACATGAAACCATTGGAACGCAAGTTCAACTTTGATACACAATTCGGTAAGAAAGGTTTGACATACGGAAATTCCCCCAAAATGCCATCCCTTTTTTTTGCTAAGTGAAAATGGAATTATAAAAGAGGGAAAAACTGTACAAGAATCACGCTAGGGGGGAACACCAGACTACGGCATCCCAACAAGGTTGGCACCCCGCTTGCTCGAGGCCACAGCCCGCAGCGGAAAAAAAAAAGAATTAAGAATTAAGAAAATGCCATCCCTTGATGGACATTTCACCTGTGATTGCTCATCCATAGGATTTGAACATTTTTATATCATGACCTTCATGAACAGGACCATGAAGAAATATACTCAAATAACAGCAAGAAATCACCATTCAGGCTGATTTTGTTGTGTAAGTTCACCGGGGTAAGCCGAAAATCACAGGATCAGTGGGCCCAAAATTGTGCCACATGGCATTTTGAGGGATTCTTGTATCAAACTTTTGATACTGTAGTTTGAGTGGTCTTCATCTTTGACGTTTTAGTTTTTTTTTTTTTTTGGTAAGTCAAACGAAATATATTAAGGAAAAAGAGATGGAGAAGATCTCAAAATTGTAAATTGAATTAAAGGAAAAAAGAACTGTACAAAGCGCGCTAAGGGTAGCCTAAGAACCACCGGCATCCCAACTAGGATGGCACCCTGAAGGCTCTCGGATATCAAACCTTAGGCAAGAAACAAAAGGCTATTCAAATCTATAATATTTAGCATGAGGGTCCTCCATTATATAAAGTAAAGGAGGCAGCTCTACAAAAAAAAATTTGATCTCTTCGCCCAAGGATGTGCCATGGTGGGCTATCAAGTCGGCAGAAAAGGTCATTTCTCTCCAAGTGGATGATATGAAACAATGATTAGTTCTTTTAATGACTGCCTCCCATCTTGGTCTCACGCAATGAGCAGCACCACTCCTCAACTGTACATAATAATACAAACCAATTCCTCCAGGCACGTTTTTTTTATTACCATTCATAATTTATCTTGACATGGACTTGACTTGTGGAGAGTGTCTCTTACATTCTTCAATTCGTGGACGACGTTTTTCATGCTAATGCGTGCTTCAGGAGACTCAATAACGCAAGATAGCCCAATCCCGATGATTGATACCAAGCATTTCTGTCGAATTTCAGGACTTATCGGTCCGCCTTCATGATTGACATGATCCATTAGTAGTAGCAGGTCAGGGTCCAGGACTTGGATAGTGTTGTCGGGGAAGGCTGATTTCACCCACTTGGCTATGCTTACTTCCCCTGTAAAAGCCTCATGGGTTGGGCTCCTCCCTGTAAAGAGCTCTAGCAACATGACACCGTAGCTGTAAACATCTCCTCTTGTTGATGGTTTCCCGCCAAACCCATATTCTGCATTTGAAATTAAATGGAGTTAATTAAGGTCTCACCATCCCCAAATCCCAAAGAAAGCGAGTATGAGTAAAAAAATTATGTGGACCCTTTTTCGATGTGAAGATGCGGAGCCATTTCAGATGCTCCCATTTGTACATGACAGATGAGCCAAGGTTTTAAATTTATGTGGGCCCTTTTTCGATGTGAAGATGCGGAGCCATTTCAGATGCTCCCATTTGTACATGACAGATGAGCCAAGATTTTAAATTTATGTGGGCCCTTTTTCGATGTGAAGATGTGGAGCCATTTCAGGTGCTGCCATTTGTACTAAAACACAAGGTTTTAAATTTCGGTGTTTCGACTGAAATTTTGGTTTTGGCGAGTACCGAAATCCCCGAAATATAACTTTCTAAAGCGAAATCTACCGAAATTTGGAAATTGTCCAAAAATTCAGTTTCAGACCTCACCGAAATGGTTACTGAAATGTATAGATGGTGGCCCCTGGTTGTGTCCCCATCTTAATCCACCCTATTTGTGGCCCATAGTACATGGACCTATGCAGCTCTGCTTCCCCATAGGGAGAGTACTAAACAGGTGAGAAGTGTGAAGCAAATCTAAAATGAAAAAGAAAATCATATCTAAAACTCACCTGGAGGTATGTATCCTATAGAACCCTTGAGGCCATATGTATTGGTAATAGAAGATTGTTGATCACCTGCTTTCTCAACCAGCAGCCTTGCCACCCCAAAGTCTCCTATTTTTGCAGTCATGTCCTTGTCCAAGAGGATGTTGCTTGGCTTAAGGTCACAGTGCACCACTGGAGCTTCGCAGTCGTTATGCAGGTAGTCCATGGCACAAGCAACATCAATGGCCACGTTCAACCTCTCCATAACATTCAACCCATTTCCACTTGCATGCCTTCTTCTTCCTCGACACCAATCCTCCAAGCTCCCATTTCCCATGAATTCATAAACCAAAGCCATAAAATCCGTGTTCGCGTTATTGACACTTGAGCATGAGGTAATCAGTTTAACCAGATTCCGATGTCGTACATTCCTCAAAGCCTCACATTCAGCCCAAAAGCTCTTTGAAGCTCCTGTTTGTCCGAGGTCCAGAACTTTCACTGCAATGGCCCTTCCGTCTCTGAGGATTCCTTTGTAGACGGACCCGAAGCTCCCACTTCCGATCAAATTTGTCTGATCAAAATTCCCTGTTGCTGTTCGAAGATCTTCGTAGGAAACCATTTGATGTTGCCCTTTAAACAAGTTCGACGACACTTTCATCTTTGCCAAGTTTTTTCTTCTGTTGAAGGAAATACATAATAACAAAGCTACCAGAAGACAAAATGCTATTGAACCTGCGGTTGCAATTATAATTCGAGCTGCAATTGATATTTTTCCACGATCTTGATTGCTCTTACAAGCTGAAGGAAAGCAAAGCTTCGAGTTTCCTTCAAGATTGACTCTGGTGAGATTTCTAAAGACACCATCATTCGGAACTTCTCCTTCGAGGTTATTGAAAGAGAGGTTCAAGAATTGGAGGGCCTGAAGTGTCTGAAGATCATCAGGAATTGGACCTGAGAGCTGGTTTGAGGAGAGGTCTAGAGTCTCCAGTCCTTTCATCTCTCCTAGAGTATTAGGAATTTGGCCTGAGAACAAATTATTGGCCATGAATAGTTCCTCCAAGCTCTTACAGTTGCCGATTGAGTCCGGAATGCTTCCGAACAAGGCATTATCCGAGAGATCAACTGTGACAATATTTTCTAAGTTCCCAATTTCTTGAGGCAAAGGTCCATTTAGAGAGTTTTTTGACAAGTTGAGAAGAATGCTCAAACTCGAGAGCTCGAAAACTTCTATGGGTATGCTTCCATTGAGCCTATTTTTGGATAGATCCAACGAAAGTAAGCTTTGAAAGCTACTAAAAGTGGTTGGTATTCTTCCCACCAGCTCATTCCCAAACAATTCAAGCTCATTTAATTTGCTCAGATTTCCTAAGGAGGCTGGAATTTCACCTGCTATTTTGTTTCCAGCCAAACACAACACCTGTAGATCCTTGAGCTGCCCAATTGCCAATGGAATTTCACCAGAAACTGAATTATGGCTTAAATTTAGCAAAGCCAAGCTTCTAAGCCGACCGATCGAAGCAGGAATATTGCCGTAGATCCTCTGATTCCCACCCATATATAATTTGGTGAGAAGGGTTGAAAGATTGCCAATGGATTCTGGAATCACACCCTCTAGAAGATTGTCATCCAATGCAAGGAATTCAAGATTGGTGCTGTTTGTCAAAGATGTGATGAAATTCAGTCCAGCGTCGCCAGAGCTTCCGATCTGATTGAACCCAATATCATACACTCTGAGGTCGGGGAGATTCCCTAGTCCCGGTGGAACTGATCCAACAAGAAAATTATGTTCCATCCGAATGCTTTGGATCTTGGTGAGGTTATGTAGTGATGCAGGAAATGGACCAGTGAAATCATTTACGCCAAAATTGATTTCTAATAGATTCGGAAGCGTATCGCCGACATCACTTGGAATTTCACCCCATAACTGATTTGAGGCTAATTCAATAGAGACAAGGGAAGAAATGTTGTATAGGGACAGAGGAACAATTCCTGTGAGATTGTTAATGGAGAGTTGGAGTTTTTGTAAGTTTTGAAGACGGCCTATCTCACTTGGTATGCTTCCACTAAGAAGATTGGTGGCTAATTTTAATGAAGTGAGTGATGAGAGGTTTCCAATGGATGGAGGAATTGCGCCTGAAAGCCGGTTTCTGTTCATCTTTAGTTCTTGGAGCTTCGAAAGACGACCGAGCTCTATAGGAATAACACCTGAGATCTCATTTCCGGTTAAGTCTAGGACTATGAGCTCGGAACATCTGCTGATGTTCCGTGGGATTGTACCTTGGATGAGGTTTGCACTCATGTTTAGAACACGCAAGCGCGAAAGATCGCCTATTTGATCAGGAATGGTTCCCTCAAATTGGTTCTTTTGTAGCTGAAGAGAATTAAGGTAAGAGAGATTGGCAAGATATGGGCTAATGGTGCCTGATAATCCAAGGCCCTTAAGATCTAGGCCGACGACTCTTTGCCTGATTTCATCACACGTGACTCCCGTCCAATTGCAAAGACTCAAGTTGCTGTTCCATGTGGATAGGGTGTTGGAAGGGTCAGCTGTTATTAGAGTCTTGAATGAGAGCAAGGCCGCCTTGTCGGAAAGAGTGTCGAAAGCAACCGAGTGGGGAGAGAGAACAGCTGCAACAGCGATGCAGAACACTACAAGGAAACCCATATCTAGTTTTTGGGAACTGGTATTCCTACGGAGCAATGGAGAAGATATGAGTAGGTACCAAATTTTCCCTATGGTCCCTTTAATCAAGAGCAAACTTTGGTCTTATTATTTATGTAAATCTGTCGAAGTCTTAAGGGATGATAACAGAGCCTGGTCGGGTCCACTTAACCCCAGTCTTATGGCTTACCCACTGAAAATAAAAAAAAGGAAAAAGATGTAACAAGGTATGCCAGAAACTTTTTCAAATGAAGAAAGCACAATTTTTGGTACTCACCCTTGTCATTTGGGCCCACAGTTACCTTCCAAAGAATACCCTAGTTTAGAGGAAAATTTGACCCCTCAGTTTTTCCTTTTTGCGCTGACCCCCTCAACATTTTCGTGTGCTACCTTGCCCCCCCCCCCCCCCCCCCCTGGAACAAAATCCTGGCTCCGCCACTGGTCCCATTTCAACATGTGGTCTTGATTAGTGCAACCGAACTTTTTGCAATTTTTTTCCCCTTAAGCAATAAACTTCCCTTCACAAATTCTTAAGCATCTGATGGGTGGAAGTTTCATTGCACAAATTCTCCCTCCGCCTAACCATTAGTTTGTTTCTTGGGTCGTAAGTTTCAGTTAGAATTCCATTATTGCAAGCTTATTTCCTTCTAAGTATCCAGTTTCTATACGATACCGTTCAAACACGAGCTCAAGTTTGACACACAATTCGGTATCAAAAGTTTGATACGGAAGCCCCGGCCCCACCGATGATTTCCGTCTATCCGATTTGAACATTTTTATTATGGGAGTCATGAACAGGATCATGGGATGAAATATGAGCAAATCCAACAGCTAGAAAATCACCAATCAGGCTGAGTTTTTGTTTTTGTTTTTTGTTTTTTGTTTTTGTCTTTTGTTTTTGTTTCTCCATTTTTCCTCAACGACATCTGTATGAGATAAATCAAGGTTTAAAAGGGACCGTTATAACGGTATAACAATCTGGGGGTATTACCGTTTTTTCCGTTATAACGGATTGTAACGCACAGGGTCAAAAACGGGAAAAAATGTAAAAATAAAGGAAAATAACAGAAATCACAAAAAACAACTGGCATTTGTTTCGATAAAACGGTACATAACAGGGGAGGTCTGAATCCATTATTTTCGTCATAACGACCATTTTTTAAAATTTAAACCATAAGCAAAATAACACTGTTCGCGAGACGGTTGACCGTATGAATGTTTGAGCATTCATTGGTGGACCTGCAGGTCAAAAATCAGCTCCATTGGTGATTTCTAGCAGTTGGAATTGAGTCTTCTCCGTGGGCTGACTTTTAGTTTGTAGGTCCACTTACGGATCTGTCAAACATCCATATAGTCGTGTTCTTGAAGAATGTACCACGAGGTAAGTAAAACTTCTGTCGCACGCAAAATAAGAGCCACGTGGTACATTATTAGTGGACGATGACCGTATGGATGTTTCGCCAGTCCTTCCGTGGACCTACAAACCAAAAATCAGCCTGATTAGTAATTTACAACCTTTGGACAAAATCAACCCACGAAAATAACTTTAATCGAATCGCTTTAGAGGCGGATTTTTAGTTTAGAGGTCCACCGAGGGACTGGCCAAACATCCATACGGTCCGCGTCCACTAAGCGTGGGCCACATGGCTCGTATTATGAGTTGTGGCAGAAGCATCTCTCCCAACGCTGTGACAGAAGTTTTACTCGCCAAAAGAGTCTAACAGTTTCGTGGTTTTTTCTTCAGCAACGTGTTTGAACTTTGAAGTTTGAACTTCGGAGCAACATAAAGCCACGTTAGCTGCTTGGAAGATTGGAAGAAACATCGTTGTTTCCCACTCTAACACGGAAGTGTTCAACTTTTCTCGAGTTTTTTAAAATGGAAATGTGTCGTATATGCTACTAATTATCATGAAAAACAAATAAAGGGCCCCACTCATATCAAATTATTTGCAATTCTGGTCTTCATCCAACGACCATGAAAGTTGTTGATGATGGATCATGATGTTTGAATTTTGTCATCAATCAAAGGTTTTAAATTTCTAGGAAACAGCCGAAATTTTGGTTTTGGGCTCTATTGAAATCCAAATTTAAAATTCCGGGTAAGTATTCAATTTAAATAGAAAAATAAATAATTAGTACATTGTTTGAAGGAAAATTTTTTAAATAATTAATAAAATTGTCGTTTATAACCAAAATGTCAAGAATTTTTTGTAATCCGCACAAAAGCAACGATTTTCGAATTTGCGCTAACCCTTTTGGCAAAACTCGAAAATGTCATTCAAAAGGCGCTGACAACCTACCTGCAACGACCGTACGCATAGATCCTTCCCAATAAAGCTTGATTTTGAAAACTTTAAAGTAAACCATCTAATTCCAAATGGTAGAATCAAACGGTTGAGAGATGAGAAAATCATCATTTGTCCTCTAAGAACAGTCACATCTATATGCCGTATGAGTAATTCTTTAATGACATATGCTTACGTGTCGATAACTCATTAGTAGTCTTCGATGGCATGCTGTCATCAAAGGTTTACTCTGTCGAAACAATCTCATCCATATTATTTTGTGTCAATGGTTTGTTCTTCCTTGTCTTCTCATTGTTCTTTATTGTCTTCGATTTGCTTCTCATTGTTATCAGTTTGTTCTTGTCATCGATTTATTCTTCATTGTCATCGGTTTGTTCTACCTTGTCATCAGTTATGTTCTTTCTTGTCTTCAATTTGTTCTTCATTGTCCTCGGTTTGGATTTTCTTGTCATCGGTTTGCATACTGTCATTTTATTGTTACATATGACTAGAATATCACATCATTCGTGGAGATGAATGTACACAACACATTTGTTACATATTGTTGTAAACAAGAATATCACATCATTCGTGGAGAAGACTGTATACAACACAATGGTTAATTTTATTATAAACAACACATTGGTTACAGATTTGCTACATATTGTTGTACACAAGATTAATGTACAAAATAGATGAAAATATATTTTCTCTACTATGAGTCTTTTCTTTACCACCCATTCCCCATTCCCAACTCTTTCCCATCACCTTGAAGCTTCATAGTTCAAGGACTATGTACATTCCACTTGGATTATACTCATTAATCTCCTTGTACACCTCATCACCCAACTCTTTCCCATTCCACCCATTCCCAGTTATTTTTTCACTGTAGTGTTTTCACGACATCATTCTCTATCTTCAATTACCCTGTTGTAGAAATATATGAGATATAAGTTTTCATCAGAATCCATCTATACTTGCAGAAAAAGATATCATATTCAAGAAGAAGTGGATTTATAGACGAAAAAGACAAAAAAAGTAAAAGATACGAGAAAGAAATAAGAAATGTTAGACACGACAAAGAGGAAAAAAGAAAAGAGAGCTTAGAGGAGCAACTTCGTAAAAGAAAAATGAAGAGAAAGAACATAAAAGGTATTTAGGGGGAAAGATGATTGATTGATGTACGTGTAGTGCCCGTACGCATCCCCCACAAAGCCTAATTTTGGAGGCGATTGTCAATGGTAGAATCAAATGGTTAGGAGATGAAAAATCATCATTCGTCTTCTGTGAACAGTCACATCTCACATCGTACGAGAAAAACTTAATGATTATCGCATATGTAAATATCGATAATTCAATCACAGCTGATCATTTTTCCTTTCCAAAATCTCACTTCTCATCTTTTTCCTCTTCCGTGTCATCGGGTTGCTCTTCCCTGTCATCCGTGTGACCTTCATTGTCATCGGTTTGGTCTTCTTTGTCATCTAGTAGTTCTTCCTTGACATCTCTTTTCTCTTGTCATGTGATTTCTCTCCCTAGTCGTCTTTTTCATCTTCCTTGTCATTTTTTTCAATTTCTTATCATCATTTTTCTCTTTCTTATCTTCCATTTGTTCTTCATGATGGTCATCTTTTCCTTGTCATCTGGTTTTTCTCCCTAAAGAACATTATTCGTGGCAAAGAATATACATAACACATTACTTAATTTAATATATATATTACATATCGTTGTACACAAGAATATCACATCATTCGTGGATACACAACACATTGGTTATAAATTAGTTACATATAGTTGAACACAAGAATGAATAAAATAAAAATTACATTTTCTCCGCCAAGAGTCCTTTCCATACCACCCATTCTCATTCCTAACTCTTCCTTGTTATCAGTTTGCCTACTATGTCATCTCTTTGTAATAATTTGTCTATTGTTTCTTACAATCTGTTATCTGTTTTCTAGCACCCATTTTCAACTTTTGGACCACTCGATTTCTATATGGCCTTGCATCACTTCCGGCATTCAGTTGGGTTTCACTCATTTATCTCTACCAAGTTTGCATCATTTCCCAGCTCTTTTTCATTCCACACAATCTCAGTTTCTGCACCACATTTTATTCACAACATCATTATTTACCTTCCATTACATCGTCATGTGATTCCATCAATACTTGCCTAACAAAAGAAAGAATGATTTGTAGAAAAAGATTTTGTATTAAGGAGAAGTGGATTTGCAAAAAAGAAGAAAGACGGAGTGAGTTCCTTTGAGATCTTACTATTTTCAGAAAAAAGAAAGCTTGGAGGAGCTGGAGAAGAAAGCTTGGAGGAGTAACTTCGTAGAAGAGATCGTAATGGTGCGAAGAAGAGTGGATAAACAGAGGAATGAATGGAATAGAAAGCTTATAGAATAAGAAAGCTTCGTGAGAAGAGAGAGAAAGAACATGATTTGATAGGTAGGTACATTAGTGAGGGTCAGGAAAAAGTTGATCTACATTGTATCCCAAAAAAGTAAGTTTTTGGGTGTTTTGATGGCAGGAGTAAATGAGCCAAATTGTTGTTCTGGCCATTTTGAAAAGTTATTGACATTCAGATCATAAACGACGATTTTATTAATTATTTGGGAAATTTCCCTTTTTGAATGATTAAGGCATAGATTAAGATTTCTTTATCTTATTAAGGATTTTAGAGAAAGAGATAAGATTTTGTTCCTATAAATAAAGGACTTTATATATCTTACCACTAGCCATACGTTATAGGGAGGTTTGAACTCAAAATATTTCCTAAAAGTGATACAATAACTATGCTAACTCATTATTTCTAGTAGAAAACTACCAATTACTAAATAGAAATGTTTCCAACTTTAAAAATGTTACTTTTCAAAAGTTACTTTATTTGAAACATACCTAATAATCCTCTAGTTGTTTCAAACAAGGCTTAAAAGAGGCTGTTTTAATGGTATAACGGACTGGGGGCGTTATCGATAAAACCAATAAACAAATTGTATCGGAGAGGCGAAAATGAAAAAACATAATTTAACAGATTTTCACGGAAGAAATGGGAAAATGGAAAACAAAAAAGGAAAAATAACAGAATTTAACGAAATTAACAACCGTTATACGGAAAATAATGGCCTTTTTCACAGAAAATGACAACTGTTATTTTTGGCAAAAATGATTTTAACGACTGTTCAGACGAAAAAACCAGTCGTTATTTTCTAGCGTCAAAAATGGTTCTTAACGTAACGGGCTTGGGGCATTACCATTTTAACAACCGTTAAAACGACGTTATTTTAAACTATGGTTTCAAATTCTTATATTGAAAATTACTTTAAAAAATAAGATAAACAGTAAATTCATTTGCATAAACAAATGGCTTTTGAACTTTAACCTCCACATAGTGTAAACACTTCAAGATTTACCTAGGTGCTAAATGAATGAAGTCTTCAGCTAATAATGTAATTTGATAAATCAGAAATGTCATAAACACATTCATTTTAGAAATTATATATACAATTATGGCTTTGACAACCAACCTTTTGCCTAGATCCCATTATTTTGATCGCTCTATAGATTAAACATAAATCCTAGAAGAAGCGATCCCACTTCCATACTCATATTGGTGAATATGTCAAGAGTGCTCATCTAACACCACCAACATAGGTCTATAGACTTATTAAGAGAACGTAATCCCAACCTTTACCCACTAGAGATCGATCGGTGAATACATCTATTAGTGATGCATCTTATAACACCCCACCCAAAAAGCTCTATAGACTCATAAAGAGATCATAATCTGATCAAACTTCACCTACAAGAGACCAGCGAATCCATCAGCAATGCATCTTGGAATACCCCAATCATAAAGGTCAAGATTCATTAAGAAATCTTAATACCCTCGATGCAAGGTCCATTTAGACCAAAAGACCCCAAATATAGGGGTACTTTAACAAAATACATTTGAAAGGCATGCACGATTTTCTCTTACAAATAGGTCATGTGACCTAAAATACCCCCAATGTGAGCTGTAAATAGACAAAAATACCATCATGCACCTAAAATACCCCCAATGTGAGCTGTAAATAGACAAAAATACCATCATGCAGGGGTAAAATTGTCTTAAGGCTATAATGAGCAATCATTAGGGCTAACAATTCTCTTTAAAGCTTGGAGAGTCAAAAGACTCCTAATAACCCCAACACAGGTAAAAATTTGTACAAATGCCCTGAGTAAAACTTGCCTGACCACCGTTGGTCTGGTAGCCATCTGACGAGTGGTGCAGTGCTCAGCACGTGGATTTCGTACTGACTAACTAATGCAGGTGCATTTTTACACCTGGCTCGAGTGGGACAGCCTGAATAAATGGGGCATACTCGGAGTGGGGTGGCCTGTGTGATATGGGCCCACGAGGGGTCATGTCGACCGAGAACCTAGATAGATCCTATGAGATAAAGGAATTTAATCTCATGCTAGCAACAGTCGCGGCTTTTGGGGAATATTAGTTAAATGTCTTACATCAAAGTGGTATCAGAGTGGGAGGTCTCATGTACGAGTATCCTCACCGGGGGTGATTAATGCAATGGCATTTTCACACCGGGCTCGAGTGGGACAGCCTACCTAAATGGGGCACACTCGGGGTGGGGTGGCCTGTGTGATATGGGGCTCACAAGGGGTCATGTTGACCGAGAACCTAGATAGATCCTATGAGATAAAGGAATTTAATGTCACACTACCAACAATCGCGGCTTTTGGGCATTATTGGTTAAATGTCCTGCATCATTAACAAACACGGCATCACCAAACACGTACCCAAGTGAATTTTTTAAGATTTATTTTTTTATTTTTTTTAATATAAAAGCAAAAAGACCTCAACGTACGTGCCGAGCACTCCACCAAAACACACACAAAAGTCCAATCGTTAGGGCTGACAGCTCTTTCCAAAACCTTATAGGTCAAGAACCCTGAATACCCCTAGTACAGTGTGCAAATTTCCTATAATACCACTTATACAATGAGGAAATTGGAATAAGCTGATGACAAAGTTGTTTACCACTACTTGCTAATTATGCATGGGTCAAAGGACCCTAAATACCCTTAGTGCATGGTGTAAAAAGATGATAATACCCCCACACAAAAGGGGCAATTTGGTAAATTTAACTAACAAGCGAAACCACAATACGAGGTGAATTAGAACATCTTAACAAGGTAAATTAAAGGGTGTTAAACCCTAAAACGGAACCAATAGGCCCTCGATTCTACACTATATGTCGATCCCACTTTCACTCTCTTAAAAGTTCAAACTAAAGCATGTTTACAATAGCAACTTCCTTGCACAGCTTTTCTTTTGTGTAACTAAGTTACAAAGGGTTGGATATATTAAGCTTGAAATTCATATCTTTTGTGGAACTAAAAGTGGATTAACTTGATTAAATTTGCTAAATTCGTTAATAAACTATGGGGTGTTATAGTGAACTTGACAACTATGCTCCGAATATTGCTTGAATCAAAATTGACCTCGTTGATTCTGTTGCAAATTGCACCCAATGATCAATCGAATAGCAAACAATAACCACCAAAACACACACAGTAGAAAATCAATTAGAAGAACCGTCACACAACCACAAGGATACAAGTGATTTACGTGGTTCGGCCGAAACCTACTCCATGGGCGTCGATGATCGATGTTCTTCACTCTAGAAATCGCAAAATACAATATTTATTTCTTTGTTCTCTTTCAGCCCCCAATACAATAAACGAATTAGAAACATATTAGGACTTTTAAAATACCATGTATAAGTATAGAAACGCCCTTCAAAAAATATCCAAAAAAATTAACTAAATTGGTCCGGGGCATGTGTTCTGGCACTATAAAGCTGAATTCGAACCAAAATCCCAACAAATTCACGAGGCTGCAATTGTTAGAGCATCTCCAATCATTGGCTGAAATTGCCTTTTTGCCTATCACCCTTCACCAATAGTGAGGCAAAAGACAATTTTGTTGATTTTGGCAACTCCCCAAATCAAATCCACAAAATTCACAATCCAAAAGGTCATGATTACTTTTTTTTACGTTAAACATGTTCCCATAGTTTTCTAATCTATTATCGACATGCCATTTACGATTTTGCGATGTTGTCTTTATTTCTAAAATGGTCCATTTTTTCTTATTAAAAATTGCACTTCAACGGCCACGATTTTTGGAGGGAAACAAGATAAACTTCTTTTTGACCACTATTTAGGCATTTAGCTAAAATGCTTAGTCACGATTGGAGAGCTTGCTAATGTGGCTAGGCATTTTGAACTTGCAAAAGAAACAATTGGCTAGCCACAAGATAGTTTTTAAGTTTTTTTTTTGGGTGGCAATAGTTGCACCAGCATTTTTTGTATCTAGACGCACTTAAACCCCAAAATAGTTCTTTTTAAATAACAAACATGCCCCCCTATTTTCACATCTACACCCATCATTTGGAAAAAAAAAAAACCCACGACAAAGAAGTGAACCCGCCCTCTCTCTCTCTCTCTCTCTCTCTCACTCAGTCAGCAGGCTTGACGACATTGCCTTGGCCATGTCAGCAGTTCAAGGCCACGAGAGGAGAGAGAGAGAGAGATGGCAAGGGGTGGAGGCCATTTCTACACCCAAGGAGGGCATGGGTGCCTAGCAGGAGGTGGTGGTAGTGGATGAACTAAGGAATTGAAGGGGTTTCGGTGGAAGAAAGGAGCTAGGAAGAAAGATTTTGATGGATGAAGAAAGAATAAAGGGTTTTGGTTGGTTTCAAGTGAGTGCAAAAAAAGAGATAGGTTCACATACCAATTTGATATTTTTGGGTGGGTGCACATAAGATGTGTGCACTCACAAAATGATGGGTGCAAATATTGCTACCTTTTGTTATATAAATATCGGTCTATATAATTTCGTTTAGATTAAGAAACAAAATAACGGAAGCCAACAAATTTGGATGTATGGGCTGAAAAGTAAACATTATGAAAATGCGCCAAGTGGATTCCTCTTTTTGATGGCATTGTGGACTTCTTAAAAATGAGCCAAGTGGCACAGTCATCTGGGCCCGATAGTCGGTGAATGGAATTGAAGCTTTCGTGAGAAGAGAGAGAAAGAACATGATTTGATAGGTAAGTACAGTGCTTAGGGTCAGAAAAAAGTTGATCTACTTTGTATCCCAAAAAAGTAAGTTTTTGGGTGTTTTGATGGCAAGGGTAAATGAGCCAAATTGTTGTTCTAGCCATTTTGAAAAGTTATTGACATTCAGGTCATAAACGGCGATTTTATTAATTATTTGGAAAATTTCCCTTTTTGAATGATTAAGGCATAGATTAAGATTTATTTATCTTATTAAGGATTTTAGAGAAGGAGATAAGATTTTGTTTCTATAAATAAGGGATTTTATATGATCTTACCACTAGCCATATGTTATAGGGAGGTTTGAACTCAAAATATTTCTTAAATCACTTCTAAATAGAAGTGATACAATAAGTATGCTAACTTCTTTCTAGTAGAAAACTACCAATTACTAAATAGAAATGTTTCCAACTTTGAAAATGTTACTTTTCAAAGTTACTTTATTTGAAACATACCTAATAAACCTCTGGTTGTTTCAAACAAGGCTTAAAAGAGGCCATTTTAATAGTATAACGGACTGGGGGCGTTATTGATAAAACCATTAAAACAAATTGCAATGGAGAGGCGAAAATGGAAAAACATAATTTAACAGGTTTTAACAGAAGAAATGGGAAAATGGAAACAGAAAAGGAAAAATAACAAAATTTAATTATTTTTGGCGAAAATGATTTTAACGACTGTTCAGACGAAAAAACTAGTCGTTATTTTCTAGCTTCAAAATGGTTCTTAACATAAAGGGCTTGGGGCATTACCGTTTTAACAGCCGTTAAAACGACATTATTTTAAACCATGGTTTCGAACTCTTATATTGAAAACTATTTTAAAAAATAAGATAAACAGTAAATTCATTTGCATAAACAAATGGCTTTTGAACTTTAACCTCCTCATAGTGTAAATACTTCAAGATTTACCTAGGTGCTCAATAAATGAAGTCTTCAGCTAATGATGTAATTTGATAAATCAAAAATGTCATAAACACATTCATTTTAGAAATTATATATACAATTATGGCTTTGACAACCAACCTTTTGCCTAGATCCCATTATTTTGATCACTCTATAGATTAAACCTAAATCCTATAAGAAGCGATCCCACTAGCTTCCATACTCATATTGGTGAATATGTCAAGAGTGCTCATCTAACACCACCAACATAGGTCTATAGACTTATTAAGAGAATGTAATCTCTACCTTTACCCACTAGAGATCGATCGGTGAATATATCTATTAGTGATGCATCTTATAACACCCTACCCAAAAAGCTCTATAGACTCATTAAGAGATCTTAATCTGATCAAACTTCACCTACAAGAGACCAACGAATCCATCAGCAATGCATCTTGGAATACCCCAATCATAAAGGTCAAAATTCATTAAGAAATCTTAATACCCTCGATACAGGGTCCATTTAGACCAATACCCAAAATATAGGGGTACTTTAACAAAATACATTTGAAAGGCATGCACGATTTTCTCTTACAAATAGGTCATATGACCTAAAATACCCCTAATGTGAGCTGTAAATAGACAAAAATACCATCATGCAAGATTGTCTTGAGGCTATAATGAGCAATCATTAGGGCTAACAATTCTCTTTAAAGCTTGGAGAGTCAAAAGACTCTTAATAACCCCAACGCAGGTAAAAATTTGTACAAATGCCCTGAGTAAAACTTGCCTGACCACCGTTGGTATGGTAGCCATCTGACGATAGGTGCAGTGCTTGGCACGTGGATTTCGTACGGACTAACTAATGCAAGGGCATTTTTACAACGGGCTCGAGTGGGGCAGCCTACGTAAATGAGGCATACTCGGGGTGGGGTGGCCTATGTGATATGGGCCCACGAGGGGTCGTGTCGACTGAGAACCTAAATAGATCTTATGAGATAAAGGAATTTAATCTCACGCTACCAACAATCGCGGCTTTGGGGAGTATTGGTTAAATGTCCTACATCAAAATGGTATCAGAGTGGGAGGTCTCATGTATGAGTCTCCTCACCGGGGGTGATTAATGCAGGGGCATTTTCACACCGGGCTCAAGTGGGGCAACTTGCGTAAATGGGGCACACTCGGGATGGGGTGGCCTGTGTGATATGGGCCCACAAGGGGTCGTGTCGACCGAGAACCTAGATAGATCCTATGAGATAAAGAAATTTAATCTCACGCTACCAACAGTCATGGCTTTTGGGGAGTATTAGTTAAATGTCCTGCATCACTAACAAACAAAGCCTTATCAAACACGTACCCAAGTGAATTTTTTAAGATTTCTTTTTTGATAAAAAAGCAAAAAGACCTCGACATACTTGCTGAGCACTCAACCAAAACACACACAAAAGTCCAATCGTTGGAGCTGACAGCCCTTTCTAAAGCCTTATAGGTCAAGAGACCCTGAATACCCCTAGTACAGTGTGCAAATTTCCTATAATACCACTTATACAATGGGGAAATTGGAATAAGCCGATGACAAAGTTGTTTACCACTACTTGCTAATTATGCATGGGTCAAAGGACCCTAAATACCCTTAGTGCATGGTGTAAAAAGATGATAATACCCCCACACAAAAGGGGCAATTTGGTAAATTTAACTAACAAGCGAAACCTCAATACGAAGTGAATTAGAACGGTTTAACAAGGTAAACTAAAGGGTGTTAAACCCTAAAATGGGACCAATAGGCCCTCGATTCTACACTATATGTCGATCCCACTTTCACTCTCTTAAAAATTCAAACTAAAACATATTTGCAATAGCAACTTCCTTGTTCCCGCACCTAAGTCCTCCCTTGCATAGCTTTTCTTTTGTGTAACTAAGTTACAAAGGGTTGGATATATTAACCTTGAAATTCATTTCTTTTGTGGAACTAAAAGAGGATTAACTTGATTTAATTTGCTAAATTCGTTAATAAACTATATATGGGGTGTTATAGTGAACTTGACAACTATGCTCCGAATATTGCTTGAATCAAAACTGACCTCGTTGATTCTGTTGCAAATTGCACCCAATGATCAATCAAATAGCAAACAATAACCACCAAAACACACAGAGGAGAAAATCAATTAGAAGAACACAGTCACACAACCACAAGGATACAAGTGATTTACGTGGTTCGGCCGAAACCTACTCCATGGGCATTGATGATTGATGTTCTTCACTCTAGAAATCGCAAAATGCAATATTTATTTCTTTGTTCTCTTTCAGCTCCCAATACAATAAATGAATTAGAAACGTATTAGGGCTTTTAAAATACCATGTATAAGTATAGAAACGCCCTTCAAAAAATATCTTGCAAAATAAACAATTGGCTAGCCACAAGATAGTTTTTAAGTTTTTTTTTTTGGGTGGCAATAGTTGCACCCGCATTTTTTGTATCTAGACGTACTTAAACCCCAAAATAGTTCTTTTTAAATAACAAACATGCCCCCCTATTTTCACATCTACACCTATTATTTGGAAAAAAAAAACCATGACAAAGAAGTTCTCTCTCTCTCTCTCTCTCTCAGCAGGCCTTGACGACATTGCCTTGGCCATGTCAGCAGTTCAAGGCCATGAGAGGAGAGAGAGAGAGAGATGGCAAGGGGTGGAGGCCATTTCTACACCCAAGGAGGGCATGGGTGCCTAGCAGGAGGCGGTGGTAGTGGACGAACTGAGGAATTGAAGGGGTTTCGGTAGAAGAAAGGCGGAAAAAAGATTTTGATGGATGAAGAAAGAATGAAGGGTTTTCATTGGTTTCGGGTGGGTTCAAAATAAGAGATAGGTTCACATACCAATTTGATATTTTTGGGTGGGTGCACATAAGATGTGTGTGCACTCACAAAATGATGGGTGCAAATATTGCTACCCTTTTGTTATATAAATATCGGTCTATATAATTTCGTTTAGATTAAGAAACAAAATAAATGGAAGCCAACAAATTTGGATGTATGGGCTGAAAAGTAAACATTATGAAAATGCGCCAAGTGGATTCCTCTTTTTGTTGGCATTGTGGGCTTCTTAAAAATGAGCCAAGTGGCACAGTCATCTGGGCCCGATGGTCGGTGAATGGCCCACCCTGTGATTGATAGCCATTAATGATCCAAGTTGCCATAAAAAGGTTCTGAACCCAATGGTTAAAAATCACCCCATGACACTCGAATCCAAATTTTGGTGTCTGCATGGGTCCAATGGGGGTGGCCAACCATTCACGGCCAGGAGTAAAACCTTGATGACTCGATGACATATGAGCCACGTGGCACACTCTTAGTGGACTCTGACCGTGTGGATGTTTTTCCAATCCCTAGGTGGTTCTGCAAAGCAAAAATCAGCTTGATTAGTGATTTCAAACCTTTGGATCTTTGTACCTCAAATAATGGTCAATAATGCTCAAATTCGCATGGTTAAAATCAACCAATGCAAATAATTCCAATCCAACGCTAGATATCACTAATCAGCAGTGGCGGAGCCAAGGGGGGCGAGGGGGGGCAGTTGCCCCCCTCAACTTTTAAAAATTGATAAAAAAAAAAAAAATTTCCAAAGAGGAAAAAATTGTCGATTGGTAACTATAGACTGTGTTGCCCCCCCTCAACTCAAACCTGCTCTGCCCATTGACCGCATGGATGTTTAGCCCACCTCTTGGTGGATATGCACACCCAAAATCACTCTGATATTCAATCTCTAGCCATTAGATTTTAGTACTTTTTTAAAGCGTGATTCTAGCTGTTGGATTCAAAAAAGATTGGGTACTAAATCCAACGGCTAAAACTCATCAAACAAGCCGATTTCGGGTATGAGTGTCTATGAAAGGAAGGGCTAAACATCCATGCGGTCAGTGGGCCCATCCGCCCCACTTTGACGAGTAAACCTTCGATGACACCTGTTGAGAGTGAGTGATGCCGCTGATTGCAGTCAATATGAGCCACATGACACATTCTTAAGAGGACACTGACCGTATGGATGCTTGGCCAATCACTAGGCGGACCTACAAATCAGAATTCAGCCTGATTCGTGATTTAAAACCTTTAGATTTCTTACCCAAATAATGCTCAAATTCCTATGGTTAAAATTAACCCATGAAAATAACTTCAATCCAACACTTAGAAATCAGTGATCAAGTTTATTTTTGGCTTGTAGGTCCACCTAGTGATTGGCCAAACATCCATACGGTTAGTATCCTCTTAAGAATGTGCCACGTGGCTCATATTGACTGTAGTCAGAGGCGTTGACTGCATGTTGTTAACTTCGCTTTGATGGTCACTTGCCCCTGGAACAAAATCCTGGCTCCGCCACTGCTAATCAGACTGATTTTTTGTTTGTGGGTCCACCTGCCAGGAATTGACCAAACATCCATACGGTCAGAGTCCTCTAAAAGAGTATGCCACGGTTTCCATCTCTGATCATTTGTTGTATTCACACGTCATCAAAGTTTTACTCCACGGCCAGTGGGCCCCAAAAGAGTGTACCAACTTCCAACCACAACACCTTTCTATCCGTGAACCCAATCGCAGAGTATACGTGCCAATTCCCGAAGCGTCGTGAAGTCATCAAATTCATTACCGTGTGCCACGTGAGCCAAACTTGGCACATGGGGGCGGGGGCGGGGGGGGGGGGGGGGGGGGGGGGGGGGGGAGGGTGAGACGGCGACGCAACTGAAAGCCGACTCTTTAGAACAAGTCAACCGTCCACCTGAACCCAGAATTACAGACTTCTCCCTAAAATAAGCAAAATAGACGTCGGAGTGTTCATTACAGTTCCCTCTCAAATTCTCAATACCCAGTTGTTTGCCTTTCTTCCTCTTCCTCTACTCTGCGTTTTTGTTTGATTTACGCATATGGGTCGTTCCAAGAACATGAAAAGAAGTAGAAGACAGTTCGATTCCCATGTCAAATCTCTTCCGAGTGATTTGGTTACAGAAGTTCTAGCTCTGGTTGCATCCTCTTCTTTAACCGCTCTCTTCAACGCCAAGTTAACGTACGAACAATCGGAACTTCTTTCCTGTAATGGCTGTTTCTTTCTCTCTCTAACCTTAATTTGTTTCTCTATATACAGTTGTAAAGAATTTTATAAATATGGAGATGACATTCGAGTGTTTCAACGAGCTTCCATTGCGAATTTACCGGCCGTTCCATGGTGGATATCATCTCAAACTTCCACCTTTTTAAAGCGTTGCGAGGAGAGCGGCAACCCCGAAGCCCTCTATAAGCTGGGGATGGTAAATTTCTTCAATCTTTTTTCTTGATGCTAGGTGTCCATTTGAAACTTAGTTTAGGGCTTGTGGACCTTTTGGATGTTTTGACCACCTCTTGGTGGACCTACATACCAAATATCAGCTTGATCGGTGATTTGTAACAGCTATATTTTAGTATTAAAAAAAAAACTTAAATTCAACGGCTATAAATCACTAATTATACTGATTTTTGATCTGTAGATTCATCAAGAGATGGACCGAATATCCATAAGGTAAGTGGGTCCTAAAGAGTACTCCACGTGGCGTTTTGGAGGGGTAAGTCCCCCCGGGACATCAAACACGGGTTCCATCTCTGATCATTTGTTGTATAGGTCGGGGTTATCTCTCCAAGGACCCACAATCAATACATGGGGTGGTGGGCCCAAAGCAATTTGAAAATGATCTATCAAATCATGATCATGTGGGCCCTACCGCCTAACATATTGATGAAAGCCCTTGGAAAAGCAAAGCATGAGACCAAACTTTCTTGCCAGCTATATATATATATGGGCTTATAAAAATATATATAGATATTTCTCCAGTTCAAATCGGGCCCAGTTATGCACGAATGTAGGGCCCACCCTTGGTGGACTTACTCACTAAAAATAACTTGATTGCTAAACGCTAGCCGGTCTGAGTACGAAAAAGAAAGCATGAAATCCAACCGCTAAAGATCATCAATCAAGCTGATTTTTGGTGCGTGGTTACATCAGGGAGGGCCATACATTCATGTGTCTGTGGGCCTGAAAAAGTTTGCCAACTGCATTCATGTTTTCAAGCATTTTTGCAACGCTGCAACGAAAGCTCCGGTGCACCCGCATGATTTGAAGAGAGTAAAGTTCTCAATGTGTTGTGGGTCCCACCTTCACAAGGTGGAGATCCAATAACGTTACACTGTAACATCCAAAATAACACAACAACAAACACCGGCTACAAATGGCCCATCGAGCTTATTTTTGGTCTCTAGGCTCATCTACGAATGAGCCAAACATCCATACGGTCAGTGGTCTCTAAGAGTGCCACGTGACTCCGAAGCGGTCGGTGACCAAACTGGACTCCAAAATACTCTACAGAAGCACAACAAAAAAAGAGTGCCACGCTCTTCCGGACCATTGACTCTCCAACATTCGGCCCAGCCTTGTGGATGCATAGTTGATCATTCTAACCGTTTTTTTTTTTCTTTTTATAATGGGTTTGGAACCCACACATGGGTCTATTCATAAAGTCCACGATGAATATGTCCTCAAATCCGACGGCTAGAAATCATCATTCTAGCTGACTCTTTGTGTGTAAGTCTACCAAGGGTGAGTCAAGCCTTAATGGGTCAATGGGTCTGACAGAGTGTCATGTGGCTCTTTTGGTGTGTGGAGTAAACTTTTTCATATTCGTGGTGCAACTTATTATTACGGTGGGTCCTACCATCATGGGTCGTCCTACATCTGGAACCGTGGTATTGTAGGATGTAGTGGAGTCGGGTTTGGGTTGGTTGCCAATATATGGGTCTAAAAGATGGGCCTCGATCTGCCAAATCAAATCAGGTATTCTCGCAGAAAATTGGAGGGGTTTAAATGGGCCCGCCCATTAGAGGTTTCAAGCCTAGAGTTGAACTACATTAGATCGGGCCTACTCAAAATTTACCAAGCCAAACTAAAGCCCAGCCCATTTACACGTCAAAGGAAATTTGGATACAAGGTACCCGTCTGGACCCACTCGTAATCAGGTACACATTGACAGCCTTAACTCTTGCGACAATGATAAGTAGAGAAATAATGCAGTGGCCCCACAAATCACCTGTCTGGGTCATTCATCTATTGGACTTCCATCTTTGATGGGCCATGACCCAAAATCATATTGATGATGCAATAATAACTGTCTGATTGCGAAGCCTGCAATGAGATTTTATTGTGAAAAAACCATTGTTTCAGGTGGAGTATTTTAGCTTCATGCGACTCGAATCAGGTCGTAAGTTTCTAAAGAAAGCGGCAAACTTGGGACACATGGAAGCATTGTATGTATTGGGCATAATCTTATTGTGCAGCGGCGGCGACGACGAATCAAGCCTAAAAGGGCTAGAGCTTCTAAAAAAATTGGACAACTCACAATCAAGAATTCAAGAATGTCGCGAGAGAACGAAGATGATATTGCGGCAAATGTGGATTAATACTTTTTTACGTCGACGACGACGAGAATCTACGTCTACGAACTCGGCATGCAGCACTAGAGGAAGGTCATGTCATCTGAGAAGAGGAGGTTGGCCGTCGGGTGACGACAAAGATAACGAGGAACATTTCTGTTGTGAAGCCTGCAAATGGGATCATGAAATTACTTTATTTTGTAATATTCTATATGGTTTTAGTTAGTTTTTTGTGATTTTTGTAATAAACCAACATGTTTGCTCATAGTTATGAGTTTGCTATGTTACAACAATACATGTTTGCTCCCCTTATTATGACCCCTCTCAGGGGTCGTGTTCTTGGCTGTGGATTCTAAGAATCCAATGGTGGTTGTTAGGACTGAGTTGGCATCACTTTTTTCACTTTTGGCAGCGCTAACAACCACGGTTGGATTCTCGGAATCCACGACCGAGAACACAACTCCTGAGCCTGACTCTTATAACTCATTTGGCAAAGATTTTGACTTGAGCATACTTCTAACCATCAGTATGAAAGTTATAATTTTTCTTTCAGCTACATCATTTTGTTAAGCGGTGTACCTTATTTTTAATTGATGTCTAACACCAGTGGCGGAGAGAGGGGCCAATTGCTGATAAATGAATGTATTAAAAACCCAAGTTTTTCTACTAAAGTCATTAATAAGGTGTCATAAATAGTTTTACTACTAAAGTCATAAATAAACCCAAGTTTTTCTACTAAAGTCATAAATGAATGTGTTAAAATACTTGTTATTCACATTTGAAGCAACATCTTACGGTCTACAAATATCCGAGTGAAAATATTCCGATTGCTTTTTGACTCTCTACAATTTCTTTTTATAAAAAAGGATTTCTTGTTGTAATATGAACCGATGGCTGACCACCGCTCATTATGGCGTCAAACATCATGTGTAACTGTCCCTTGCATCAATGTGTAACTCTCCCTTTGTTGTAACTCCCTCTTAAAGGCTATATGTGTATGTTTGATCAATGAGAAAATCATCCCATTCACAACACTTTATCAGCACGATTTGCTTCATTCTCTCTTGTTTTCCATCAACATTTCGGAAGGGGACATGAATCAGTCGTAAGCGTAGATCAACACGGATTGACAACATTCTCCTTTGAAAAGAGTGTAAGCTCTACTTCCTTTGCTTATATTTTTTTCAAATAAGGAAGAAATCTCAGTGCCAACAGCTGTCATTTTTGCCACGTTATATATTGAGTTGTTTCATAAATTAAAAAAAAAAAACTTTCTAATGCAACTCATGGATATCCTTGACAAAATACTCGATTGAAAGCTATGGCCTCTGGAAGCTAACTGCCTCATTATCCTCGCAGGATGTAAAGTTCACAAACTCTTTCCTAGTATGTGTTCTTTGTGGTCAATTCCTTTGCGCCTATTAGATACCATCGCTTCAATTCTAAGAAACTCGGTTTAAAAGAACAATTTGCTTGGATTGCTTCACATTCACTATACCCAAAATCACATTATTTCTAATTAGGATTGGTACAACGCAAAATCTAATAATCCTTTGACATAACAGTTAAAGGATTCTCAGATTTACAAAAGGAACAAGTCACAAAAGTTAAAGAAAGTACAGAGATATCAAAGAGTTTTATGTTCGTCAGTTAAATTGGCTGGAGATCTTAACAGTACAAGTCAACTTATATAGATAAATGTATTCCGATGAGAACAAATCATGTGTCATGTCAGGGAAGAAAAATATAGTGGCCAATATGGCAAATCCATACAACTACTGTAGAAGTCGGTACTCCTGAAGAAACCACATCCATTATCTCGAAATAGACAGTCTTCAAAGAGGATCAGGTACCTACAAATGAACAGATCTCAGCAAATTATGTCTGTACATGAGAAAAATTGAATCGTGATAAAATAGTTGTCGACAATGCATTTGCCTTCGTTGTAGCTCTTACCACCATAAAAAGTGATGGTGATCCTGAACCACGCACCGTCGAAAAATGTCGACATATAAGTGATTGGTTAAAGTAGAAAGAAGCAATCTAGGCAAAGCTAGATTCGCTAGCAAAACATGAAGTATTTGGACCTGTAGTCCTAACACCCGAAATTGTTAAACCGGTAGGACATAAGTGGGTGTTCCTACGAAAACATAACGAGAAATGCGAGATCGTTAGATATAAGCACAACTCGTAGCACAAGGTTTCTCGCAGAGACCTTGTATCGATTACGATGAAACTTATTCTCCAATAATGTATGCAATTACATTTCGGTTCTTAATTTGTCTAGTAGTCTTAGAAAACTTGACATGCGCCTTATAGTTGTAGTAACAGCATATTTATATGGGCTATTAGATACCGATATCTATATGAAATTCCCTGAAGGATTTAAACTACCAGAAGCAAGTACCTCGAAGCAACGTAGCACATACTCTATCAAATTACAACGATCACTGTATGGGTTGAAGCAATTTGGACGCATGTGTATCATCGTTTAAGTGAGTACATGTTAAAAGAAGGATATGTTAACGATCCCATATGCCCATCCATTTTCATTAAGAAATTAGAAATAGGATTTGCCATTATTGCAGTATATATGTAGATGATCTGAATATTATTGGAACTCCTGAAGAACTCACAAAAACTACTGCATACTTGAAGAAGGAATTTGAGATAAAAGATCCTAAAAAAATAAAATTTTGTCTCGGCCTGCAGATCGAACATCTCTCAAGTGGAATCCTCATACACCAATCCACATACACTGAAAAAGTCCTAAAGTGCTTTAACATAGATAAAGCTCATCCACTAAGTTCTCCAATGGTTGTCTAATCACTTGACATTAAGACAAACCCTTTTCGTCCTCGAGAAGATGGCAAAGCACTCCTCGGTCCCAAAGTACCATACCTCAGTGCGATTAGTGCATTAATGTATCTAACAAGCTGTACTCATCCTTACGTCGCATTCGTGATTAATCTATTGGCAAGATATAGTTTTGCACCAACTCTACGACATTGGAATGGCATCAAGCACATCTTACGTTACCTCTAAGATACTTGCACTCCATGCAGCTATCCGTGAATACAAATGTTTGAGATCTATAGTCCACCATATTCGAAACACATATGGTTTTTCTTCAATCACAGACGTCCCGACGATGTTATATGAGGATAACGCCGCATGTATCACACAAATTAAAGGCGGATATATCAAGGGAAATAGAACGAAGTATATTTTACCAAAGTTCTTTTATACTCATGAGCTTCAACAAAATGTCAATATTGACGTCCAGCAGATACGTTCAAATGACAATCTTGCAGATTTGTTCACCAATGCGCAACCTGCGTCAACATTCAAGAAATTGGTATACTGCATTAGTATGCGTCAGCTCCACGAATTTTTTTGTTGACATATCCGTCTGCTCATTTCATTCCACATCAAGGGGAGCATTCTTATAAGGGGAGCTATTATTCTCAATGATCATTTGCGTACTGTACTCTTTTTCATTCTATCAGGTTTTCCTGGCAAGGTTTTAATGAAGCAGTCTTAAATGCATCTATCACAATCACCATAATCCGCTTGTACACTGTACTCTTTTTCCTTCGATCAAGTTTTATTCCACAGGATTTTTTTCTGACAAGGTTTTAACAAGGCAGTTTTCATAAAGCGATGAATATCCAAGGGGAAGTGTTCTAATATGAACCGATGGCTAATCACCGCTCATTATGATGTCATACATCAATGTGTAACTCTCTCTTGCATCAATGTGTTACTCTCCCTTTGTTGTAACTCCCTCTTAAGGGCTATATATATATGCTTGATCAATGAGAAAACCATCCCATTCCCAACACTTCTATGCTACTTTGCCAAAGTGTAATCTTTATAAGTTTTACGTGCCCAAAATATGTGTCATAGAATAAAAATTCATCCTAGAATTAAAGTAAGGAACCCACACACTTGATATTTAAAAGGAAACGATCGATTTTTAGTCATTATTATATTTGTTATTAGTCCTCTTTGATCATTGGTAATTGTATGACAGTGAATTTCATTCAAATCCCAATAAATTCACATGATAATATAAGATCAGGTCTCGATAAATCCTAATGAATAAGCTGTAGAGGTGTAGTAGAACGAGAAGAAGACAACTTAAAATTCAAGCGACAGCTTTTATCCATGAAACAATTTAAGCAATTTGGTGGAAAATAGCTACCAATAATATTAAGACACTTTATAGAGAATCCAAAAACTTGGATGACCAAGTCGATTGCGCCAAACTGGAAAAGTAGAGTTCTTTCGAACCGGAGAAGACAAAAAAGATGAAACTTGACTAGGTTGCGCTTGAATCGAATAGTCTTTACTCGAGCCGTGGTGTAGAATTTTTCTCGTGCGTCGATCCTTGATAAAAAAAACCATCACGATCAAATTAGAAAACGATTGTGAAACCAAAAGTAAATTAACTGTAATACTTAGCACATTGATATTCGCTCAAAAGTGCTTATTTTAAGCTATTATTCTTAGCGTTGTCACATTCTCCTATGTAAAACTTCTCTTTTCGTCAAGTTTTCTACATAAGAGTTTCTTCAATTGCGTAGAACACATTCTTTAGACGAAAATCGAGTATTCGCATGAAGTAAACGCATTTCAGAAAGTCAAGATATAAAGTCATTTTGTTTAAGTCTCATTATATATTTTTTTCTATTGCAAAGATTCTAGTCGGACGATTTTGATGGAATGCGGGCCCACAATCAACATCCAGAACCAATGATCAAAGCTTAAAGAGCGCAAGCTATGACAAAAAGATATGGGGCAAATACAAGCTGAGCCAGAGAATCACAAAGCTTGACCGAGAACTGAAAGGGTGCGGAAGAGCGGATGTGGTCTACTTCTACGCAGACCACATCAAATCAAGACAGTGTTTGACCACAATGATATTAACCAAAGAGCGGATGTGGCTGAATGAAGGTGCTAGACCATTGGTGCACACAGATGAAAGTGGGATTATCTGAGACAGGTGCTTGGGTACGTGTTGTCAGAAATAAGCAAGAAGCTTGAGCTTAAGCATAACCGATCCTACACGACGTTAAAACACCTAAGCTTGGTCACCTCCAAATCGAACCATTGAATCAAGGTTGTTGGATCTTACCCACTAGTTGCTCCATGTGAAGACAATATTGGTTCATCTGCAAATGAAGAAGAGTCATGATCATGGGTTGATGATCATAGGGTTAATGGTAGACGTTGGTGGGAGTAACGATCAAGAAAACAACGGAAAGATGGATAGGATAGGATAGGATAGCCTAAATTATCCAAAGAGAATGTTGGTGGATGATGAGAAGAATTGGTATGGAACATGATCAAGTAATTAAATGGAGCCAAGATATTGAAAGACCAAAAGCTGCTAAAGAATGCTACACTAAAAAGATGGTCGGACCCTAACCATGAATCGTTGATCCATAACGAGAGACTCAACTAATGAAGCAGCATGGTGGTTCTCCAAGGCAAGGGGCGTATGAGTCACAAAGAGGAAGTTTTAAAGAAGGGTGATGATACAATAAAGGTGGGGCCCATATGCTAGGGAGCTTCAATACACGTTTGAAGAAGTTTTCTTTTCCACGTGTATGTCCTCTTGAAAGCTCTCCACAAGTGTAGCAACCGTCCATTCCCTCTCTCTCAGCTTTATAAGGAACCCACAAAACCCTAATCTACTCTCTCATTCTCTATTTTTCAACACTAGCCGCCATCCTCTCCAAAAAATCTCAACGATTCTAACACCACTCTCTCATTCTATCTCTCACGCTCTTGATCTCTTTCTAAAACCCATTCTCATTCCAGCCAACTTTTTCCCTCACTCAAAACCTCTAACTCTTCATCGGACTGAACTTGTGCACACGTACCGCTCAAGATCTCCACCTTCATGGTGGCTCTTCCTTGCTGCAACCGGCCAACACCTCTGCTGCACCTCTCTTGTACACCCATGGCACTCCACTGGTTCTCCCTTGGGTGCAGCACATTCCAACCACCGTGTAGACCATAGAAACTGACGCTGCACCACTTCACTGATCCACCAACCAAAAACTACCCACAGTGTCCTTCTTTGCAACCACACCAAGTTGTAGGACACGCACACTAGCAGAATGGACCTGCAACTCCGACGTCTTCTTCCTCAACACCACCACGTTCAGCCATGCACCTCTCACCTGGGCGTTACACTGTAGTTGAGGAAAATGTTTTCTTATGCGCTACTAAGGATGAGGATGAACTTGCTTCTTTCGGTGAAGCGCTTTCTTCATCAGCTAGTGATGAGTGGATGACTGCTATGCCTATGCAGGATGAGATGAGCTCAATGGACAAGAATAGGGTCTGGGAGTTAGTTGATCTTCCGCCTGGGCGTAAGACCATTGGAAACAAATGGGTCTTAAAAATCAAATGCAAGGCAAATGCTTCAATTGACATAAGGCGCGCCTCGTGGCGAAGGGCTATACCCAACGAGAGGGTATTGACTATGAGGACACATTCTCCCCAGTGGTGAGATTTGCCTCTATACGCCTTATTCTAGCTATTGTAGCTCAGCAGGATTTAGAACTCTTTTAGATGGATGTTAAGACTGCGTTTCTCAATGGAGAACTAGACGAAGAGATCTACATGGCTTAGTGGGTTTTGAAATCCAGGGACATGAGCGCTAAGTGTGCCGCCTCAAACGTTCCATTTATGGTCTCAAGCAGTCGTCTAGGCAATGGTATTTAAGGTTTCATGATTCCATTACCTCAGTTGGTTTTGAGATGATCGAAGAGGACCATTGCGTGTATCTTAAACGATCCAAGAAGAGCGTTCTTATCTTGTTGTTGTATGTCGACGACATCCTATTGGCTGGGAATGACTTGGATTCCATTGTCGCCACTAAGAAGTGGTTGTCCTCAACTTTTGAGATTAAGGACATGGGTGAAGCAAACTATGTGTTGGGAGTTAAAATTACTAGAGACAGTTCCAAGAAACTTCTCAGTTTGTCCCAAGGGACTTTCACCAAGAAGATTCTCGAACGCTTTCATATGCATAACTCCAAACCCATTGACACCCCAATAGAAAAAGGGTGTTCCTTGAACCTAGACCAGTGTCCTAAGACTGATGAGGAAAAGAATCAAATGTCCAAAGTGCCTTATGCAGCTGCCATTGGGAGTCTGATGTACGCGATGTTGTGCACGTGTCCAAACATATGTTTTGCAGTTGGCATGGTTAGTCGCTATCAGAGCAATCCTGGACCTGCTCATTGGAAAGCGGTCAAGAGGATTATTAGGTACCGTCGTGGAACCACTAATCATGCTCTATGTTCTCATGGCAGGGACCTGAGGCTGATAGGATACAGCGATGCTGATTGGGCCAGTGACAGAGATGAGCGCAAATCCACTTCAGGTTACCCATTTATACTGGGTGGTGGAGCTGTTTCTTAGTGTAGCAAGAACCAATCGTTTATTGTGCACTCTCTACCATGGTGTCCGAGTACGTGCCCTACTCGGCAACTGTTCAGGAAGCAGTTTGGCTAAGGAGATTTTTGAAACGCTTAGGTGTAACAGCTCATGCATAGGATGTTGTACTCCTTTATTTTGATAGTACATCAGCCCTAGTTGGTACGAATAGTTGGTGCGTTGTTGACAAGTGAGAGCACCATGGCCCTACTTGGTTCACAGCAAATTGAGTGCAATGCACTCACTTGCCACAATTTTGGGATTGCAAGTGATTGGTTGAGGCTTGCAAATGAACTGATGTGCAAGTGGTTGACACGCCCATGCAAACTACTTAACAAAATAGATGCAAGCAAGTGCAGACCAAAAACTATTGCAAGTGGGTGCATTGGGTTAGCTCAACATTTTTCTTCCGAACAACAATAACAATAATAATAATAACAACAACCGTGATTATTATTTATAATTATTATCTTTTTATTTTTTATTTTTTTATTTTTTATTTTTTAGTTTTCTATTTTTTGATATAGCTAGTCGGGGTCCCCTAACCCCAAGCTTTCCCCTCCAAAGTAATAATAATAATAACAATGATAATAAAATAATAACAATAATAATTATAATCAAGGTTTAAAAGGGGCCGTTATAATGGTAAAACAGATTGGGGGCGTTATCATTTTTTCCATTATAAACGTTGTTAGAACGAATTGTAACACTCAGGGGCAAAAATGAAAAATAACGGAAAAAATGGCGCTGAAATTCAAATTTTCAAAAATAAAAATAACGGCCGGTTTTTTCACAAAAAATTCCAGAAAATACGGTCATTAGTTTCTTTATAACGGAAAATAACGTCTGTTATAAAGAAAATAGTGGCCACTATTTTTAAGCATTTTAACAGTACATAACGTAACGGGGAGGTCCGAATTTGTTATAACGGCCATTATTTTCATTATAACAACCATTTTTTAAACCATGATTATAATAATAATAATGATGATGATGATGATGATGATGATAAATACATGCATTTTATAAAATTAAGAAATAAAATAATCTGATGACGATGAATACATGCATTTTTTTATAAAATTAAGAAATAAAATAATCCATTGCATTCATTTGCAATGCACTACCAACCAATCACCTAAACTTCATTTGCATCTATTTACATGGTGTGAACCAAACAGTGGTGACTGACATCGCAAGTGATTGCAACCCAATTCATTGCATTTGCACTAAAGTGCAATATGCACCCAAGTCAGCGAACCAAGCAGGGCCCATGACTCAGCTTGTTGCATATTTGACAGATCAGAGAAGAGAGATCATGAGACGAGTTAGAGGCATTGAAATTTTCACGGTTAAAATTACGTCATCCTCCACGGCCTGGACTATCCATGATCATTACTGCGTCCTCTATTCATACCACGATTAGAGTCACGGCCATTATGGTGAGGTGACCACGACCGGTCCCTTGGTTATGTGAAGCCAAGAATGCGGTAGTGGAGCGATCCTGATCAGAGGCATTATGATAGACATCTAGTCATTTTTCACGATTCAACAACATACTGTGAACTTCTTTAAAGGAAGGTGTGGATAACATTGTCTGGACTCTGGACTGTGAGAGACATTGGTTGTTGGATGAGAGAAAACTCATCTGTGAGCATTCGAATATGATCCATGTATTCTATGATGAAGGACGAACCTTTGCGAATGCTAAAGAGTTCGTGTTTGATTTGATAATACCTAGCATTGGTTTGAGACGTGTAGTCTCCTCCCAGGTGGAACGAGCAGTCTTGTGTCCAATGACTAGAGCAAAGACAGAAAAAGTGTGAATGTTGGAAGGCATACATTGAAGACGAGCTGTTGGGAGCAACTATGAATCTTTTGTTAATCAAAAGATTAACAAAAAGATGGGCAAGCCAGTATTGTCAGACCCAGACTGCCTCGCGGGTTCAAACGGAAACCTAACAAACTGATCTCCAAAACAGTCTGGGTTAAAATCAACCCCAAATTTGAAATTTAGTTATAATTTTTAAGAACAGTATAAACCCGGATGGCCCATCTGACTGACCAACCAGTTGAACTGATGACCTAGTGAACCAGCCAGTCCGTTCGATTCAGTAGAAAAGTAACTTTGATTCAAGTCTCAGTTATAATAAAAAAAAATTAAGTTTATACAGTATTTACTCGTTTCGACACATAAAACTCTCTACCAACAGACCTAATCTGCCAAGATAACAAGCTCTTCCCCAGGAGGTAACAGCCTTGAAGCAGTTTCACATGACAAGCAAGACTAGTTTTTCACACTTGAAATCCCAAAACCGCTTTCATAACTCAAATGCATTGCTTGAATGGCTCAACTTCATTTTCAAATGGAAACATAAACTAAAATACGACTGCTAAGTGCTGCCATTGTCCATTGCATAGCATTTCGAGATATATACAGAATCTGCAGGATTATGCACTCGAATCATGGCTAGCTATGTTACCCAGATATGGCAAGGACATAGGACAGATACGGTGTGGATACGACATTTACGCTTGAAGTATCCAACATGATCATGGTTCCCATTTGAAGTATCTGGGTAACAAAGATGACTAGAGAGATCAACATTATTACGACGGAGCACCAAGATAAGAAGCGAGTCGCAATATATCGCTGAATATTCCACCAGCTGTAACTTGGGCTCCAGCCCCTGCCCCGCGTACGATCAGTGGCTGCTCTTTGTATCTTGTTGTTGTGAATGCAATAATGTTGTCAGACCCAGAGAGCTGTGCAAATGGATGGTCCTTCTTGTATCTCCTCAACTCCACAAGCCCCTTCTCAGAAACCGCATCCACCACCCCAACATATCTCAATACCTTCATATATAGCAAAAGCCCATGAGATGGCAATGAACTCAGATTTAGAAACCAGAAAAAGGCCATCTGTGAAAACATCAGATAGGTTCAAAACTGATGCTAGACTGAACCTGCCAACACAGGGTCACATTCCTTGGGTCCCCACTGTGTAATTCATCCCACAAGTTGGGTTGATTCAGTCGTCCAATCTGGCCACCATTGCAGCCAGGTTAAGTCTAGCACACTGTCTGAAAGATACTAACTTCGCCTGCTGCCTCTGCATCCTGTCGTCTCTTTGCTATATCTTGATCAAATTGTGGAAGCCGTTGCATGAATTCCTCAGCAGATGCACTTGCCTGCAGCAGTTAATTAAATTTAAAATACATCACATCCATAACAAGCTTTTGTCTTTCAAAGCTCAGTGTTGCATGATTGTCTCAACTGGATCTTACTCTTAAAGGTTCTGGCACGAGGCTTTGGACAGGGATATCAGAAAGCTCAAGCTTTAGACCAGATTCTCTGGCTAGGATTATGACCTGCAATAATAATAGCCGCTGTAAGAAACTAATTATCACACACTGCATTTACAAGAACATGCCTAATGTAGTCGTGACTCGTGACCAGGGTCAGGGGCCCAGGGTTAGCGAGGAGATGCCTTAGAGATCCATCCAAGAATCATCCATCATCCTGATTGGAGGTTCCAACCATATGAGCAGGCTGACCTTTGGATTACTCCAAAAGGTAGTCCACTTGCTGAATGGTCCCACCTCCTGCATCTGCAGTTGTGCGCCACATGACTGGCAGATGGATGAGGAAGCATGAAAGTTGCATGAAAGTTCATGCTGTACTGAACCAACTCCTTTAATAAATACAGAGGTAGCTGCTTAGTTTTCCTACAGTAAATAGAGGCATGTAGTCACCTTTCTGGCAACATCTGTTCCGGATAGATCATCTCTTGGATCCGGCTCAGTATAACCAGCCTGTTTTGCTTCTGCCACCACCTCGCTGAAAGCTCGTTCTCCTATAAAGTAGTTGAAAATATAACTCAAAGTTCCACTGTAATAGCACATCACAGAGAGGAAGACTTAAGTTATAAGACCAAAAGTATTACAGAGCAACAAGATATGAAGACGCATAAAAGACACATTGATCAACCTGTTTAACTTTTCTTAACAATAGGTGTTCTATTATATTGGAGGACCTTTGACCGATAACATTCAGACACATATAGTAGCAAGGAAACAAACCTGAAAATGCCTTCAATACGCAAAATCTTGTCCCCCGTTTCTAGGAGTCCACGTAAAGTGCTGATGATTGGGAGACCAGCCCCAACAGTTGCTTCATAAAAATAGTGAGTATAGGATTGCCGCTGCAGTGCTCTCAACTTCAAATACTGTATTTGGAGAATGGTCATGTCAACAGAAGCCACAAGAAAAGGAGTTCTGATAAAAATAAATTGAAGAAAAAGAAACAATAAAGATTTTCTCATCAAACAGTGATTATCTCATATCTAATAATGGAGAAGCTTCTATATTTGTCACTTAAAGAAAGCTTAAATATTTAAATAACTCCTGCAACACTTGAAAAACTAGATTGCTGTCACCGAGATTTTTAAGACAAAAATTGTTAGATGAATGGAGAAGTACTGTAAGGAGATGTACAAAGTTACAACATCGTAGGATCAAACTTACAAGCCACACTATGAAATTATTGGAAAGAGTGATGGAGCAAAAATAAAAACAAGAAAAAATAGTAACTGCAAATCAATTTGGCTTCAAACTAAGTTATTTGGGCGAACAATGAAAGGAGAAGAATCTCCACACGGTTTTTATTGACCTGGGAGACACATATGATAGAGTTCCTACATAGATAATCTGGTGGATATCAGGAAGAAAGAATTTCCGAGCAGATATATAGATGACATTGAGGACATGTATAAGGGAGTTACAACTAGCATGTGAACAACTCGTGGAGAGAAAAGGATTTTCCAGTTTCTCTAGGTTTCACCATGGGTTGGTCATAAGCCCATATCTTTCTACACGCTATGGATGAATCAATTGCTCATATGAAGACAAATACAGCAATGTACATTGTTTGTTGACACTGAAGAGGTGTTGAAGCACGGGTTTTGCACAAATACACGCGGTATATTCACAGCCTACAACTCTTCAAAATCGATGAACTTCAGCAATTGGATGGATGGGACCACACGCAAACATTGCAACAACGGAAAAGGACAATGATGGCCTTCATGCACCTCACTCTCAGCATAGGGGGTGGCTAAAGTTTGGAGCATCAACGGATCTTCACATCCAACAATGGAGAAGCCCTAGTAGGAGATCACATGGCTACTTGTCTTCAAATTCTTCAAAGTGATGAAAGATAGTTTTAAATTAGCCTCTAACCCTTTATTCACAATGATCTCTTACCGCCTTATACAAGAGAGATGGGGCTACTCGCACAAAATGCCCATACTCACATGCTCAACATGAGAAGAGTGTTAAACAACCATTTACCCCAAAAGATCGACCTATTGGGGAAAGGCGAAACAACTATGTATATCAACGGGTCGTCGGGCCAACACAATACGTGCGCGAGAACAAATCATCCGCTAACACTCCCCCTCAGCGGGAATACACTCCGCTGGAGACTTGAACCCGCGACCTCCCAGGCCATAAGGCTCTGATACCATGTTAAACAACCATTTACCCCAAAAGATCGACCTATTGAGGAAAGGCGAAACAACTATGTATATCAACGGGTCGTCGGGGCAACACAATACGTGCGCGGGAACAAATCATCTGCTAACAAAGAGAGGGTGTAATCACAGTGGAGATCAAAGGTACCCACTACGCGTTAAGGATTGGACTAGATGAATCCGAGGTCAATAGTCTAGGATAGAGGCTCAAACAATAGTATCCAAGATGTGGGCTTGGACAGTAGTCAAGCGAACAAAGTTCTATCCATATGATATCATGGGGTTTGGAAGGGATGCTTCTCAGATGGGTAAGTCTCAAATGGGGAAACTCTCTCTTGATGAAAGAACTCAGATAAAAGGGCCTCGGATAGACCTAGGGTTGTCAATGGATTGTCGAAAATTCGAATCCGTATTTGAATAATTGGATATTATCTAATTTCAAATATTTGAATTGGATTCAGAAAAATTTTGATATTTGAATACTTCTTGGATGTGGATTTGGATATTTATATATCCGCTTCGATAATATCCGATCCGATATTATATAAATATAATAATTATATTGATTATATATATAACAGATTTTTTTTTTTTTTTGATAAGTTAAAACTTTATTGAGGGCCGGAAAAAGGCCGAAAGCAAAGAGAACATACAACCATAAGCCTATAGGTCGAGATGACCTACTCTAGGCAAAGGCGAAGCAAGAAAAAAACAAGCTAACAACCAAAAATCCCGATCAACTCCCCTCCCTAGTACATATAGAATCCCAACGGAAGACGAAATCTTCAAAAAACAAACCCTTGCACTCCGAGAAGGCCTTAGACCACATAAACAATAAGCCCTTGGTGTTGAGAATGATAGAATGCACATCCGCTTGCTTCCCTTCAAAGGCTCTCTGGTTCCTCTCCCTCCAAATACTCTAGATAATCGCTAAGGGGTTCATTCTGCATAAAATATTCCCTCTAGGTGAGAAAACTTTTGTAATTCAGCTAAATAGAAGGGATTTGAGAGATGCCGGCATGACCCAACTCACCCCGAATTCTTTCAAAAAAGAACTCCAAATAGCTGTAGCCAGCTCACAATGCAACAAGAGGTGATCCACTGATTCACCATCAGACCTACACATCCAACAATAGTTGACCATGGTAATCCCTCTAGCCATGAGGTGATCCACCGTGAGAATCTTGTCAAGAAACGCTTCCCATGTAAAGAAAACAACTTTAGTGGGGACCTTGGATTTCCACACCATGGCAGCTGGAAAGGCCACGTTCTCATTTCTTTGCATAGCTTCATAAAAGGAACTCACCGTGAAGGAACCCCCTTTGTTCCAAATCCAAACTCTCCTATCCTGCACCATTGGTCTAAGGTGTGTATCCTGTAGTCTCAATAATAGACTGGATAAAGGATCTATCTCCCAGTCATTAAGGTTCCTTCTAAAGCCCAAATTCTACCCTTCCGATTCCTCTTCGTTTTGAAAGAGGTCCTTGATGGATCCCGTTTTCCTCTCAAAGATGGAATATAACTCCGGGTAGTCTTCCTTTAGGGGATTGTCTCCATTCCAGGTATCCTCCCAGAACCTGATTCTATTGCCCGCTCCAACTTCGAATCGAACGCCCTTGTCAAAGGCTTTGGCCACCTTGAGAATCCCCCTCCACACACTGCACCCGTACGTGTTTCTCGCCTCCAGACTATTCCAGCCAAAGGGAGAAACCCCGTACTTGCCAGCCATAACTCTTCTCCAAAAGCTAGTGTCTTCAGACCCAAATCTCCATAACCACTTACCCAAAAGGGCCGGGTTCATGTATTTAAGGTGCTTTATTCCCAAGCCCCCTCCTTCCTTGGCCTTACACACCTTGTCCCATCTCACCAGGTGAAATTTGTGATCGGCTCAACATCCCTTCCACAAGAAATCTCTCATGATCTTATCCACAGTGAGTAACACACTTCTCGGGATTAGAAAGAGAGACATAAAGTAGATGGTTAGGCTTGAGAGAGAGCTTTTTATCAACACCAATTTTCCCCCTTTTGTTAGATATTTGGATTTCCACTTAGCTAGTCTCCTCCCAAAGCTATCAATGACAGGCCTCCAAAGGTCCTTGGACCTGTATGCTGCCCCAAGTGGCAACCCCAAATAAGTTGAAGGGAATTTGTCACTGCGGCAATTCAGGATGTTTACCATACCCTCCATATCCCTTACCTCTCCAATAGGGAACAATCTACTCTTGGTCAAGTTCACCCGAAGACCTGAGACAGCTTCAAAACATCCTAGAACTCCTTTTTAAGAAATCTCAGTTGAGGCAATTCCGGGTCAAGAAAGATGAGGATGTCATCGGCAAACTGGAGGTGGGATATGTTAGGAAGTCCAGGAGCTGTGCTGAACCCAACCAACTCTCCCAGAGCCACGGCTTTTGATATCAGTCTACTTAGGGCTTCCATCACCACAATGAAAAGAAACGGGGAGAGAGGGTCGCCTTGTCGTAAACCTCTTGAGCTTTTAAAGTAACCCGCAGGGGAGCCATTGACAAGGATAGAAAAGGATGCCGAAGAGATGCATCTCCATATCCACTTTCTCCATTTACCCCCAAATCCCATCCTGCCCAATAAGTAATCCAAGAAGGCCCAGTTGACGTGGTCGTAGGCCTTCTCCATGTCAATCTTGCAGACGAGTCCAGCGTTACCAGACTTGATTCTCGAGTCGATACATTCATTAGCGAGGAGAACACCGTCAAGAATCTGTCTTCCTCTAACAAAAGCTCATTGGTTTGGCGATATGATCAAAGATAGAACCTCTCCGAATCTTAAAGCCAGCACCTTTGCTATAATTTTGTAGGCACTGGCCACCAAACTAATGGGCCTGTAGTCCGAGATGTCCTCCGCCCCCGTGATCTTCGGAAGCAGGGCTATGAAGGTGCTATTAGATGGGAAATCTAGGAAACCTTCTTTTTGGAATTCCACCACCACCTTCATAAAATCGGCCGAAATGATGTCCCAACAGTGCTTGTAAAAAGCTATGGAGAATCCGTCTGGGCTTGGAGCCTTGTCGTTAGCCAAGGTAGATAGGGCATTCACCACTTCCTCCTCCACGATAGGTCTCTCTAGCCTCTCCCTATCTTCCACACTAATCTGATCAAACTGTAAACCTTCTAGGGATGGCCTATAGGACATCGGCTCCGTGTACATTTCTGAATAAAACTCAACCGCTCCCTGCCTAATACTTTCTTCATCTTCCTTCATGACCCCCTTAATTCTAATGCGAGGGATGTAATTCCTCCTTCTATTGACATTAGCAACCTTATGGAAAAACTTCGTATTCTGGTCTCCCTCCTTTATCTACCTGACTCTGGATTTTTGTCTCCAACTTATCTCCTCCATCTTCACCAAGTTCTGATACTCGCCCTTCAAGTTGGTTCTCTCCAGCTGTTCCTCCACAGACAGATTGCCATCTTCCTCCTTGTCCAGCAATCTTTACTAGAACCCTGCCCTTTTTGTGATCAATACGGCCAAATGTCTCCCTGTTCCAAGATTTGATCCTTTCTTTAAGCGCCTTGAGCTTGCATCTAAAGACCACCCCCGCCTTTCCTTCGAAAGAAAATGAACTCCACCACTCTTCCACTTTTGCTTTAAAATGTGGGTTATGCAGCCACATATTTTCAAAGCGGAAAGGGGATGGTCTCGATCTAAATCCCCCACAACCTAACAGTAGGGGAGTATGATCTGAAGCCGGTTTAGGGATCGCCACCAGAGAAGCCTCATGGAAGTGATCTTCCCAACCGTGGGAAACAAGGAACCTGTCTAGCTTGCATAAGGTCGGCCTAGCTTGATTGTTAGACCAAGTATATTTTGCCCCTCCCAAGGGCAGGTCCATGAGGGCCTGATTATTTATGAATTCCTCAAAGTCTTTCATGCTCCTTGTCATCCTCCCTCCAACATTCTTCTCATGAGGAAAACGGACGACATTGAAATCTCCTCCAATGCACCACGGATCGTCCCAAAGACCTGCTATGTCTTCCATCTCTTCCCAAAACTGGTGTCTATCCCTACTGACCGATGGGCCGTAAACCCCTGTCAGAATCCACCACAACTGATCCTCCGCACCTCTGCATCTAATGGAGACTGAGAAAGATCCTATTAGAACGTCGTCCACCTCTAGAACCCTCCTGTCCCATATGATGATAATACCCCCTGCAGTACCAGCCGCTGGTAACTCTTGCCACCCGAAGTCTCCATGGCCACAGATCTCCTTAATGACCCACCCCGCCCCCCCCCCCCCCCCCTCCATCCACCTTTTCTAGCTTGGTCTCTTGGAGCATTATCACCTTGGCTCCCCATCTATTAATCAGACTTTTTACTACCATTCTTCTATCTCTATTTCCCAGACCCCTAACATTCCACGCTAAGATGTTTAACTTCATTTATCACTTCTCTGCTTCCGCCCACTTCTTCGGCTCCTATACACCAAGGGATCTCCTGAATAAAAAGGGCACTCCAGACGTTGTAACTCTCTAGGAACTTTAACGTTCCTGACTTGTTGCAAAGGGTCCCCCGAGAGCTCCGTATCTTCCTTCCCTGACCCCTTTTCTACAATATCACCTTGCCCAGCCCCTTCCGTTTCCCCAGTCACCAAAGGTGTACCACAATAAGTAGGTTCCACTGGCCTGGTAACCTTCTCCTTCGACCCACTCCTTTCTATACCTTCCTGATTGGTACCAGATTGCAACGGTAAGCACTTTGATTCCTCTGGAACCCCCAAGATCGTTAAGATCAGTTTTCTGACCTCTTCCTCGTGCCCTTTGAAGGATAGGCCTAAAGACTCCCCCAGAGATAAAATGTTACGTCTAAACCAAGAATTAAGGTCCTACTCAATTGAATTGAAAGACTCAGGGGTTCTGGGAATCCCTTGTAATCCAATCGACATAAGTAAAGATATCACGCCCTTATGGTCTATTCCTGGTTCAGTCGAGGGATAGCTCTCCGGAGGTAAGACTCCTGAATGGGAAGTTGTTAGGATCATCTCATTGTCTGTTCGACTCCCTGGATTCCCCTCTCTAGCAACATCAGTGCATCCCTCAATTGGCTCAGCTACATAGGGTTCCCCTTCTTGAACCCCAGTCACTGGTATCTCCTCTCCCATATCTAGGTGTGACGAACTGCATTCCCCTCGTTCCATGCCCCCAAACCGCAAACTGATCTTAGAAAGACCAGGCGGAAAAGAAGAGAACCCAGAGTCTTGTTGTAAGGGGGAGATTTCAGAGGGAGAGACCTTACCTTTCCGCTTATCTGCTTTCAAGCTTCTCTTCTTATCGTTGGGCTGAGAAGCATAAGTCTTCTCTGGTAAAGACGAAGCAACTGTAGTTTCAGACGAAGGGTCACACTGCTTCTTGGGGAAATAATGGGTGGAGATCCCATAGCCACGTGTAAAAGAAGGAACATTGAGTGAACGACCCAGATCCCTGTTAATGGACTCTCTCCTCTTGTGAAGCTTTCACGGCCCACCGAATCTTACCGCCCACAACTTGAAATGATTAGGCCCATTCGGCCCGCTACCAAGTCTCTTTCCTTTTTTGCCCTTATCGTGCTCCGTCCACGTGTATGGCTTCGGATCCTTCCCGCATGTCGATAAAAGCTCGCTAGACTCAACTTTGAAATTCAAAGATGATAGCTTCTCTCGCACTCTTCCATCTGCTTTTGCAGCAGCGTACGACAGGGCGTGTCTCTCTTCTATTCGTTCGACAACTCCCAGCCCTGCAGAGCTAGCTACGTGGTGAATCTGGTGATTCAACTTTTCGGTGACTGTTTCGGTGCCGGCGAGCTCCTCCGGCTCTGACCGTCGACTCCCTTCTCTGCCACCGTGATCCTCCCATCTGCTTCTCTTCCATCTTCCTTCTTCCCAGGGTCTAATTCCCTATGTGAAGTAACTTTCTGTGTCGATCGATTTACCTTCATTCAAGAAGCCAGGGCAAACCAAATCAAGGCTAACCGAGAACGTTGTCTCTCGATCCTAAACATCAACGACCCTTGGAATATCTCTGGCCTTCCCTCTGACCTTCAAACGCAGGTCTCTGAAATCCGACCCTGATAGAGAAGCCACATCTACATCCTCCAAGCCTCCCGCTCTCCTGCCGATGACTTCAAACACCTGTTTAGTCCACAGATGAAAAGGAAGTCCTCGAATCGAAATCCAAACTGGAGAGGAGTTCCAAATAGAAGAGATACGGTTTATCAAGGGCCACCATCTGCTCAAGTAGATGATGTTGTGACCCACCCTAATTGATATCAACTTGCATAAGAAATCCAAAGTGGTAAAATCATCTACGAAGAACAATCTTCTCTTCTCACCGCATGGGATATAGTGGAATAAGTCAGAAGTTCTGGTGATCCAAGTTAGAGCCACCGCTATGTCCTCCCAATTCGAATCGATAGCCGAAGATTCGCATATGATAGCATAGTTCCATCGTTCCTCCGTCCTGCGCTCCTGGCTTGTACTGGCAAAGCATGGCTCCCAGGATTCCTCTTTGAGATTGTGTTCTTCAAGCTGTAACCGAGATTTCATCCTCCTATCATCGTACTGCAATGACTTCCTAGGATCAGGCTGTACCCCTGTATGAGATAGCAATTTCTGGAGACCAGTAGCCATTGCCGCCCATCCTCCCCCTTTAGTCCCTTCTGGAAAACAGAACACCAGGTTTCTACCACTAGCTGTGAATTCTACCAGCTGGATAAATTGACCATTTTCATTACTTTTCGCCTCTGCTATGAAGGTCCTTCCCCTCAACACGTTTTTCCTCCAAAAACGCTTAAGCGTCTTTGCGGTTGTGACCTCCTTAAACACTTCCACCAGCCATCTGCCCAGCTCAGACGGTGCATCTGCTTCTTCCACCCACCTTCTCCCCTCTTCTCTGATGCGGAGTAAAGAGCTTCTCCCCCTATGAATGATCGAAAAGCTGAACGTCTTGGCTTCCACCTTCACCTTCATCTTTTAAACTCATGTCTAATAAGTGTGCCACAATAGGGCACCAATTGGAATACCCCCATAAGGTCACCTTTATCGGATGTTATTCGAATCCAATTTACTTATTGGATATCCGATGTCAATCGAATTCGAATATTGATTCAGAATATTCGTCAAATTTCGAATCGAATTCGGATATCATATATTTTTTCAAATTTGAAATTTAATATGATTATATTCGATTTGAATAATATCTATTGACGGACCTAGATAGACTATGCTCGGATGAGGTCCATTCGAGAGTTGAACCTTGTACAGGCCAGATAGAGGTCACAAATGGAAGCTCTCAAATTGGCTCGTGCCCAAAAACTGGACATAGGATAAAGGGAACTCAAACAAGAGGATCCCAAATGGAGGGGACCTTAGATTAAAGCTCATTGGACTGGTATGCGTTAGAGACCCTACACTAATCAGCACCAAAGTTGCTTCCCAAATAGATGTGAGTTGCTGGATGGAACACTTGATGTCCATGTGATGGAACACTTACTGGATGGAACACTTGACAAGTGATGTTCCTAACTTGTTAGAAGCGACTTTAGGACAATCATCTACTACAACAGATAGTAGATTTGGAACATCACGTCAGAGATGAAAATCCAAATCAGTAGATTACAACACTCAAGCTTGATGGTATGAACTACTTGGAATGGGCCCAATCCGCGAAGTTGGTCATTCACAGGAGACGAAAGGCGGGTTATCTAAGCGGGAGGGAGAAACAACCCAGCATTACAGATCATCAGTATAACCAGTGGGATGCTGAAAAATCCTTGGTCAGGTCGTGGTTGTTGCACTCGATGCAGCCTTAGATTAGCGAAAGTGTATCTTTTTTTAAGACTGCACAACAGATTTGGGAATTAGTAGCCCAGACGTATTCTCAGGCCCAGAATAGTGCTAAGGTCTATCAGTTGGAGCAGAACATCTCCCATCTCAAACAGATTAAGAAATCATTGTCAAGTTATTTCTCTGAGTTGCGTAGTATGTGGGAGGAATTAGACCACTTCGTACCTTTTGATTGGGAAAGCAAGAAAGACTATGAGCAGTTCAATCGACATTTTGAGATACGCCGTATTTTTCAGTTTATTACTAGCCTGAATCCGGAGTTCGAGATAGTTCGCGTTCAGGTCCTGAACAGAAATCCACTTCCTCCTTTGAATACCATGTACTCTTATGTTCAAAATGAGGAGAGCAGAAGATTGGCCATGGGACAACAGAGTATTCCTGTGAGTGACAAATCAGACATGGCAGTAAACAGACAGACTTATGGGCAGGCCACAGGTGGAAAGAAGTTTGATAAATACACACAAGATACCTCTAGCAGATAATGGCCCAAATGTGATCATGGTGGAAAGTTTGGGCATACTAGAACATGTTGGGATCTAGTGGGCCGTCCAGCCACATTTCCGCCTAAGGGCAAACCTTCATCAACCCAGAGTGCATCCAACAACGACATGACAGATGATCCACCCAGCTCCCAGACGACGACCCCTACGGCATCCGTACCTTTTTTCTAGGCTGATTTTCATAAGTTGCACGCTCTTATGACTCAATTGGAGGGTTCCACAACTACATCTTCTTTTGCCCACACAGGTACCTTTGACTCTGCCCATCATGTGTCTACATCTCAGTCCACCCCCCGGATCATTGATTTAGGAGCTTCTAACAACATGATGGGTATGTCTTCGTCCATTCAATCCTACAATATTTATTTAAGAAAGGATAAAGTTCGTTAAGCTAATGGTTCTTTATCATCTATAGCTAGTACAGGAACCATCACGGTCTCTTCTAGTCTTCCTTTATCCAATGTTTTACATGTCCCTAACCTTACTACTGATCTTATATCTGTTAGTAGCATTACCAAGAATCTGAACTGCAACGTCACATTTTTTTCCCTCTAATTGTACCTTTCAAGACTTGGCAATAAGAAGATGATTGGCAGTGGTTGTGAAGCGAATGGCTTGTACACTCGACATTCCAGCACGGGCACATGCGTTTCAGACTAGTAGTAGGGAGGTCAATAAATCCAGGATAATGCGGTGGCATATCCGATTAGGTCATATTTTCCAGTATTTGTAGCGTCTATTTTCATTTTTGTTTCAATCTAAGTGTCTGAGTTTCAGTGTGAAGTCTACCAACTGGCAAAACATCGTCATTCCTCTCTCCCCATAAGTTTGAATAAAAGTTCTCCTTTTATTATTATACATGTTGATGTTTGGGGTCCTTCCCCTATTACTTCTCTATTGGGTTTCTGCTATTTTGTTACCTTTGTCGATGATTATAGCAGATATATGTGGGTGTACATGATGAAAAACAAAGATGATGTTTACTCCATATCTTAGAACATAAAAACCCATTGTATGTATGTGGGGTCCTTCCCCTGTTACTTCTCTAAGTGTACTCAGTTTGGAAGGAAGATTAAAACCCTTTGTTTTGATAATGGGGGACAATACACTTATGGTGGTCTAAGACAATCCTATGCGGATCAAGGGATAGAACAACAAACCTCATGTGTTTCTACACCACAACAGAATGGAATCGCAGAACGGAAAATCGTCACCTATTGGAAATCGGGCGAGCATTGCTTATCGGGATGAATGTTCCCCAACATTTCTGGTCTAAAGCCATCATCACTGCTTGTTACATCATTAACCGGCCCCTTCTAGTGTCATGAATTTCCAAACGCCTTTGGAGTCCTGTATCCAGATTGTCCCTTGTTTCATGTTTTCCCAAAAGTTTTTAAGTGCAAGTGTTTTGTCCATATTTTGAGTCCTGCCCGTACTAAGCTCGACCCTAAAGCATTCAAGTGTGTGTTTTTTGGTTATTAATGTTCTCAGAAGGGCTACAAGTGATACCATCCACCTCGCAGTCGGTTTGTGACGATGGATGTCACTTTTTTAGGACCAACCTTTTTTGGATAAGTTTTTAAGGACTAACCTCACTATCCCGGTCATCCTCAAAGTCCTATCTAAGGGGGAGTGGTTCACCCAGGCTACTGAAAATGAATCCCTTCCTGGGTCATCTTCCACTGTCCCTCTACCTCTCATTCCAATACGTACTACACTTGGGGACAATGTGAGATCGTTGCACCGGTGCCTAATCTCTATGGTAATATTTACAATAGACGAAATAAGTAAGTCCCCGTTGATCCACCATACCACGTCCTCGAGGAGCCAAGTCAACCCCTGATATTGAGGTTCCTATTGTACTTCGCAAAGGTAAACGTAGTTTCACTTTGGATCTGATTTCACAGTTTGTTTCCTACCATGCCTTGTCTCCATCTTATTGTTCCTTTGTAGCCGCCTTGTCTTCTATTTCCATCCGTTCTAGTGTCAAAGAGGCATGTTTAATCCACATTGGAAACAAGCTATGACAAAAGAAATGAAGGAGCTAGACAACAATGACACCTGGGGATTGGTACCACTACCAAAAAGGAAGAAATTGGTTGGTTGTAAGTGGGTGTTCATAGTGAAGTACAAGTCATATGGCTTCGTTGACAGGTACAAAGCCACAATAGTTGCCAAAGGCTATGCACAGACCTATGGGATCGATCATCAGAGACTTCGCCCAGCCTCAAACAGTCTTCGAGGGCATGGTTTGAGAGATTTAGCCATGCTATACGTGATGTGGGTTACAGACAGTGCCAGGTTGATCACACGTTGCTTATCAAACATTGTGGGACCAGCACTACAGTTCTTATTGTCTATGTTGATGATATGGTTATTACTGGCAATTGTCCTACCAAGATCCAAAAATTGAAGACTATCCTGTCAACAGTTTGGAGTCAAAGATCTCAGTCCTCACAATTTTTTTGGGGGGCTTTTTGGGGCATTGAGGTAGCAAGATCCAAGCAAAGTATTTTTATCTCACCGTACATGTATGTGTTAGATTTACTTCAAGAGGCAGGTAAACTTGAAACAAAACCAGTTGGCACTCCTATGGAGCCCAATCACCTATTGAGTGACAGTGATGGCGAGCCTTTGGTGGATGTCCGTCGTTTTCAACACTTAGTGGCAAATTGATCTACTTGTCTCTCACAAGACCAAACATTGCATATGTAGTGAGTGTCATCAATCAGTTCATGCATGCCCCTCGTTCGACACACCTTGAAGTTGTTGTGTGAGTTCTCCTGGGGAAGTGTCTCCTCTCCAACAAAATGGCCATATGCGTGTGGAGACCTAGACTAATGCCGATTGGATTGGATCAATTCTTGATAAACGTTCTAGTTCTGATTATTGCACAATGGTAGATTGTAAGCTAGTCACATGGCGAAGCAAGAAGAAGTCTGTTGTTGCTTGTTCAAGTGCTGAAGTTGAGTTCCGAGCGATGGCTCATGGTATATGTGAGGTGTTTTGGTTACGTTTGTTATTTCATAAGTTAGGATGTTCTCCACTGACCCCGATGTCTTTGTATTGTGATAACAAGGCAGTGAAAGCAATCAGCATTGCCCATAATCTAGTTTAACATGATCGCACCAAACATATTGAAGGTGATCGTCACTTCATCAAAGAAAAAGTCACCTCCAGCACGATATGCACCACCTTCATTCCTACATCTCAATAGTTGGCTGATGTTCTCAGGGAGTTGTTTTTTATTCTCTTATTGGCAAGCTGGGCAAGTGTGATATCCTTGCACCAGCTTGTGGGGGAGGGTTAGCATATTTGTCCTTTATTGTTATTTCTTAGCTTGAGGGGGAGTGTTAGCATATTTGTCCTTTATTGTTATTTCTTTATTTTTGTGTCCTTAGTTGTTATTTTCTATTTTATTGTGTTTAGGTTATTGGGCCCACATGTATTACACAAAGATATAAATAACAAAGGGGAAATCGCGCTCTTTTCACTCATTCTTCTCTTCTATCTCTTCCATCCTTCTCTTCTACTCATGTTCTCTCACACTTCTAGGGTTTATATTTCAACTCATATATGTATATGGGTTAGGAAAATTTTACACCCGATTATTACACCCGGTGGTGGGCCCGCATGGAGATCATGTTGGACAATCTAACTGCACAAACTCCATACTGCAGAGATCGTCCCTACGAAAAAAATCAGTCCATTCGGACATTGTTAACGTCATTAAAAGTTGACTTGAATTTAAAAATCCTCACCATCCATTTAAACTATTAACTTTGGTCAACTATACATACGGTTGGTAGTGTCAGAATCGATTGATTTGCAATAATGATGATCATCATGGTAAGGAGAACTCAATGTTTTGGATTGTCCAACATTATCTCCATGTGGGCCCACCATCATGTGTAGAAATCGGGTGCAAGAAATGGTGACGTGTGTGTGTGTGTGTGTGTGTGTGTATAGAGAGAGAGAGAGAGGACTGAAGTATATATTACTATAAGAGGGGGAAGCCAAGAAAAAAAATCATTGTACAAAGGAAGGATAATGGGATGGCAATCCCATTAACAAACCAAACTATACCACTAACTCAAGGTTATTCCTCCATTGGTAAGTGCCTCTCAATTAAAAACAAAATTTACAAAGCTAATTCCTTTTAATTCTTAGGATGGATGAGCAAAAATATATGGGGGACTTCAATTCTATTAACCACGTTCTCCATTAGCTATATTTAACTTCAAAAAATGTGTTTGTTCATATCTTTCCAAATGCACCTACATTTTTTTTTGATAGGTAAGCCTGTTTTTTAAAGAGATCAGTAACTCGATGAAGGCGGGTATTGAACCCAGGTCTATGGTATCATCACCCACAAACTTTACCAACTAAGCAAGCTAGCACCTTCTCCAAATGCACCTACATAACGCGAACTACACCATCTCCATAATATACGAGGGATTTTTGTGGCATGATGGGGAGGGGAATCATAAATTTCATCTAGTGGCCTGGAAAACAATTTGCAAGCCTAAGGCTAAAGGGGGTTTAGGGATCAAGAATATCAAAGTGATGAATCGGGCTCTATTGGGTAAATGGCTATGGAGGTTCGGAGTGGAGATAGACAATCTGTGGAGCAGGGTAATAGCAGGCAAATATGGGGTGGTCCTTTTTGGGTGGGAAAGTAGGGAGGTTCGTTCTTCGTATGCTTGTAGTGTTTGGAAGGGGATCTTGAAGGTCCCAATTGATTTCTCCAAAAGAGCCAGGTTTGCAGTAGGGATGGGGAACAGATATAGATTTTGGGAGGATACTTGGTGCGGGGATACATCCTTCAAAAACGAGTTTCCGACTCTTTACGCTCTTTATGTGAGGAAGACTTGGTCCATCCAAGATTGTGACTATGTAGGAGGGTAGTCAATGGGGTGGAACTTTGGTTTTAGAAGAAATCTCAATGATTGGGAGATTGAGCCACTAGCTAGATTGATATTCTGTCTACACGACGTTCATCTTACTACATCGACTCGGGATAAACGACTATGGATTTGGTCTAAGGAAGGTACATTCTCGGTCCGTTCTTTTTACGAGGGTCTAGACGATTCTACAGTTGCTAGATTTCCAATTTCTTTGGTTTGGAAATCTAAAGTCCCGACCAAGATTGTGTTCTTTACTTGTTTAGCCACATTAGAGAAGATCTTGACGTGGATCACTTGATATCTAGAGAGATTATTATCATCGACTATGGTCTGATGTGCAAGAAGCATGGGGAATCTGGCAACCATCTATTATTACATTGTGATATAGCTAGGATGGTTTCGTCTTCCTTTCTTACGGAGTTCGGGATGAACTTGGTGGTGCTGGGTACAATCGTGGATCTCATGTTCTGTTGGTATTCGTATGCATTTTCATCTAGAGGGAAGATTCTTTGGAGGTTGTTACCTTTTGCGATTATTTGAGGCATTTAAAGGGACAGAAATCAGAGAACATTTGAAAGAAAGAGTCAAGACATGCAAATAATTATCTTTAATATCAAGGAGACGATGTTTTTGCGGTCAAAAGTGTTCTGGGAGTGTAGAGGGCTTTTCTTTGAAGACTTTGTCTTTCGATGGGATCTTCTGTGCTCTAGGGATGAATGATGTCAGTTTTTTGCTTTTTATTTTATAGGTTTTTTTCATTTTCTCTTGGATTCAGCCTTTAGTAGGTCACCTCTACCGCTATAAAGCTGGGCCCTTGTAATTTGGTTAGGATGTTGCCTATTTTCAATACATTTTTATACTTATCAAAAAAACATTAAACAGAGGTTTTAGTGTGTTAGCTTTCAGGGGTTGCCATGTTCGACACGTAATATCCATGTATGATACCTCTACGTCCGCATCCATGTCTAGCTCTCCAATATATGAATGCCAAATAGATAGCAAAGCTCTGCACTCTCCAATACAGCATACCAAAAAGACGGCAAAGCTCCACAACCTTTGTTGTGAAAGCATAATCTTTGTCTACTATATAGCCGCCTAAAGGGATTTTGTAATGAATGAACTTGTAGTAACAGAAGTTGTAACTCAAATGTATCAGCTATTTCTAGTTCAGATGGATGAAGAGTTATAATTTATATTTTGACTAAATAAATTAGACATTTATCATTCTTCACTAGCCTAAGAGTCTTTTTTTTGTCGATTGTTTGCCAAAAAGGTTCTCGTGTTAAGTATGTGTCCAGTAATGACATAAAAAGAGAAATAAAATGTGAAGACACAAAAGTTGATCTATTGGAAAGACGATTTGCTTCACAGCTTCTCTGTTATGAATCTTATGATCAACATTATTACTTCACAAGGTGGATTTCCATTCCATGTGCTTTTCCGACCTCATACGGTGACCCACTTCTATAAAAAAAAATTATCTACAATGGAATAATTAATTATATATTGAAGACCACAAGTTGTGTTCTACTGAAGCATCGGTTTACCTGATCAAGTGGTCCAGAATTCGCCTTTTTGTTTGGAGTAATGACATGAATTCCTTTACGCAACCAATGATAGTAATGGCTTGCAACATTCGTATCTGCCGTACAGTCTACCAAAACTGTATTTGGGATGAAATGATTTCCATGCACATGTTGAACAAATTTCTCCAAGTCAGCGACTTCCCCCTTTTCTTTCTGAAGTTCTCTCCATCTAGATAAGTCAATTCCCCTAGAAGAAGTAACAAAAAGGTTAATAACACACCTAGCAGGGAAAATTCTTTAATGATGTGCATTCTGATTCATACACTATATGGCTTGAGCATGTAGCTCAAAAGATGCATTGCACCACAACAATGAGGTTGTGGGTTGGGTCCCACCTTATCCGCCAAATATATATAAATAAGAAAACTAATCAGGTTCAAATGCAGCATAAGAAAACCTGAGAAAAAAGACTACATTAGAAAAACACAAGTGGGAGGACTTCTGTATCTGATTTCAGAGAATAACAACTAGCAGGGTTTCTAATCCCAACTAACATCATTACCCGAAAAAAAAAAAAATAAAGCTTTGACCGGATTAATTCAAACTTCAGACTTTCTGATGTAGGCGCCAGAATATACAAAAGCTTCACATTGCTAAGCCAATACTAAATGTCATGTCATTTTCCTTTTTTGACAAGTAAATCATTTATTAATAAGGAAAGGGGCAAGCTCCACCGTACAGGCTGAAGAAAAAGAGAGCTAGGAGGTAGATCCTCATTGACTAGAAACAAGATACAAAAAGAACTCTACGACTACCCCAACTCATAAACAACCCTTTCCCATTTGAAAATAAATTCCTTAAGGCAAAGGCCTTTAAATTCTTTTAGCAAAGACGATAAAAAAATAACAAAGCTTTAATCCTCAAGACTACAGCTTCTAAGTCGCCCTCCTTGTCTTAAAAAATTCACCAATTCCGCTCTTTCCAAATGGCCCAAAAAGAACAAAATACAAAATTTTATAACCCCTAAATCCTTTACAATTACAATCAAGTTCAAATCAATAATTTTTGTCACCTAGACACCCATTCCAAGTTTCCAACAGATAAAAAATCTATAATGGTAAGTGGTGGAAAGTAGAAACATTTTTATGCAAACATATTTGACTTACATATTATTTAAAACCATTGTTCTTGTGCCAGCAATTCCCATAACACGCATATCAATGTTAAATTCTTCCTTCAGGACTGCCGCCTGCCCAAAGAATGTTTTCGAATATGATCAGTTTCAAGTGAATAGTGGTTTTTAATTTTAATAAACTTCAAACCCAAGTCGGACCAAATAATAGCAATGGAGAAATGATTGGATGCCTCAAAACTAGCAAATCCAAGAATGTATAAAATAAAATGCAAATTAACCCCAACTAACAAACGAAATAGAAGAAAGGGACTAAATGAGCCACAGTGTGCAATTTGCAAACTTTAATATTCTATCTGATAACGAAAAATGCCATTGTCAATAATAAGAATACACTCATTTGGATAAGTGGAAAGTTTAGTGACATCGCATTCAATGTCACAACCATGGTCAAGTCTTATCTCTTTCCATTATCACAACCTAAAATTGATTGTTTCATTTGCCTATGGACAATATTAGTATTCTACAAGTCAGGGTCATAGGATTATCTCAGTTGCACTAATTCCCTATCCACCAAGAAAGCTAAACTCTTCTAATTGGTGAACTAGATTGTTGAGTTTCAGCTCAATCCACATGAATTGTTAATTGAGCCATTATGAAGCTTCAATATGGGAAATGGCAAATCGGCTGTAATTGCCCAAGCCAACAAGAAACTTAGCTGAGTGATGGAAGACATGCCCTGCGACATGGAACAAGTGTAGTTTGAGTAATATGGCATAGAAGTAGGAAGCCGGCAATTTTTTTAATGACAAAATAAAGATTGCATCGGTCTATATACATGACTACAATGGATCAATTGAATCAAATCGACCTTCATGGTGACTTTGACTTCATTGACCAACCATATTGGTTAACGAGTGTAACATGACTGATGCAGGATGATGAGAACTAGCCTATATGAGGTGCAAATATCAAAAATAAATTACCACAAGTAATAAGAAAATATAAAACTACTCTAACAATTACCACAAATATGTAGATATGCTAGCAAATAATTAACTGATTATTTCAAAATCTCACAACCAAGCAGTGAAAAACCCTCAATTATTGATTGAGCGGCCCGAATGGAAGTAAGGACTTCCACTAGCTAGGGTTCAACCAACACTTGTAGGTTCACTTTAATTTCCTTTTCTAAGATATTATAAGTTATTTAAAGTTCGGGAAGGTTTCTGGCAAGTTTCGAGGCTTTTTGACAGTATCAGATTTTAGCCGGGTTTCGGGAGAAAAATGAAAACCATGGAAAATTAGGGTTTGAGAAGAGATTAGGGGTTTCTATGGTTACTGCAGGGATCTAGGAGTATTTGGGGGTGTGGTGAGGGTTTTGGAAGGGTTTAGAGTGCCATAGGGAGAATTGTGGAGGAAGGTTACTATTCACATTACTATTCACGCAGTACTATTCACGCGACACTATTCATAGTTATGATCAATGGTTAGGGTTTCGGGATAAAAGATGTATGGTTGGGTTTTCTAGGTCAAATTTGATCCAAAGAACAGAAAAAAAGAAAATAAAAATAGAGAAAGAGAAGAGAATAAGAGAGAAGAGATAAAGATAAAGAGAATACCTTTCAGATTCGCACTAAGGAAGAAGAGAACAATCCACAAAAGATTTCTCAATAACAAAAGTCAATATAATTCATCATCAATCAAAGATTACAACTAAAAGAGTTTATATAATAAAAAGGGGATGATGAAGGTGACTGTGGAAGCTAAAGCTTTTGAGTTTTCGATTCTCGGTAAAGGGGGTAAATCACTGATTCGTATTAGGGAAGAGGGGAGAAGGTGGGTTGAGGAAGCTGATGTACCTGAGGTGCTGGGAACTTGGTTAGTAGACTTTTTCAAGGAGGCCATTAAGGCTAAGCTTCCTTGTCATTTATGGCGGAAGACGGTCATATGGGGGCGAACTTTTATAACAGAGGTAAAAAGGAATTGCAGTGGAAACTTCATCCAGTTATCAGAATTTACACCCCAAGGGAGGAACCCGGTCTTCTGTTTTCCTGAAGGACCCAAGGGAGGCGGATGGATAAAGGTGGCTGAAATACTTTCGTCGTTGCTCAAAAAGCCAGTTGCTCAGCGGGAGAGAAAGAGGGAGGAAACAAGGGAGGATTGGAGGGAGAAACAAACAAGGTACCTGGAGCATAATATTCCTCAGAAGACGTCTCAAAAAGCTCTCACCCAAGCTTCAGTTACTTTTAGTTGGGAGAAGGATAGATGGAATCATGCTGTCATTTGTGAAGCATCGAACATAGACTCAAACTGGGAAGATATAGCAATGGCTTTAACTTGGATTTCAGGATCTTCAAAACTCTTTTACCTTATTCCTTGTGGGGATAAGAGGAGACTGCTCTTCGTGGAAGACAAGGAGACCTTGGAATTTCTTTGCAAACTGACGTCAATAAGAGTGGGTGACAGTATTATCTATCTATGTCGATGGTGGCCTTTGATTAACTCTATATCCCTGTCTTGGAGTTCTTCACCGACGTGGATTATGGTACAAGGTCTACCATTCCATCTGTGGAACAGGCAGATGTTTGATTTCATTGGGTGGAAAGCAGGAGGACTGGTAGATGTTGATATAGCCTCCTCAACAGGTACCGATTATAGCGCCTTGCGTCTGAAAGTGAGAGGGGAGGCCATGGACATCCCAAGGGTAGTGTTTGTTTGGGAGAGGGAGACCTGTTACCCTGTTAGCCTTCAAATTCTTTGTGAAGAATCTCTCTCTAAACCTTGGTCGTATGCGAAAAAGGGAAATATATCTCGCCAGAAATCAGACACCGGAGATGATATAGCTGTGACAGATTTACCTCCAGCTCCGGCGAAGGTGGATGAGATCAGAGTCGCTGGTCCAGTAGCAGCGGCAGCCTCTAGCGTGGCAAATTCTCATGGGATGGCAGATAGTTTGCCAAGGAGAAGAGGAAACGTGGCCTCGTACGGGAAGAAGTTTGTTGTTGTCGATAAAGAGGGGTTTTCGAATTTAAAATTCAAACCCCATTCTCGTAGGTTCTTCTCGTTCGGCGGGGGTTCATATAAGCCACACAAGTGGCACGAATCGAAACGAGTCACTAAGGACTATAAGAAGTATCGGGTGAAAAGGAAGTACCGCATCTCAATACGGGCGAAGCACACTAGCAGTTCCAACAAGTTCTCTAAAAGGCGGGCTAATGGGCAAGATTTATCGGGTCGGGCGAAGAAATCCACTTATAAGGATTTTCAACCCTCGACTGCGGTTCACTCCTTCACAACTCCTCCTTCAGAGAAACAGCCCCCCAAATCCTACGATGAACCTTCCGCCTCCTCTGGTGGAGCTGATCCGAATAATCATCAGGCGGAGAAGCAGCGCTCAAACCGAGGAAGGTTTAAAGGTAAGGAGACTCTCTTCATCCCCTCTTCTCCCCTTCACCCTGTCCTGGGATCTTCTGCTTTTCCGCCTGTTCCTTTAGAGGACAGTTTGCGGTTTGGGTCTTTTGAGTTAGGTTCAAGCAGTGAACCAACTCGATCGGAAGTGGGGATTAATGAGGGGGTTATTCAGGCAGAAGTAGCAGGCCGAACACCAACTGTCGATTGCGGTAGAAATATTAACCTTGAGTTGTCGGAGATGATTAGGCAGACAAAGGTCCCCTGCTCAGAGGGTTTAGCTATGCTGACCAAACCTCCGATTGTATTCGAATGTGCGCAAGAGGGAATGAAGATTAGGCTCAATTCCTTGGGAGATGATGGATGCCCTAGGCCTCTGGCAGTATACAATCCTTCTGAGATAGACCTCAACTCCTGGTTTAGACGAAATATCTTAAAATTGGGCATATCCTTGGGTTTATCCTTTCAAGGTCAGGAGGAAGAAACTTTGAACTTGCTTCTGTCAATTTTAAGCGTTCCTAAGGTGACGGCTGATAAACCAAAGTCTGCAGATCTTCGTCAGGGAGATGGAAGTTGGGGTCTTTTGAAGGAGAAGGAGATAAGTAAAGATGCTACTCAGGGAACGACTGAAGAACCAGAACCACCAAAACCACCAGTGGAGGAGGGGACTCTGTCAGAGACACATACAAGGGAGGGGTCAGGGACAGGGGGCTTAGAGATCCAAGCTGAGGCAACGCCTATGGCCAGAGCTAATAAAATCCCTCGAGAAATCCAAAGATTGGTGTGCCCTTTCAATTCCGTAGATCCCTTGGTGTACAGGAGTCGTAGAAGCGGGCGAAAGAAGAGGACTGATCAATGAAGCTCAATATTATTTCATGGAATGTCAGAGGGCTGGGAAATAGTGATAAAAGAAGTGTAGTTAAAAGTTTGATCAATAAGTGGGGCGCTAGGGTGGTTATGTTACAAGAAACTAAATTGGAAATGATAGACTCGTATGTCATAAAAGAGATTTGCGGTAACGGGGATTTTGGTTGGCACTATTTGTCAGCTCTTGGGTCTTCTGGGGGCATAGTCATCATTTGGGACAGGGGAGTTCTTGAGGTGGAGGACGCTTTGGTAGGAGCTTTCTCTGTTTCTATTAGATGCAGGTGTGTTGGTGAGCAGATGTATTGGATTTTGTCGAGAGTTTATGGCCCCTCGGATTATAGAGACAGGCAGCAGTTTTGGGAGGAACTGGAGGATATAGTTAGCCTTTGGGATGATCCTTGGTGCATAGGAGGAGACTTCAACGTGATCAGATTCCCGTTCGAGAAGAACGTAGGGGGAAGAACGACTAAAAGTATGAAGGACTTTGGTAATTTCATCAATAGGCATGGCCTTATGGATCTTCCTTTGGGAGGTGCTAAATTCAAATGGTCTAATAACCAAGCTAATCCCATCCTTTGCCGGCTGGATAGGTTCCTTATTTCCCCTAGTTGGGAAGACCATTTTCTTGATGTCTCTCTGGTTACGATTCCGAAACCGACGTCGGACCACACTTCCTTGATGTTAGGCTATGGGGGATTCAGATCTAGACCAACCCCTTTTCGCTTTGAGAATATGTGGTTGTGTAGCCCTTCCTTTAAGGATAAAGTGAAGAAATGGTGGGAGTCTTTCTCCTTTGGCGGAAAGGCAGGGGTCTCCTTCAGATGCAAATTAAAAGCTCTCAAAGAAAAGATCAAGATTTGGAACAGGGAGGTGTTCGGTCGCATAGACTATCGGAAGGGCTTGTTGCTTGATAAGATTGTCTTGTTGGACAAGAAGGAAGAGGAGTCCAATCTATCGTTGCTCGAGCAGACAAAGAGAGCAAATCTAAAGGCCGACTATAGTCATTGGGTGAAGATGGAGGAGACCTCATGGAGACAGAAATCCAAAGTTAGATGGTTGAAGGAAGGGGACAACAATACAAAATTCTTTCATAAGGTGGCCAATGTTAATAGAAGGAGGAACTATGTCTCTCGTCTTAGAGTTAGAGGGGAGATGTTGGAGAATGAGGAATGCATCAGAAACGGGGTGGTCAAGTTTTATTCTGACATGTATACTGAGTCGATTTCCTTCAGGCCGTCTTTAGAAGGGCTCCATTTTGATAAGATCAGTGTGGCTGATAGGGAGTGGTTAGAGAGACCTATTGTGGAGGACGAGGTGGTGAACGCTCTCTCTACCATGGCTAGTGATAAGGCCCCAGGCCCGGATGGTTTCTCCTTGGCTTTTTTCAAGCACTGTTGGGAAATTATTGGTAAGGATTTTATGAAGGTGGTGAAAGAATTCCAAGAGGAAGGTTTTTTGGACTTCCCCTCTAACAGTACATTCATTGCCATGATACCAAAGATTAAAGGAGCAGAGAAAATTTCAAATTACAGGCCTATTAGTTTGGTGTGTAGTGCTTATAAGATTATTGCCAAAATCCTTGCCCTGAGATTCAGAGAGGTTTTGAGTTCTGTGATATCGCCAAATCAAGGAGCTTTTGTTAAAGGCAGGCAAATTCTTGATGGGGTTCTAATAGCTAATGAATGCATCGATTCGAGAATTAAGGAAGGGAAGCCTGGAATAGTTGGTAAAATTGATATGGAAAAGGCCTATGACCATGTTAGCTAGGGTTTTCTAGACTATATGCTTGGAAGAATGGGTTTTGGGGACAAGTGGAGGAAGTGGATGTGGAGATGCATTTCTTCGGCCTCCTTTTCTATCCTGGTTAACGGATCCCCGGCATGTTATTTTAAGAGTTCAAGGGGTTGCGCCAAGGCGACCCCTTATCCCCCTTCCTGTTCATTTTGGTGGTGGAGGCTTTAGGTAGAATGATCTCCAAGGCTGTTTCTTTAAGAGAGATCGAAAGTTTGTCATAGCTCCGGGAACCCCTTCCATATCCCATCTCCAGTTTGCAGACGACATCCTTGTGTTCCTGGATAGCAACAGGTCTCAATTGCGTTTTCTCAAAGGCCTTCTTGGGTGTTTTGAAGCTGTTTCAGGCCTTAGAGTGAACCTGTCCAAGAGCAAATTGTATGGCGTGGGAGAGGTGGTGGATCTTGGAGATCTGGCTAGGATCCTGAATTGTCGCACTGACAAATTCCCGTCCACTTATTTTGGTCTTCCCCTAAGGGCTGCTTATAGATCTACGGCCATCTGGGAGCCCGTCATTGAAAGCTTTGGGAGAAGATTAGCTATGCGGAAATCCAAATACCTTTCCAAGGGAGGTAGACTGGTGTTAATCAAAAGCTCTCTATCCAGTTTGCCTATATATTATTTGTCCATGTTTTTTATTCCGAGTAGAGTGCTACATACGTTGGTGAAGATCATGAGGGACTTCCTTTGGGAAGGTTGTTCTGACACTCACAAGATCCACTTGGTGAAATGGGATAGGGTATGCAAGGCCAAGGAAGTGGGAGGACTGGGGATAAAATATCTCAAAAATATGAATATAGCCCTTTTGGGGAAGTGGTTATGGAGGTTTGGGGAGGAGATTTCCAGTTTTTGGAGGGTTGTCATTGCAGCCAAGTATGGAGTCTCTCACTTCGGCTGGGAAAGTCTCATGGTTAGGAGTCCGTATGGGTGCAGCATTTGGAAAGGCATTCTTAAGATCACTAAAGTTTTCGCCAAAGGGATTCGTTTCGAAGTCGGTGTTGGAGATAGAATCAAATTTTGGGAGGATGCTTGGTGTGGAGATAATCCCTTGTGTGAGGACTTCCCAGAGTTCTATTCTATTTCTGAGAGGAAGATGTGGTCTATTCAAAATTGCTTCAAGACTGACGGAGAGGCAGATGGGTGGAATCTGGGGCTTAGGAGGCATCTGAATGATTGGGAGATTGAACCTTTATCCAGATTGTTACTGAGATTGCAGAATTTCCTTCCCCGACCTTTGGTGTAGGACAGAAGAGTTTGGATTTGGTCCAAAGGTGGTACTTTTTCTATATGCTCGTTCTATGAGGCCTTGCAAGGAACAGAGGACTATCCTTTTCCAGTATCCTTGGTTTGGAGATCCAAGATTCCGTCCAAAGTAGCCTTCTTCGCTTGGGAAGTGGCATTAGACAAGATCCTTACAGTGGACCACCTAAGGACTAGAGGTTTTATTTTGGCAAACTATTGTTGGATGTGCAAAGTCAGTGGGGAATCGGTTAACCATCTTCTTCTGCACTGTGCGATGGCTATGAAGATATGGAGTAGTTTTCTGCAAGACTTTGGTATGAGTTGGGTCATGCCAGTCTCTCTCAAGGCCCTTTTCTTCAGCTGGAAATCCAAAGCCTTCTCAGCTAGAGGGAACACTTTATGGAGAATGCTTCCTCTCGCGATAATTTGGGGTATATGGAAGGAGAGAAATCAGAAAGTCTTTGAAGGCAAGCAAGCAGATTTGCAATCTTTAATCCTTAGGATTAAAGGGCTGATGTATTCATGGTCTAAAGTGTTTCCGGAGTGTAGGGGCTTGTTCTTTGAAGACTTTGTCTTCCGTTGGGATCTCTTATGTACTAGGGATGGGAGTTTTTAGCTTTGTTGTTATTGTTGCGGCTTTGTCTTTGTTTGCCTTGCTTTGGCCTAGTGTAGGTCATCTCGACCTCTATAGCCATTGCGGCTTCTCCTTTGGCTTCGGCCCTTAATAAAGTTCACTTATCAAAAAAAAAAGAGTTTATATAATAACTCAAAACTCCCTAATCTAATCTCAGCCATCCATTTAATCTAATGGCTATAAAAAAGTACAGCAACTTAAAGTAACTAACCAAAATTACAATGAGCCCCCTAACTATGGGCTAATTGCAAAGACACCTAAAACTCTAAAAAATATCAAAATAAGCCTAGAAAACTAATAAAAACTCTCCACAAGCTCCATACGCAGCCCACATGCATCTTTCCAATGTGGAGTCTTCATGATGCACATGCACGTGGGGTCTTCCGCTCCCATAAATCAAGGAGAACTAAAACGGGGGCCCACATAGTCATCAAAATACAAAGACATGGGTATGGGCCCAGTTTTCCTCCTCCGCTGGTATACTCTAGGTAAGGACGTGATGTCCTCATCAATGACACTAGGCTCAAACACTATTTAGCAGCTTAGAAGCACAACAGTCAAAAAAAATGGCCCAATGCAGCTTTGATAAAATAATGCCAGGGATTCACAATTAGCCACTGTTTTTTATCTTTCCTTCTTTTTTTTCAAAGGTAAGCTTGGGGTTTGGCTGGACCCCTACCCGCAATTAATGGATAAAAATTTACAAGTGTATATATTTACAACCACAGGCATCTTTATCCAAAATATGGAGAAGATCCCTACAGAAACTCGATGGATCTAGAATAAAATCTCCAAATTGATGCCATGAAGTCCACCTCTCTGTTAGTTTTACACGACATATGTTTGATGTCTCACTGATAAAAAGAATCAATTATAGAAATGACCTTCATGAGCTAAACTTTGCTATACGTGATCAACTGACTTTCTTGGAAATATAATGCACATTTGCAATGTGTTTAACAAATCAATTCTATGGCTTTAGCTACTTCCAACTTCCAACCCATAAGAATCGCATAAGATCAAGCATGTATCCTGGTTCCTTCCTATACAGAAACACATAAACCACTGTTTCTATCTTTAATATATATATATATATTGGACTGGGATATAGTTACTAACGCTTTTGAGTTTTGACTTGTAAAATGACACGCGGTAGTGGGGATCACATGCAGACGAGTTATGGGCCATGGAGATTATCGCCACCAAAAATCAGCAATTTCTAGAACTTCTAACCCTATCAAATATGGACTTGAATTTAACGGTGAAGATGGACGGTCCAAAAAATTTCAACTTGCATTCCACTCTTCATAAGGCTACAATTGTTGGAATGGACTGATTTTTTGTGAAGTTGATATCCATGTTGAGAAGAATATCATCACCAAAAATCACCCTTAACTCATATGTATGTGAGCCCCGCGTCCATTAGTCATTATATTAGTCAGAAAACCCTGACTCAACACATCCCAGCCCATATTATGTACATATATATGTATATGTCCATCAAAATGACAAAAAGCAGCCATACTAGATCTTATGGCTTGAGAAAGCACTTACTAAACAAATGCTGAACTTTTGGCCAAAATTTCTCATATATGCTTTGTAGTGAGCTATGTAAAAAGGGCACTCAATTTTCTAAAAATTTGCCGTGTCGGACACCTTGCCGAATTCACGTGTCGGAGATATGCCAACACACCTTCAAACAAATCTCAATTTATTCAAAAATTTTGTTTTCAGCTATTATTTGTACATAGTTTATGTGATTTTAATGTATATCAGCTTAATCTAAATACATTCTCTCTATATTACATACTTAACAAGTTAACATAAACTAAAGTATTTAAAAGCTATATCTTTCAGCATAAAGAATGAACTGTATGGACGTGTCAACATATAGGGTTTGTGGGGGCCAGCGTGTCTGCCCTATATATCTAGGGCTGGGATAAGTTGACGAATGTTTTTTTTTATAAGATGACAAATGCTTTTGTGACTAATATAATGATTAATGGACCTGGGGCCTACACAATGATGACTTAAGGGGTGATTTTTGGTGAGGATATTCTTCTAAGCATGGACATCAATCTCACAAAAAACCAGCCAGTTCCGAAACTTCTAGCCTTACGAAAAGTGGATTACAAGTTGAAATGTTCTGAACTGTCCATTTCAATCGTTAATATGTTTGTTTGAATTCTGACCAGTTAAGTGATTTGATGGCCTATTTGGCATTTTGGTCCTCAACACTGTGTTTAACTCCAGGGTTGGCCTGCTAGAGAAACAGGTCCCTGTCAACGATCAACCAAAACTATGAAATTGCAGTTTCATCTTCATAAAGCATGTAGACTTTTCATCTGTCATGCCCCCATAACCCAGCCTTGGTGATGAATCTAATATAGTCTCCTCCATTAAAGTACTAAAGACCTTAATTTCTTCTCTTTTGATAATTACATTTGCACAATCATAAACCCCAGTGCCACCACATGACGGTTTACGAAGGTGAATTGATACGAAAAATAAATAATCCTCTTTGATATAAGAGAATTTGGACAGTAATGATGATTTAACTGGAGGGGATATACATAGAATACTAAGAAAACCAACAAGAATTTAACACTGTACTGCAAGCAAGAAGATCCTTCATCCCTGGAATTCAAAAAATTAAGAAATCAAGATTTTAAGGCTTTGTTAAGCTGTGACCTATAGCGCTCATCTTTCTAGACCAACCAATTTGAAAAACAACGTCTGCCAGTGCTAGCTATACCATGTGAATATAGGTTCCTCTGGTTCCATTTATTTTTGTACCATATAATACTGCTGTTGGATCAAATAGCAATTAGCAAGGAGAAACATCTATCCAGAACAGATGCATTCTGTAACAATATGTAGATCACAAAACTGTCTGTTTCTTAGCTAGTACAACCAAGATGACCATGTACTTGATATGTACAAAGATAATTTGAAAAAATTCCTGGTACTTAAAATCCTTGAGCAAATGAAAAATGGAAATCTAATGGGTCAATTTTAACAGCTGCATCCCACTCCTGTAGTAGATCATTTAAATAACTATATGAATGAGATTGGTTCGTGTCCAAACCCAAAAATTATTTCAGAATCATAATAACATGTAAAATGAGATTACTGTTGGAAGGAAAGGATAAAAAAATATAATAGAATATAATAAAATAAAATAAAATAGAATCCATCCAATAATGCACCTGATCCCTGAGCTGGTCAAGTAATGTACCACCTATCAATCCTGGTCCAATAATGCCCATTGCTATTGTGGTTTTCGAGAGATAGAACCTTGAATGGACGGCTCTTAAAGCCCTTATACAATCTTCTCGCTTAAGCACAACAGTGATATTGTACTCAGAGCAACCTTGAGCTATAGCCCGGATATTTATATTAGCCTGCAAATAACAACCATGAACGCAAATTCCTATCAATTGAGTAGCCAGCAAATAAAACAAAACAGTACTAAATAAGGCAATTGCCGTCCATAGTTCAAAGTGCCAACCTTGACCATCCAGAGCAATATGATACTAAATTTCAGAACATAAGAGACATCCACAGAGAAAATACACGGGAACCATTATCCCCATGAAGTGTGTAACCAATCAGCCTACTATTTCATGAGTAAATTCAGAACGCAGATATAGAATGCAAATACCTTTGCCAGTGCACCGAAAAGAGAAGCACTAACTCCAGGAGTACTCGCCATTTTCTGGCCAACCGCTGCCAAAATGCTACAGTTTGGAATTACCTCCACCTGAAAAGGGCTGAATTAATGAACAAGGGAATAACAAAGGCAAGCAACAATATCTCATCAAATCACAAGTATCAAGACACAGCAAAAAATTGATGGCCTTCAAATTTTGCAGCAAAAAAGAAGCTAAAAAGGTAGAAATGTCAGGTATCATTTATGCTCTTGTTTACTTGGGACTTATAAAACTATGTTGCACAATAACCAGAGGATGTCTTTTAGTGCCAGAAGACAATAACAGATAATGCCAGACCCTGTAACGGCATATCTGCTGTGGAATATAAATCATAACTGGAATTTCTATTCTGCTTGCACTTTGCGATTCATGATCACCTCTACAACTAATCTCTCCTTACTCAGGAAGAACTACTATAAGTTCAACAGAAAAATATGAGAAATGTGAAAAGTACTATTAATAAAGAACAATGCTTCAAACTTGAAAAGACTGTTATCTCTCTCACCTGGGTAAAATCACTTTCGTTCAATCTACCTTATCGAATTTACCAATATACTTTTTACACGTGTTCAAAATCCCTGTTTCCAGGATAAAAATTAGAAAAGATCCAACGAGATTTCCTTTTGAATGGCAACTAAAAAGAAAACAAAGTCCATTTAGTATATTGGAATATTGTTTGCCTTACAAAGTGTAAAGGCAGGCTTGGAATAAGAGAAATTAAATCTTTTACTTTAGCCCTCTTAGGTCAGTGGTGGTGGAGAATTTTGAACACTAATAACAAACTTTGGTTTGAGTAGGGGTGTTAATGGGCCGGGCCAAGCTTTGCCAAACCTGACCTAGAATATATGCAGCTAGGCTCAAGCCCAACTCAGCCCTTCAAAGCACAGCATTAATAGGCCCAAGCCCAACCCATTAATTGTTATCATATACGTATTTACATATTTCCATGTATGAAGGGTATATCTGTAAATACCTCCTTAGAGGGGTATACTTGTCTTTGGTATTTGGGTTTTATATAAATAAGATTTATGGAGTCATAGTGACCTAATCACTTGACATCCTTTTCTACTCTTCTTTCTCTCTTCTCTTCCATCTCTCTTCATCCTAAACCTTAACCTAACCCTAAATCAGAGATTCAACTTGGTATCAAAGCCATACTAGAGGAATACCAGAGGATTTCTGCAGAGAATTCTACCGGAGTTCAACTAGGAGGCAGATGACGCCATCTTTACCGTACGGCTGACGTCAGCAGCCATACGGACAAGGTACTCCTTTCCTCTTAAAATTCTAGGGTTTGATAGATCTCTATTTTTAGAGTTTTTTGGTGATTTTTGGCAAATTTTTTAGGTTTGGTTGGTTGGTCTTATGCTAAATATCCCAAAAAAATCATGAATATTCCTTTTTCGAACCAACCTGTTTTTGGAGATTTTTTCAACCTTGTTCCTTGGGTTTATCCCATTGTTTTGGTCCCCTGCAACCTCACCTACATCGACATACCCTATTTGGGATCATCCATCGAAGGTTAAAGGAGTTGTGAAGTGAAATCTCCCCTCTAGTTACCGCCGGCCAGCTTTTTTACCCTTATAGGGCTTTCGGTTGGGTTCAAATCTTCCCCAAATCGACCCTAAAACTTCTCTAAATTATATCGTTGAATCGAGGATGGAATTATCCCTTCGTATGATCCTATTTTCTGTTATTGGGCCATTTTTTGTGCCTTTAGAGGTCCATATGGGTGGTTTTTTGCTCATCGGCTTTCTTTAAGGGTTCTTTTTGCTTTTTTTTTCTCTCTTCTAGTTGTTTTTTTGTGGTAAATGGCTGTCGATCCTCCTATCTTAGATCCTATCCCACCTATTATCCCAAATACTCCTTCCAGTTCCAGATCAGTATTGAGCACCGAAGCCACCTCCAGAGGGACTAGAGGACCTATGGTGTCTTAGATGGTCGTGGAAAACCCCGGATTGCAGATCACAACGGTGAAATTGGAAAGGAAGAATTATCTTGAGTGGTCACAGGCCGCTAAGATGTTCATAGGAAGCCGTGGTAAGATGGGTTATTTGACAGGTCGTGCTACTGAACCTACTTCACCTGATGATCCCTCTTATGCTAAGTGGGAGATGGACAATCTCACTATAATGTCCTGGCTTGTTAGCTCTATGCAACCACATATCAGCCGTAGTTTTCTCTTCATGCAAACTGCTCATGAAATTTGCGAATCCACTCGGAAGATTTACTCTCACCAGTAGAATATTGGTCGCGCCTATCAACTTAAGCAGAGTTTTTCTCGACTTCACCAGGAGGAGAGACCTTTGTCTGATTACTTTGCCACACTCAGGAGCATGTGGGAGTTATATCACTACCATGCCTTTCATCCGACTGGTTCCGAGAACATCAACAGCTACCAGAGACGTGTGGAGAAGAGTCGGATCTTTGAATTCCTTTCAGGACTCAACTCTGAGTATGAGTTGGCGAGAGTTCAGCTCCTGAGCAATCGATATAGCCTACCTTTTCTGGAAGAGGTGTACTCATACATTCAGAGTGAGGAGAGCAGATGTAGTGCTATAGCACCATATCTTCCTCCTGAAAGATCTGCTCTGGTCACATTTACGTATAGTGGATCCAGTTCCCAGTCTCAACGCTTTCAGAAGCCGAAGACTTTTCCTTCCACTAGCCAGAAGTATACTTCTCCTGGTCAGCAGTGTCATCCTTCCACTATTGGGAAGCCCTCCAGGGAGAGGCCCAAATGTGATCACGGTGACAAGTTAGGTCACGTGCGTGACAAGTGATAGGTGTTGTTTGGCAAGCCTCCTCGCTTCAGTCAGCCTGGATCTTCAGGTGCCCACTCTGCTAGCATGGACACTTCGGCATCACTGTCAAATCCGTCTCTTCAGAGTTCTACTCCGTTCGCCCAGCCGCATCAGAGTTCCTCTCCACTGACTTCTACTAGTCCCTTGGCTGCTTCCGAGCTTGCAGGGCTTCGTCAGTTGCTCTCTCAGCTAGATGGTCCTTCTGCCACTTCATCCTTTGCACAGACAGGTATCATTAGGTCTGCCCATCATGTGTCCATTCCCACTTCCAATCCTAAATGGATCATTGATTCAGGGGCTTTGGAACACATGACAGGCATGTCTTCTTTATTTTCTAGCTATTATGTTTGTTCTAGCCGTGATAAAGTCAGAACTGCAGATGGCACTTTATCTTCTATGTCTGCGAAAGGGGTTGTTCTCCCCTCTCCTAAGCTTCCACTTGCATCTGTTTTAGATGTTCCCAATTTCACATCTAATCTCTTATATGATGGTGCTCTTACCAAATCTTTGCATTGCAGTGTGACTTTCTTCCTTTATATTGTGTCTTTCAAGACCTCGAGACGAAGATGACGATTGGCACTAGACATGAAGCTGGTGGCCTGTACCTTCTTGATGGACGACCTTCTGAGCTCACAGCATTGCAATCCTCGCCTAGTAGAAGTAGGAGTAGCATAGAATCTGTTTTATGTTGGCATGCCCGTCTAGGGTATGTGTTGTTTCAGTCTATGTTCTAAAACTCGGAAGTCCATTGGGTTGAGTGACCTCGATGACTCGGGAATCGACTCGGGGAGTCATTAAATTGATTATTATTTATTTAAATATATAAAAATAATATTTATTAAGAAAAACTTTGAAAATAGGAAAAAAAATACAAAAAACATTTAGAAAATCAAAAAAAAAAAAAAAAAAAATTTTGAGTTTTGATTGGACTCGGCTGAATTTTGAGTCAACTCGGACGAGTTTCCGAGTCACTCGCCGGGCTATGCAAATCCGAGTTTATATGCCGAGTCAACTCGAAATACGATCGAGTCGAGTCGACGCAGCCGAGTCCCGAGTCCACTCGGCGAGTTTTAAAACATAGGTTTTAGTATCTCAAACTTTTGTTTCCAACTTTATTTGCTTCAGTTTTGTTATCTGACTTGCATTGTCAGACATGTGAGCTTTTAAAACACTGTCGATCTACTTATCCTTCAAGAGGTAATCGAACATCTATTTCCTTCTCCTGTGGTTTCTATTTTTGGCTTCTGCTATTTTATTATTTTGTTGATAATCATACTAGATGCACCTGGATTTATCCTATGAAAACCAAAGATGAAGTTCATTCCATCTTTAAGGGTTTTCATAAGATGATCCTAACTCAGTTTGATGCCTCCATCAAGATCCTTCGTTCTGACCAGGGTGGAGAGTATATGTATGGGGGACTCCAACAGTATTTTTTAGACCATAGGATTTGTCACCAAAATTCTTGCAGCTACCCCCCTCAACAAAATGGTGTAGCTAAAAGAAAGATTCGTCATCTGACTGAGGTAGCATGATCTCTTCTGATCGGCTCCAAAGTCCCCAAATCCTATTGGTCGGATGCTGTTTTGACTGTCGCTTATTTGACTAACCGAATGCCCTCTTATGTTCTCAACTTCAAGTCTCCACTACAAGTCCTTACTCCCAATGCATCCTTCCTCGCATCTTTGGGTGTGTATGCTATGTGCACATTCTCGGTCCTCATCGTACCAAACTCGATCCTAAGGCACTTAAATGTGTTTTTCTGGGATACTCTAATTCCCATAAAGGGTATAAGTGTTACCATCCCTCTACAGAAAAGAAATTTGTTTCTATGGATGTCACCTTTCGTGAGGATCTACCTTTTTTCTCCGCCTCTCTTCAGGGGGATAGTAGTGAAGAGATGTGTGATGTTCCTCTTCCTGCTATATTACTCTCTTCTCCCTCTCTTGAGTTTGAGAGACCTTAGACTACAACACCTGCTACTGTGATTGATAGTGTTCCTGGTACTCAGAAGGAGCTCCGAGTCTATCACAGAAGGGAGAAAGCCACAGATGATCTAGCACCAGTGGTACCATCCTTGGATCAAGGTAATCCTCCCCCCTCTATACCTGTCATTTCTCCTTCTACTAATACTTCTGATCTTCCCATTGCTTTACGAAAAGGAGTCAGAAGTTGCACTCAGCATCCGTTGAGCCATTTTGTCTCCTATGATGCCTTGTCTCCCTCCTATAAAGCCTTTGTCACATCCATTTCCACCATTCCTATTCCTTCTTCTGTGGCAAAAGGTTTGGCTCAACCAAGGTGGAAAGATGCTATGATAGAGGAAATGAGAGCTCTTGACAAGAATAGGACATAGGAACTTGTTGGATTTGCCAAGGGGCAAGAAACCTGTGGGTTGCAGATGGGTGTTCACAGTCAAATACCAGGCAGACGGGTAAGTTGAGAAGTACAAGGCAAGATTAGTAGCCAAGGGGTACACTCAGACCTATGGGATTGACTATGTGGAGACCTTTGCTCCAGTGGCCAAAATGAACTCCATCAGGGTGTTGTTATCCCTGGCAGCAAATCAAATATGGCCTCTGCAGCAGCTGGATGTGAAGAATGCATTCCTTCATAGCGACCTACATGGTGCCTCCTCCTGGATTCACTCCACTAGGGAATAGTAGCAAGGTGTGTCGACTGAAGAAAGCCCTCTACGGGCTAAAGCAATCTGCAAGAGCATGGTTTGAGAGGTTCACCCTAACTGTGAAGAAGTTGGGTTACACTCAGAGTCAAGCAGATCACACCCTGTTTGTGAAGCGTCAAGGGAAGCACACCACTGCCCTCATTGTTTATGTTGATGACATCATCCTCAAAGGGAATGATGCAGAAGAGGTGGCTATGCTGAAGCGTCAGTTAGCAGAGGAGTTTGAAACTAAGGATCTAGGATCTCTCAAGTACTTCCTAGATATTGAAATTGCAAGATCAAGTCAGGGGATCTTCATCTCTCAGAGGAAATATATCTTAGATCTGTTGAAGGACTCAGGCAAGTTGGGTACCAAGCCAGTGGAAACTCCTATCGAACAAAACCACCAGTTGGCCGATGTCAGTGGCGAACCACTACAAGATGTAGGGAGCTTTCAGAGATTAGTTGGGAGACTGATCTATCTCTCTCTGACTAGACCAAATATTGCCTATGCAGTGAGTGTGATCAATCAGTACATGCACTCACCTAGAGGTGTTCATCTAGAGGCTGCACATCGTATCTTGAGGTATCTCAAATCAGCTCTTGGTAGAGGTCTTCTTTTTTAGAAGAATGGCCACATGCGTATAGAGGCATATACGGATGCAGACTGGGCAGGTGCCAAAGATGATTGACGATCTACTTCAGGGTATTGCACCCTTGTTGGGGGCAATCTGGTCACTCGGAGAAGCAAGAAGCAACCAGTTGTTGCTAGATCTAGTGCTGAAGCCGAATTCAGGGCAATGGCTCATGGCCTGTGTGAGATGCTTTAGTTAAAGGTGTTGGTCGCTGAACTTGGCTTTCCAGTTTCAAGATCTGTGAGCTTGTACTGTGACAACAAGGCCGCCATCAGCATTGCTCATAATCCTGTTCAGCATGATCGCACTAAGCACATTGAGGTGGACCGCCACTTCATTAGAGAAAAGATTGTCTCTGGGGCAGTATACACTCCTTTTGTGAGGACTGATGAACAAGTTGCAGATATTTTCACTAAGGGTGTACCCAGTTGGCAACTACATAAGTGTTTGTGCAAGTTGGGAATGAAAGATATTTATGCACCAACTTGAGGAGGAATGTTATCATATACGTATTTACGTATTTCCATGTATGAAGGGTATATCTGTAAATACCTCAGAGGGGTATACCAATTTATGGAGTCATAGTGACCTAATCACTTGACATCCTTTTCTACTCTTCTTTCTCTCTTCTCTTCCATCTATCTTCATCCTAAACGGCTAAACCTTAACCTAACCCTAAATCAGAGATTCAACTTTAATCTAGCAGGCTGTAAAATCAATCTTAGTCTTCGCCCATCGAGCCTAAAAATGCAGCCCAAACCTAGGCCTGTTCAAGCCAGGCCTAAGAATTCATCGAACCATCCTGGACATTAACACCCCTAGGTTCATGATCCTCAAATCAAAGTATAAAAAAGAGAAATCACCTCCTTTGCCTTGGAGGCTAGAATTCCTAGAGATTTTCACTCGTGAAACTAGAAGAATGTTTTTGAAAACTTTATTAAAGGAACCAGAACTTTTGTTTCGTTTTCGCTATACGTTTGGTGTAGTAACACCACTTTGGCAAATCGTTTCCCTAATATTTTCAGTTGTGCTCTAAATCCAAAGGCTAAAGCAACTGCTTATATGGATATTTCTAGAAATCACACAAGTCAGAACCCTCTATTATGGAAGGTATTGTTGATAATCTATATAACAAAACAGCCCAGTTGCCTTATCCCTAATTTTATCAGGCTTCGTAAAGATACAGAGTGGTTGAGATCAGATCGATCCATCTATGTTGGACGGTCGGATCTCAGCCACTCACTCTCACTCATTTATTCACCTTAGGCTATGATTTGCATGGAAATCCAAAACTTCACTATACAAGCTAGGATTTGGTGTGCGTCCACCAAATATGTGCCAAACATCAATGGGGTCAATAGGCCCAAAAGCATGGCAGATGGTGGCATTAGGATGATATTGCGTGTATTTAAACCATTTCGATGCTCTTTGAAATTTGTTTGTGGTTTCTGGGGGGTTGTGTGGTCATCATTGGGATTTGAGTGGGAATCTCGATGACCATTGGTGGTCTGGACCTTGGGATCCCACGCTATACTCAATCTATAGTATCTATCAACTAGACCATTAGGCTGGCCCACCAATGGCATAAAAGTATACAAATAAGAGTAAACCTTTGATGACGGACATTGATGACCAACCACAATATGGGACACGCAACACACTCTTAGAGACCATGGTTTAAAAAACGGCCGTTATAATGGATTCGGACCTCCCCTATTACGTTATGTACCGTTTTAACACTCAAAAAATAACAGCCGTTATTTTCATTATAACAGCCTTTATTTTCCTTTATAACCAAAATAACGACCGTTATTTTCCAAAAAAAAAAATTGTTAAAAAAAGTCCGATTTTTTTCAGTTATTTTCCATAATTTTCTGTTATAAATTTTATTGAAATTTGGAAATTCAAGTTTTGAATTTTAGCGCCGTTATTTTCCTTTTTCTGTTTTTGCTCTTGTGAGTTACAATCCATTATAACAGAAAAATGGTAACACCGCAGTCCATTATATCGTTTGAGTGCCGAAGGCACAGAATTTTTGCAAACGCTTTTGTTGGGGAGTGCCGTGGGCACAGGCCATTTACTAATCTATATAACAAGGGAGCTCAGTTGTCTCGCCCTCTTACAGGCTTCAATAAAGAAGGGCCGAGATCTTACTCCCCCAATTGGATGGTGGATCTCAGCCACTCACACCCGATTTTGGCAAATGCTTTGTTGGGGAGTGCCGTGGGCACTGGCCACTCACTAGTCTCACAACAAAATAGGAAAACATAGATTAGATGAGGAGAGGAGAGAAGAAGTAGATGAGAGTAGACATAGAGAAGAGAAGAGAATGGAGCAAAGGGAAATCATGTATGAGAGTGAGCACGATTTCCTATATGTTTTATATTAAGCGAAAATTTATTTGCACCCCACAAATTGTGCAAGCACCCTGAATAAAACTTCGATGACCACCCAAGATGACTGCACACAATAGGAGCCACGTGGCACACTTCTAGAGGTTTCTAACTGTATGGATGTTTGACCAATCCCCATATGGGCCTATAAACCAAAAATCAGTCTGATTAATGATTTCTAAGCGTTGGATTGGAGTCATTTTCATGGTTTGATTTTAACCGTAGGAATTTGAGCATTATTGACCATTATTTGGGTACAACGATCCAAAGGTTTGAAATCTCAAATCAGACTAATTTTTGGTCTGTAGGCCCATCTAGGGATTGTCCAAACATCCATACGGTCAGTGTCCTTTAAAAGTGTGACACGTGGCTCATATTGTGAGCAGTCATCAGGGGCGGTCAACGTGGGCGGTCAGCAAAGTTTTACTCGGGGTGCTTGCACAATTTGTGGGGTGCAAATAAAGGTGAAGTACCCGAAATACCCCTGATACTCCAACTTACAATAAAACAATAGAATAACCAACACTCCCCTCAAGCTAGTGCGAATATATCTATCATGCCCAGCTTGATTAATATCTTTTGGAGACAACTCTTATTAAGCCCCTTAGTCATAACATCTGCAACTTGCTCTCCTATCTTGACATAGGTGTGCAAATCTGACCACCTCTCAACTACTCCTTGATGAAGTGTCTATCAACCTCTATATGGTGGTCCTATCATGCTGGACTAGGTTATGAGCACTGCTAATGGGAGCTTTGTTATCGCAATATAAACTCGTTGGATTTTGATTCCTAACTCTCCCAACATAGTCTTTAGCCATAAGAGCTCACACACCCCATGGGCCATAGATCGAAATTATGCCTCTACGCTAGATCTAGCAACCATAGATTGTTTCTCGCTTCTCCAAGAAACTCGGTTACCCCAACCAAAAGTATAATAACCAAACATGGATCAGGGATCAGTCACTGAACCAGCCCAAACTGCATCAGTATATGCTTCTACATGTAAGTGTCCATGTCTCCCAAATAGTAGGCCTTTGCCTGGGGAACCCCCCTTAAGATATCTAAGCACTCTATTGGCCGCCTCCAGGTAGGAAGTTCGAAGAGCATGCATGAACTGGCTGATTACACTAACTACAAACGGAATATCAAAACGCATAAGAGATAGGTAAATTAGCCTTCCAAATAGCCTCTGATATCTTCCTGCATCAATGAGGCGTTCCCCATCCACATCATTCAGCCGATGATTCTGGTCAATAGGTGTCAACAGGCTTGGTACTGAGGTTACCTGTTTCTTCAAACAAGTCAAGGATATACTTCCTCTAAGAGATGAATATCCCTTTCTTCAATTGAGCTACCTCAATCCCAAGAAAGTATTTCAAGGGGCCAAGATCTTTAATCTCGTGTGTTTGATAAACCACGTGTGGTCGGCTTGACTCTATACATACCCAATCTTCTTGACTACCCCATTGAATCTCTCAAACCAAGCTCGAGGTGATCGTTTTCTTCAGTTTACAGACTTGATTTTCGTTGCTTTCACATTTAAACCTTGGTGGTAACATAATATACACTCCACTTCCCACTCACCATGGAGAAAGGCATTCTTTACATCTAACTCATGCAAATGGCCAAGTAAAATTCGATGCCAAGGAGAAGGACCCGTATGGAGTTCATCTTGGCGATTGGTGCAAATGTCCTTTGATAGTCAATCCCATAGGTCTATGTAAACCCTTTTGCCATTAGTCTGGCCTTGTACTTATCGATTGAGCCATCAGCCTTATACTTCATTGTGTATACCCACTTACATCCAACTGGCTTCTTTCCCCTCGGTAAGGTCACAAGATCCCAAGTATCATTTTTTTCAAGGTCTCTCATCTCTCATCTACCATGGCTTCCTTCCACTTGGATTGAGAAAGAACATCTGAAAAATTGGATGGTAAATAAACAGAATCTAAAGAGGATGCAAATGCATGATATGATGGAGACATAGACTGAAGAGAAACAAAGTTTGAGATTGGATATTGTGTGCATGCATGCACACCCTTCCGGACAGCGATAGGAACATTAAGATCAACTGGAATACATTAGAAGAGGCATTACCTGGATCAGAGGAACCTTCCTGATAGGGCCCTGGAACATGGGGTTGTTTATGTCTTCTAGTATACACTTGGAGCGTCCCTTCATGTAGCCTATCTCCAGTAAAAATGGTAGTAGAAGAATCGAACATAGATTTAGTAACTGGTATGGCGGCTAGGGTTTATGGAGCCTCTTGGAGCCTGTGGTCATGCCTAGGATCACTTATACAGACTTCTGTGATCTGTGGCTAACCATGGGAGATGATCTCCACCTTTAGAAAGCCTTATTTTATCGTTGCACAATCCCTAGAGCTCTTATCTTCTCTAGGGTTTAGCCATGGTCACGCAACCATGCTCTGATACCATGTTGACAACTACTTTACTCTAAAAGCTTAATCTATTAAAGAGAGGTGTAATAATTTATATATCAAAGGGTCCACAGGTCTAACAGAGGCAGAGTGCTGGCCACACAGCCAAACAACACACTCAAACAACATGTTGACAACCACTTTACTCTAAAAGCTTAAGCTATTAGAAGGAGGCGTAATAATGTATATCGAAGGGTGCATAAGTCTAACAAAGGCAGAGTGCTGGCCACACAGCCAAACAATACACTCCAACAGCACTCCCTATTAGTGCTTTGCAGGGGACTCGAACTTGCGACCTACTGGGACCTCCCTGCTCTAATACCATGTTGTAACACGTGAATGTAACCAGTGAAGAAGAATATTAGAGAATGGAGATTTAGGGTTAGAGAAGAAGAGAAGAGAATAGAGAAAGGGTGAAAGTGTGTAGAGCATTAATGAGCTCCATGATTTCAACAATATTTATAATATTGGAACTATTGCATAATTACAAAAAACACCCCTACATAATATAAGATATTACAAGCCCTGACAACTGTAACCTGATTTTCCCATGTTTTGCTTGATCCAAGATGAACAAATCGCTTTTGCTAAATTCAAGAGAAGCAACAAAGACTAAATTTTATCCAGAGTAAGAGCCATTTTTACATCTTTGCAGGGCAAAGCTGAAGAATCAAATCTTTTATACTGAAAAAACGCTTCTCGGTGGCATCTTTGAACTTTTGCAGGATATTTACCACTACCAAGATGAAACGTTGATGGGAATACCCATGGAACTAGATCACAAAGACTAGAAAAACACAATGAAGTAGTTTTTCAGAAAATAGCAATGCTTTAGTAGTGAGATAACTGTTGGAGTTTATGTAATACACCCACGTGGGTGTCTCAAGTGGGCTGCGTCCCACTTCCCACTTGGTGTTCTTTTTTGCGTTTTCACTATTCACGTGAATAGTGAATAGTGCTACTCTTTGTAGGGTTTATACCCATCACATATATATATATATATATTAATTATTCATTCTCTCCTCTTCCCACAACTTCTCTCTTAAACCCTAATCTCCCTCTCCACCTTCTTCCGCCTCCATTACAGTTTTTCCCTCTTCTCTCTACGACCTTCATCTACTGGTTACAACCTTATACAATAACCAGAAGCAGTTCAACTAAACAAAACAGAACACCTGAGAAAGACGCCCAGCATCCAACGCTTGACGAAATCTAGACTGCAAAGCCTCAGCAACAGCGTTTACTTCCTTCTCGGGCACAGCAAAACACACAGAATGCTCACTACTAGCCTGCATTGGACCCAAGCAATAAGAATCTGAGATATACTAAACTAGGATGCCATGAAATGGTTAGTAAGAGGACGTGGGTACCTGGGATATCATGATAACATTAGCCCCCACATCTTTCACAACACCAAAAATTGCACTAGCTGTACCAGGAACACCAGCCATTCCCGTTCTGCACGGTGACCAATTGGTAAAACAAACAAAAATGCACATGGATAATTCCAACTATCAAAAAGGCGTGCAGTATGAATCACTGGAATACATGACTCACCCCTCAACATTTACAAGGGCCAAATTGTCTATTGTTGCAAACCCTTTGACAGCAGACTCCAACTTCGGGCCATCTCCATTTTCATTGGCAGGAGGCCGGCAAATCATTGTTCCAGGAGCAGAGAGATTGAAGACATTTCTTATCACAATCGGGATGTTGTATCGCATTACTGGGATGATCGTGCGGGGATGTAAAACATTTGCCCCAAAATACGACTGCATACACAGTTAAAGTTGATGATCAGAAATTTGTGATTCAACAAGTACCAGCAATTTCATCAACATGAGAAGAGTTGTCCATTTCACCAATTCCCAGGCCTCTTGATAAGACAATGTACCGAGTATCACGGCTTCACCAACTGCAGATAAGAAACAATCTTTAGTGTGCTAATTGAACCCACATTAAGGATGTTTCAGAAATTTCGAGACCATCATCATTTACTTGTCAAACTGTTTTTGCAAGAAACAAATAAAAAGAATGTAGATCCCGTGCACACAAGCTACAAAAGGCAAACACAATTCCTGTCCACATGCAATGCTTCAAAATGAACTAATCAGTTGTTCTACTTGGGGTTGACAAAGTACACAAATAAGGGCCAGTTCAAACCTTTTCTGGGGTCTGCACTATACACACCATCCACATCTGTCCAAATTGTGACTTGACGAGCCCGGAAGAGAGCACCCATTATAGCTGCAGAGAAGTCACTTCCATCTCTCTTCAAAGTTGTAGGAATATTTTGGGTCGTGCTAGCTATAAAACCAGTAGCAATAATTGTCTTAGAAGAATTTTTAGAGAACCATTCCACAAGTCTTCTCTCAGACTCCAAAAGATCAGGATCTACTTGATTGGAACTGGTAGGGTTTACAATGATGACTTCCCTTGTATCCATCCAATTGCAATCCATTCCACGCTGCACCAAAAAGAATTAGTTTCGATAACTTTAACAACTTAAAACCCTCAAATACTCTACAACCCAATTAGCAGACTAACTGCACCTTTCTGACAACAGCTGATAACATCTGAGCAGACCATAACTCTCCATGACCTACAACAAAATCTGAAAAAGACTCCGTTGCATGACCAGCTGCAATACATCATGTCTATCAGGAATGAGATAACTCGTTCAAACAGAACTAAGCACCAAATACTACCACAATTTTAAGGAGCTCTTCAAATTTTCAGTAATATCTGATTAAAGCTCAACTAAAAAACAGAGCAGTAAAATGGTAAAACATATCCATGAAAAATTTAATGTAAAACGAAAAATCTAAGTTTCTCTTCTACAATTAACATACACATGAACAAACAGAAAAAGATGACACAAATACATGGATACATATAAGTATATAACAACACATTAAAAAAGAAATATATCCTGTATGAATATGGAAATCGCTGTAACTTACACCCTCCATAATCATTGATGATGGATGGTAAGGATGCAAGACATAGCATCTCTATGGAACCAAACAAAACTCTTAACTTTTGAAAAGTGTGGTTTCTGGTTCAGTTATATGCCAGCTAACTTAAAACAAAGATGGCCGTTAAGTTTTGTAATTATAGATGAATTTTGGTATTATGGGTGTTGTGTTAAACTCTGCATCTCCGTGTTCGATGCCTTTGCCAAGAAAAGCAACAACAGGAGCAGTGAAAATGGAGACAGCAAATGTGGTTGGATTTTATTAATTTCTTCTAGAATATATCTTTTCAGTTTGCTTGTGATTCACTTCAAAGAAACTAGGATTTCAGGGACATCACAATCAATTTAGTTTGCCTAGGGAGATGAAGCTGATGAGCAGAATTAGCAGATCCAGAATAGCTATCAGCAATTCAACATAACTGCAAAGTTAGACAAAGAACGAAAGAAATTTTGATCAGGCAGCAGAAAAGTAGTACTGGTATACCAGGAATGTAGTTGAGAAAAAGAGAAACACCAATCTAGATGTTGAAGCAAGAAATAGAGTTATGCATTTGCATCATTTTCTCCAATTTTCAATATTTTTCAAATCACCAAAATCTGCTATATTTAGATGAATCATCCACAGTGCCTGTCTCTATATGCTTAGGTTAAAGATCTTAGGAAACACCAAGTCATCTGAGACTCATGGACGGAGGCAATGAATATATGCTTGAGTTAGTATCTTCTGATCCAAAAGATCCACATTTTTTTTTGAAACTGTGGGTATCCGAACCTCTTATCATTTGATGCAGAATTATTCAAGCATTGTCTAATATGTTAGCAGATGATTTGTTCCCGCGCACATATTGTGTTGGCCCGACAACCCGTTGATATACATAGTTGTTCCACCTTTCCCCAACAGGTCAATCTTTTGGGGTAAATGGTTGTTTTAACATGGTATCAAAGCCTTATTGCCTGGGAGGTCGCGGGTTCAAGTCTCCAACGGAGTGTATTCCCGCTGAGGGGGAGTGTTAGTGGATGATTTGTTCCCGCGCACGTATTGTGTTGGCCCGACGACCCGTTGATATACATAGTTGTTTCACCTTTCCCCAACAGGTCGATCTTTTGGGGTAAATGGTTGTTTAACATAATATGCATACACATTCTGCCCAACTAACACATGTGATGCAGGATTCTCTTCATGGGTAGTGAAGTCACTCACCCCATTATGTTCTGAGATGTGTCCTAACTCCTAAGAGCACAGGAATTGTTAACATTCCTTTAAAAATGAAAAATATAAACAAGCTTCAATTGATGAATCTAAAGATTTGGATTAGTTTGGGGGATTTTTCTTCTCAGAGGTATGTAACGAACTCTATTTTCATGCTGAAATTAAAAATATCAGACATCCATGGAAATTGACCAGATCAATGGTTCTTAAATGAATGGATAAGCCTAGCTAGGTTAACAGTCTTTAAACATTTTGAACTTGTTCCTTTTTGCTTTCTGCATAGTTTCAGATTTTTTCTCTCTCATCTCAGAAAACCCCAAAGATTCATCACTAAACTTTTTTATTACAAGTGACTAAACTGCAATATGGTTACAAGGTTAGGGACGTGAAGTCCCCACATAAATATAGTTTTTTTTTGTGGGAAAGCTGGGGTTAGGGAGACCCCTACCAGATATATTTCTATCAACAAAAATTACAGAAGGAGATATTTACAACCAATGGCGGCATCATGAATAATCTTGTGGAGATCGCCATGGAAAGAAGAAGAGAGAGTACAAAAGGAATCAAAGTTACATTTAGAAGCAAGAAAATCAGCAGCTTGATTTGATTCTCTCCATGTGTGATTGATGGACCATCTATTTAAAGTGCGAAGAAGAGCATCTATTTCTCGAACCAAGTGGATTCCTTTCCAAGGAGGACGGATCAAATGCTTGATAACATCTACTGCGTAGCTTGAATCTGAGATGATTTCAAGGTCTTTTATATGATAGGAGACTGCAATTCTAAGACCTTGAAAGATACTCAAAATCTCAATGAGTTCGATAGAAGTTCTATCACAACGACCAGCATAGGCAAAGAGAGGAGTACCTTGAGAATCTCTCACAATTCTGCCATAAGAAGCTCTATCCATCTTCAAGGATCCGCCTGTATTAAGAATCCAACTAAATTCTCTAGACACTTGCCAAGTGGTCCATCAGAGAGGAGGAGGAGAGCTATGGCTGAAAGGTATGCTCTAGTTTATAAGGATATCCTGAGTCGTAGGCGTACCTTCAAATCTAATATTGGAATGGATGCATCTGGTACAGACATCAGAAATAATAATTTTGAGAATCTGAAATTCTACAAGTTTCTCACCTTGGAAAACTCTACAATTTCATCCACACCATAAGTGATACACAGTTGCAGCGAAAGAGACTTTGAGGATCAGATTTGTTGATGGCGGATGGGAGGCTTTTCCGACTATCCAATGAAATTCTTCTTGCTATCCTCTGATATGTCTTCTAATCTGAGATTTGGAAAGGATTGAAGCCCAAACATGCCTAGAATAATGGCATTTGAAGAATAGATGTTCTATATTTTCGTTGGAAGGGTTACAAAAGTAGCATCGAGATTGAGACAATTTGCCAATTCTAACCAGGTGGTCCTGCGAGATTAATTTTTTCCTTGCAACTAACCATAAAATGAAGGCTTGTCAGGGTACTATATGGTAATCACTAATTGAAAGACCACCTTCCTCCTTTGTTTTGCAAATTTCCTCCCATCCGACCATATGCATTTCCTTTTCATCTCAGGTCCAGACCATATAAAGTCTCTAATGAGGTTCTCTATTTTCTCTATAGTCGCTATTGGAAATCCGAAACACCCCGCCCAATAAATACAATAAGATTGGAGAATGGATTTTGCTAGTTCAGTCCTCCATGCATGAGAAAGAGAACCAGTTGTTGATTTTGTTTAGAATTTTATTGATCATAGGGATGCAGTCTTGATCTGAGAGTTGAGCAGCAACAAGAGGTAAGCCAAGGTATTTTATACGTAGACTGGCTTCATTAGAGAGAATTCAGAATAGCGATTTTAGTGGGCTCATTTGTAAAGGAAGAGAAGAAAATAGAGCTTTTGTGTCTGCTAATGGAAAGCCCTGACCATGAAGAGAAAGTGGATAGGATCTGCTGAACCTGGATTGCTTTGTTAGCATCTGCTATAAGACATAAGCAAGTCATCTGCAAATATTAAATGAGATATATTGAGTTGAGAGCAACTATGAATCAATCTACGAGACTTGTTGGAAATAGCTTGATTCATAAGCTTCCATGGTGATCACAGAGAGGTAGGGAGAGAGAGGGTCTCCTTGCCTAAGCCCTCTAGAAATTCGAAAAGACCCTGTCGGAGATCCATTGATGTCTACTGAAAAGCTAGGAGTGCATATGCATTCTTGAATCCATTTAATAACAATCTCAGGGAAGTCCATCTTCTGTAACATAGATGTAAGAAAATTCCAGCAAACTGAGTCAAAGGCCTTATGTAAATCTATCTTCAATAGCATACAAGGGGCTCCATTTTTTCTATTAAAGCCTCTGGCGAGCTCATGAGCGAGGAGGACATTGTCGTTTGTCTACCTTTAATAAAAGCTAGTTGACTGTGATATATAAGATGAGAAATCACTGTGCTGATTCGATTTGCCAAAATTTTACTAATGATTTTACAAGTCACCGAGCATATTTACTATATGCATCATTCTTTGGTAAGAAATTTGTGATATCTTTAGTATCCCTTAATAGTATGACAAAAAGAAAAGTGCCCATCATCTAACCAACTCCCTAATATGATCAATCAGATTGGCTAGTTTCCATGGGGATTTTTCAACGCACTCCACTAATCTACTAGCATTTGTTAGAATTCTTTTTTTTATGAGTAATAAGTATGATTAAGAAGAAAGGGGAATAAAACCCCAGAAAATTCAATTGAGAAAAAAAAAACCAAGGCCAAGCCAATGTACAATCAAGAAGGGAAGGGATCCTCTTTTAGATCCTCCCATCTAAACACAAAAGGATTAAAAAAAAATCCTCTAAACTCTAACAACAAGGGAGACCAAAGATACAAGAGGACTTTAATTCTCAACCCCACCTCTGTGACGACCACAGCTTCCCCTTCAAAAATACAAGAATTCCTCTCTCTCCAAACTACCCACATGAGAGAAAACTTCCATAAGATTCTCCCTCTACCACAGAAAACTTCCAACGAGCTAGCTAGGAAAACACCAATCGCGTGCTCTGGAAGCACATAATCAATGCCAAACAAAAAGAAGAAGGCCTGCCAAACTTCACAACTGTAAAGGGCAATGGATCAACAAATGGTTAACTGATTTGGCACTAGATCTATACAAGAAGCACATGTTCGGCAACATCATCCCCCTACGGGGGGATTTTTGTCTTTTCCATTGTCATTATAATATAAATAATAATGGAGGTCAACTAGGGGCCATCTAACCTAGTTCGATTTCTCCTATTCTCTCGTCATTCTTTCTCTTCTCTCATTTTCCTCTATTGCTCCACTCAAGGTAGTTAAGAGCACTAGGACCTATGGCGCCTAAGGCGCAAGGCGAGGCATGCGCCTGCCTGAAGCGAAGCGCCTTACTAAAAATTATAAATATAAAAAAATTAAAATAAATAACATCATAAAATAACAAAATAGGTAATCATTAGGCCATAAAACATAAAAGATAGCAAATGTCGAAAATCTCAAGTAACCTAAAAGACGTTCTAGTTAACATTGTCATTATCTAAATACAAAACAAGTAATCAAAAAGCAATAAAACATATAAGATAGCAAATGTTCAAAATCTCAAATAGCCCACACTTAGTTCTAGTTAGCATCGCCATCATCTAAAATATAATCATTAGCTACATCCTCATCATCATCGGATGTGTTAACCTCAATAAATTCTTCTTCTTCTTTTTCTTCTTCTTTTTCTTCTTCTTCTTCTGTCTCATCCAAATTGGCCTCTTCAACTTCCGGTTCCCTTATTGAAGCCCTTGCGGTTACTCTTGACCTTGATTGTGATCTAATATTTGATGTTAATTTACCAACTCTAGTAGCTCTCACAACAACACTTCATGTCAAGCTATCATCCTCAAACACCAATTCATCTTCTGGTTCTCCACCTTTTGTTTCCATCTCCCCAAATAGACATTTATTGCTTTCATCAATGTCTTTCAATGAGCCCGGTTCAATTGTATCTCTCTTATCATACCGATGCTTAATATAATAGGCCAAAGTACATAATGTTTACAAAAAAAATATGTATTTTAGTGAGGCGCGCGCCTGATGCGCCTGGAGCCTAGTTTGAGGCGCGCGCCTGATACGCCTGGAGCCTGGTTTGAGGCTCCACTTACTAAACGTGCCTCGCCTTGACCCTTCTAAGGCGCTTTAAGTGCGCCTTGCGCCTGAGGCGCACGCCTTGACTACAAAGGCTCCACTAAACCCCAATTTTCTCACATGGTATCAGAGCACCTCTAATTATTCTCCAAATCTCCAGCTTCATTCATCGCGTATTGTTCATTGGGTTACTACTCATCGCAATATTGCTCACCGCAATACTGTTCACCGCAACATTGTTCATCGCGTTACTGTTCATTGCAGTACTGTTCATCGCAACATGTGAAGGAAACCCTAATCCAACTTCTTTCTTCTACTTCATTAAACCATAGATTTTTTCTTATTATTGTCTACGACTATTGCAGTCCCATGTATTGAAATAAATGTTGCGATCTGCATTAACTCAGTCTCTATGTGTTTGAGAGAGAGAGAGAGAGAGGTGCTTGCATCAAAGGTCATTAGGTTGAAGATGACAATGACCTAAATGAGGATCCACGTGATAGAATGAGACACAAGTTTAAGGTGTGGGACCCAAAATGTGTGCAGGATGAGCAAAGGCAAAAGAGTCATTTTGTAAAAGTAAGGGTATTTTAGTCCTTCCACAAATGGGTTAACGAACACGTGATGCACGTCACGTTTCTGTATCAGTCAATGACGGTCAATTGTCAAAGGAGAAAGACAAAAGAATGTGAAATCCAGTAACACTTACATCATTTTTCAGGGGACTAATACAAAAAGAAACCAAATTTTTTAATATTTTGTTTTAATCAGTAGAAATAGTAGTTTTTCTTCGTTCTGTTTATCCTTCTCAATTATATCGGGTGGGAGGGGTAGGCAATTGGAATCCAGGATCCAAATGATAAAAAGACCATTAAATGCATATCCAGTAGAGATGTTTCTAGAGTAGAGATTCATACTCATTTATCAAAAAAAAAAGATTCATTGTCATAAGGACTAAGCGGGAATTTAAAAGGAGACATAGCGCCTTGCGCGAAGGTCCCTGTTCATGTTTGAAAATACGTATTTGACTATTCAAAAACATAATCAGGGATAGGAGGCACCCCTGAGACAAGCATGGAAGTAAAAATTGCAGACAATTTTCACCTTGAAAATTTAGAAGATGCATTGGCGTGTAGAGAGAACAAGCATAGTGAACTTAACAGAAGAGAAGGAATGTTAAAAGTTGTAGATTGGTGGGAGTACAAACCATCATAAAGTTGAATTAGAGGATTGGTGTTAGGGTTAGGTTTTGAGAATAGAGAAGAGAGAATAGAGAAGAAAGAGGATGTCTATTGTGCTTATTCACAATGACTCCATAAATCTTATTTATATAAAGGGTTACATAAAAAGGACAAGTATACCCCTCATAAGAGGTATTTACAGAACTACCCCTATACAAGATAAATACGTATTTCTACGTATCTGATAACACTCCCCCTCAAGTTGGCGTATAGATATCTTTCATGCCCAACTTGCATAAACGTCTATGAAGTTGCCAACTGGGTACTCCTTTGGTGAAGACATCTGCTACTTGCTCATCTGTCTTCAGACTCTTCACAAAGGGGGTACAAACCTCCCCAGATACAATCTTCTCTTCAACGAAGTGGCGATCCACTTCAATGTGCTTGGCTCGATCATGTTGCACCGGATTGTGAGCAATGCTGATAGCCGCCTTGTTTTCACAGTATAAGCTCATGGGTCCCAAGACTAGAAAGCCAAGTTCAACCACCAACATCTTCAGCCAGAGTATCTCACACAAGCCATAGGCCATTGCCCTAAATTCTGCCTCTGCACTGGATCTGGCAACTACTGGTTGCTTCTTGCTCCTCCAAGTAACCAGATTGCCTCCAACAAATGTACAATAGCCTGATGTAGATCTCCTATCATCCTTGGCGCCGGCCCAGTCTGCATCAGTATATGACTCTACTCTCATGTGACTATTCTTCTGAAAGACGAAACCACGGCCAGGGGCAGACTTGAGATATCTCAATATCCTGTGTGCCGCCTCTAAGTGAATCTCCCTAGGAGAATGCATAAACTGACTGATAACACTGACTTCATAGGCAATATTTGGGCTGGTTAAGGAGAGATAGATCAATCTCCCAACCAGTCTCTGAAAGCTCACCACGTCCTGTAATGGCGTACTACTCGAGTCGGCCAGTTGGTGGTTCTGCTCTATGGGGGTCTCCATTGGCTTAGCTCCCAGCTTGCCTGAGTCCTTCAATAGATCTAGGACATACTTCCTTTGTGAGATGAAGATCCCTTGAGAGGCCCCAGATCTTTGGTCTCAAACTCCCCTGCTAGATGATTCTTTAGCTTAGTCACCTCCTCTGCATCATTTCCTGTCATAATGATGTCGTCAACATAGACGATGAGGGCCATAGTGCTCTTCCCTAGATGCTTCACAAATAGGGTGTGATCGGCTTGGCTTTGAGTATATCCCAGCTTCTTCACTGCTACAGTGAAACTCTCAAACCAAGCTCTGGGGAGATTGCTTAAGCCCATAGAGGGCTTTCCCCAGTCGACACACCTTGCTGCTGTCCCTTGGGGGAGTGAACCCTGGAGATGGTACCATATAGACCTCTTCATGCAGATCACCATGAAGGAACGCATTCTTCACATCCAGCTTATGCAAAGGCCATGCTTGGTTTGCTATTACAGACAACAAAACCCTGATGGAGTTCATCTTTGCCACAGGTGCAAAGGTCTCCACATAGTCAATCACGTAGGACTAAGTGTACCATTTGGCTACTAGTATGACCTTGTACTTCTCTACTGACCCATCGGCCTTGTACTTCACTGTAAACACCCATCTGCATCCCACCGGCTTCTTGCCTCTTGGCAAGTCAACAAGCTCCCATGTTTTGTTCTTATCCAGCGCATTCATTTCTTCTACCATAACAACTTTCCATCTAGGGTGTGCTAACCCTTCTGCCACAGAAGAGGGAGTGGGAATGGTGTAAACTTATGTGATAAAGGCTCTGTATGAAGGTGACAAGGCATCATAGGAAACAAAGTTGCGCAAAGGATGTTGAGTACAACTTCTGATGCCTTTTCTAATAGCAATAGGAAGATCAGAATCATCAGTAGACAAGGGAATGACAGGTATAGGGAGAGATGGAGGATTACCTGAATCCGAGGAAGGAACCACTGGTCCTGGATGAGTTGTGGCTTTCGCCCGTCTGCTATAGACTTTGAGCTCCAGGAACACTATCAATCACGCTAGTAGTATGAGTGGGTGGAGACCTCTCAAACTCTAGAGGAGGAGATAGGGATATAGCAGGAAGAGGAACATTCCACCTCTCTTCATTACTACTCTCCCCCTGAAGAGAGGTGGGGGAGAAAAAAGAAAGCTCCTCACGGAATGTGACATCCATGCATACAAACTTCTTCCCAGAGGATAGATGGTAACACTTGTACCCTTTATGGGTAGAGGAGTAACCGAGAAACATGCACTTGAGTGCTTTGGGATCTAGTTTGGTGCGATGAGGAACAAGGATATGTACATAACATACACACCCAAAGATGCAAGGAGGAACAGAGAAAAGAAAAGCAGGAGAAAGAACTGAATAGGAGATTTAAAATTGAGAACACGAGAAGACATTCTGTTACTCAAGTAGGCAGCCGTCAACATAGCATCTGACCAATAGGTCTTGGGGACATGAGAGCCAATCAAAAGAGATCTAGCTATCTCAGTCAAATGTCTCATTTTTCTCTCAGCTACACCATTCTGTTGAGAAATATAGCTGCAAGAATTTTGATGACAAATCCCATGGTCAAGAAGGTAATGTTGAAGACCCCCAAACATATATTCTCCGCCCTGGTTAGTACGAAGAACCTTGATGGAAATACCATATTGGGTTTGGATCATCTTATAAAAACCCTGAAAGATGGAATGAGCTTCATCTTTGGTTTTCATGAGATAAACCCATGTACACCTAGTATGATCATCAACAAAGGAAATGAAATAGCGGAAGCCAAAGATAGAAGTAGTTGGGGAAGGTCCCCATACATCAGAATGCACAATGTCAAAAAAAGTAAAACTTCTATTACCTCTGAAGGGATAATTCAATCTACAATGCTTGGAGAGCTCACAGGTTTCACAGTGTAAAGCAGAAACAAAAACAGAAGTAAACAAACTAGGAAATAAAAGTTTCAAATACTGAAAAGAGACATGCCCCAGACAGGCATGCCAGTTCAAAACAACATTTATCCTACTACTACTACTACTAGCAGAAGACTGTAGTGCTGTGGGCTCAGGTAGGTGTCCGTCCAGAAGGTAGAGGCCATTAGCTTCATGTCCAGTGCCAATCGTCCTCGTCTCTAAGTCTTGAAAGACACAAGAAGTTGGGGAAAAAGTGACACTGCAGTTTAGGGTTTTAGTCAAAGCACTAACAGAAAGAAGGTTAGAAGTAAATCTGGGAACATGCAAAACAGATGAAAGAAGCAATTGAGGAGAGGGAAGGATATTCCCTTTCCCAGACACAGAAGATAAGGTGCCATCAGCTGTCTTCACCTTATCACGGCCAGAACAGATGGAATAAGTGGAAAATAAATAAGACAAGCCCGTCATGTGTTCCGAAGCCCCTGAATCAATGATCCAAGTGGGGCTGGATGATGAGAGAGACACATGATGGACAGGTCTAGTGTTACCTGATTGGGCAAAAGAGGTGGATGATGTGGCAGAAGGACCATCGAGCTGTTGAAGCAATCGTCGAAGGCCTGCATACTCTGTGGTTGAAAAACCACTAGGAGGAGCTGAAGGAAGAGGACTCGCCAGAGACTGTCCTGGGAAAGGAGCAGAAGGATCCATACTGTATGTATGAGCACTAGAGGAGGCTGGCTGGCTAGGGCGCCCATGTAGCTTCCAACAGTTTGCACGCACATGCCCTAACTTGCCGCAGAAATCACACTTGGGCCTCTCTCTAGTCAAGGACTTCCCAGAAGAAAGTCCAGTAGGAGCATAGGATGGAGCTGAGACAGGAGTCTGATAAGATGAGCCTCTCTGAGGCTGCTGTGACTACTGAGGAAGATAAGCAAGAAAGGCAGCTAGTGTTGATCGCTCTGGAAGGAGATGCTCACTCCGAAGAGAGATTCGCCTACTCTCTTCACTTTGAAGATAGGCGTACACCTCACTGAGAGAGGGAAGATCCACCCTGCTACTCAAGATCTAAACACGAGCCAGCTCATAAGAAGGATTGAGTCCAGCAAGAAAATCAAAGATCCGGCCCTTCTCTATATATCGATAAAAGGGGGCAATCTCTGTGGGATTGAGAGGCTGATAGGAGTAATAATGATCAAGCTCCTACCACAAGGTACGAAGAGCAGTATAGTACTGAGAAAGAGACTTCTCCCCTTGCCGGAAGTGGAAGATAGTTTGTCGCAGCTGAAATGCTCGTCCATTGTTCTGCTACTGCGAATAGGTCTTCTCAGTGATCTCCCAAACCTCTTGCGCTGTGAGCATGAATAAGAAACTCTCACTGATATCATGCTCCATAGAATTGAGGAGCCATGACATGACAATACGATCTTTTGTCTGCCACTGTCGATAAGAGGGATCAGATCTGGGAGGTTCAACCATATCTCCTGTAGTGTGGCCAAGTTTCCCACGGCCCCCAATGAACAACCGTGCAGCCTGAGCCCCGCGTAAGTAGTTCTTGCCATCTAATGAGGTGATCTGCAAACTTGGGTTCTCATAGGCTAAGTGCTGCACTATAGGGCCTCCAACTACACTGGAGGGACCTTCTGTGCTCACTTCTGACCCGGATGGAGAAACCAAGGAAGGTGGAGGAACCACGAGAAGTGGAGGAACCACAGGAGGTGGAGGATCTGCCATGGAGGATTTCGACCAAAAATAAAAAAAACAACAATATAGAAATGCTTATGATCAACCCGATTGCTTGAGAAGACTAAAAAATCAAACCGAGGGCCCGAAAACATCCGTATAAATCCCAAAGAGCCATGGTAGTAGCAAATCCATGGATTGATGCACCATAGAGCCAATATAAGCCATTAGAGATTGAGAAAGAATACCCAAAAGGCCAAGAAACCACCAATCGATCGCCCAAACAAACCCAAACAAGGGATAGGCAATGAGATGAGGAGTAAAATGCCAAAAAAAAATAATAATCAACTAAATCAAGGGGAAAGGAGGGCCGCTAGGGTGAATTGCAGCCCAATAATGCTCCAAAAGTCACCGGCGGTAAGTTAAGAGTGAAGAAAAGTTCACCGAAGCTTCAATCCTTCATGGATCGATGCATAAGTGGATCCAATAGGTTCCTATAATAGTAGGGAGCCAAAACGAAGCAATAAACTCAGGCAAGAAGCCCCCATAAGATCAGATTTGTGACTGGTTCACAAAATCATAAAAAATATTTTTCAGAGAAGAAATGCTTAAGAGCATCCAAAAAATTCCAACAAATCCCATAAAAATCACTAAAAAACAGGAAAAATCAAGATCTACCAAGGGGGAGAGTTTTGCGAAAAACCTCGAAAAAAATTTCAATTGGCTGATGACGTCATCTTACGGCATGATGACGTCGGTTGACGCCAGAACTGCGACGATCTCCCTCCAGTTGTATTCCCGATGTAAACCAGTAATAAATGGCTCTAATACCAAGTTGAATTAGAGGATTGGTGTTAGGGTTAGGTTTCAAGAATAGAGAAGAGAGAGGATGTCTATTGTGCTTATTCACAATGACTCCATAAATCTTATTTATACAAAGGGTTACATAAAAAGGACAAGTATAACCCTCATAAAAGGTATTTACAAAACTACCCCTATACAAGATAAATACGTATTTCTACGTATCTGATAACACCTAACACCCTAAAGATTCAGATCTTGCATCACATAAACATAGCTTATTATTCACTTCAACCAAGAGTATTTGGAAGGCCACAACAAACAACACTAGCACACCAACACTGCAAGGATATGGTGATTGCACCCACAACTAGCGAATAGTTTGGTAAAGTATCAGAAGCTTATAGAGAACCGTCCAAGATAAACAGCATAGCACATAGGAAAATCAGAAACAGAAGATATCTACAAGAAACTTTGTAGGCTATGTAACAAGGACACTCTGTTTTCTAAGAATTTTCCGTGTCAGACACCTTGCCGTATTCACGTGTCGGACACATGAAGACATGTTTTCAAACAAATCTCAATTTATTTAATAATTTTACTTTCAGCTACTATTTGTATGTGTTTTATGTGATTGTAATGTAAATCAGCTTAATCTAAATACATTATTTCTATATTGCATATTTAACTTGGTCTAAAGTATTTAAACGATATATCTTTCAGCATAAAGATTGAATTAACATGTCAACGTATTGGATTTGTTGGAGGTTGGTGTGTCTGAAACTCCGTATCCATGTCGGACACAGACACATGTGTCCGTGTCATTGTTACATAGGTAATGTGTTATGTAACACAGCGTTACAATTTATAAAGCAAATGCATAAACCTTGCAAGGTATATAGACAGACAAATGCAGAAAATTGGATAAGAAGAAACTAATCTCTTTCTAATTCTTAAAACGGAAGTCATTTTGACTAAGTTTCACCATGGCTAACATGAAATAGAAGTAATTAGCAGATGTAATGACATATATCTGAGAAAAAGAATACCGCTACTTTGCAGTTAATATTGTAGAACTTGAATGAAGGTAAGGAGGAAGTAGGAACATGAAATATATGAAAAAATAAACAGAGGTTGCTCCAAAACCTATGTAAATTGCACGAAGCAACGCTTTGAGGTTATTGATGTCATGATGCAACAGGGACAGGAAACTTGCAAGATCATCTCCATCAAGTAGCTCAAGTGCTGTTAGTCTGTGCTTTTCGAAGACATCATCAAGTGCGGATACATAGGACTCATCCCTTGACTGTGCCTTGTAGATGAGGTCATACATCATGTCTGTCACCTTTGACATTGCAGAAACAACTACCAACTTCCTTTCAGAATCATCACCAATAATTACATCTGCAACATTCTGAATTGTTTTCGAGGTGCCAACACATGTCCCGCCAAATTTATGAACAGACCACATGTCACCTTTGGGAAGATGAACTTCTTCTGTGGATTTATCAAGAGAAACATCTGTCAATAAATAGAGGTTACACAGGTGCTAATCAAGGGAACTGAACGTAAACAGTCATCCTTCCAAAGATCATCACAAGTGTTCAAACATATTATGGCAATATATGGAAGGAGAAGAACCTGCAACAGAAGCGAAAACATGGGTATGGGATGCCTCTCTTCTTCCCCAATCAGAAAAACAACCCATTCTGAAACAGGAAAGGGATAATTAGAAGTTCTTGAGCCTTCAATAAGCACCAGAAAAGAAAATGAATAACCATCTTAGAGAAACTTAAGTGTGAAAGTTAATTCTACTGTGGATTGCAAGATTTCACATGAGAAGCCATTGCTTTGAAAGGAACAGTACCAACAAAATATTTTGATATTTAAAAGTACCAAAAAATTAGCAAAAGTTTTTAACGGAATACATGACTCAACTTCCAAAGAAAATATAAGTAGAAACAGCTAGCAAGATTTGTGCCACAGATGGAAAACTTGATTGAATTTCTATGTGACAATTTTTCTATTCATAACTGTTGGGAAAATCGGGTAGAATACTAAGGGATACTAGAGAATAAAAGACAAAAAAACAAGCCAAAACAAGAGATTAAAGAGAGGTATTGCACTACAACTTTTAGGACCAACTGTTGGGAATGAAATCCATTGGTGTAGTGTAGTGGTAGAGAATCAACTTCCTTGCAGATTTAAGGTTGAGCACTCTCTACCCGCAACAGAAGCCAGGTGAAAGAGATTTCTTGAAGCCAAGGCAACCCCAAAAGTGCTCCACTCCTTGGATCCAAATGCAATGCTACAAGAAAGGGTCACTTCCCTTATTTATAGAGTCCAAACCTAAGTCCCGAAATATTTATGGGAGAGTTTACTTGTCTCTAAGAGGTTTCTTGACTTTATGGAAGGAATATTTCATACACGAGTGGAATCAAATGTCAAAAGTGATGTCCAAATTTATTAAAACTTTTTTTCTCTCTTAAGGTGAAAATTTTCCATTCTGCAGGGGTTTGACCGGTGCTTAGAGATATGGATCTAGATAGAATTGAATGGCGAAACAGGATTCATGTCGCCAACCCCATATAGTTGGGATGAGGCATGGTTAATGATAATGAAAGAGAGTTAATTAGCATGTGGTTATTAAGTGTTGCTTCACATTCATGCTTGGTTAAGCCAAATGTGAGAGTGAAGTGAGGTAAAGTATGTGAACTTTTTATGTTAAAACATTTAAGTTAATATCTATTAATTTCAAAAGTTCAAAATATCTGGTATGGGTAAACAGATGTACACATGCATCGTGTTATATTACATTCTGGTACATGATACTGATTCAATGACTTTTCCAAGATCTAATTGATAGGTCATTGAATCAGTATCATGTACCAGAATGCTATATCTGGTATGGGTAAACAGATGTACACATGCGTTGTGTTATATTACATTCTAGTACATGATACTGATTCAATGACCTATCAATATTCAATAGTTGGGATGAGGCATGGTTAATGATAATGAAAGAGGGTTAGTTGGGATGAGGCATGGTTAATGATAATGAAAGAGGGTCAATTAGCATGTGGTTATTAAGTGTTGCTTCACATTCATGCTTGGTTAAGCCAAATGTGAGAGTGAAGTGAGGTAAAGTATGTGAACTTTTTATGTTGAAATATTTAAGTTAATATCTATTAATTTCAAAAGTTAAAAAGAAGACATCCCCCCTCCTCCCACCCACCCCCCCCCCCCCCCCCCCCCCCAAAAAAAAAAAAAAAAAAAAAAAAAACAAACAAATTATCCAGGATCTATCAAGGTCTAGGTATGATTAGACCAGTAATTAGAATGTTAGAATCGTTCATGGTAGACTCAGCCTGGTTTTGGTTTTTTTGAAAGATATTGTTTTGACGTACTTTTAAAATATAAAAAAACATCTATATTAATTGGGCTTTGACTTGTTCAACTCGCTCAAGTCCCAAGTCGACTTAACCCGATGCTTGACTGAGAGTGTATACACCCAAGTCTCGGTGAATAGGACTTGGCTTTGTGAACTGATAAGGTCACCTCGGTCGATATGCAAGTCAACCCACCTGGTTTGTGAACTAAGGGATGGAATGATGTCAAGACTTAGGTTTCAGAAGTAAGTTGAATTTATGGTGCCAACCGCTTTTAGTAAGGGATTTAGAGCATTCCCTAAGTACTCATAGGTGGTGCCAACCATTACGAATATACAATTATACACTATGATACCCGGATACCTGTACATGGCCATCGTATCCGTGTCGACACAACGCAACACCGGACACTCCACCGACACGTATCCCCACAATCATTCATAAAAAGTTGAAAATTTTATAAAAAAAAATGAAAATTTTGAACTACAAAATAGGATATTCGTATCCATATCCATGTCCCTGATTTTGGAAAATGTCTCGTATCCCCACTTCCCGTATCCGTGTCCATATCCGAGCACCATAGATTATACATGCAACCTTCTTCTTACTATATGTCTTTCTTTTTATTAGGTGACAAAATAGTCGTATTATTATATTAAAATATACAAAAACATAGGGAAACCAATTCCAAAGAATCTCTATATACACCATCTCTAGCTGGGGAGTTCGAGATCCATATTAGCAAAAATGATTGTCCAACCTCTAACTAACTCCCTAATGTGGTCAACCCCATTTGCAAGCCTCCAACTATATTGCTCTTGACCTCCGGCCCAATTAATAGCATTTGATGCATCACCTTCTGTTGTAATCTTGGATCGTAACCAGGATAAGAGATTAGGGTTAAAGAGATGGAAGAGGAGGAGAGGAGAAGAGAATTGGGGAAGAGGAGAAATCGTGTAGAGCTTAAAATAGCCTACACGATTTCACCCCATATATATTAAGTGAAGTTTTACAATATTACAATGGCCCCCTGTAGAATATAAGATATTACAAGTAGGTCCCTGACAACACTCCTCCTCAAGCTGGTGCGAAGATATCTATCATGCCCAGCTTGGATAACAGGTGCTCTAAGATCCCTTTAGTAACACCTTTAGTTAACACATCTGCAACTTGATCAGCAGTATGAACATACGGTGTGCAAATAAGTCCCTGACCAAGCTTCTCTTTGATGAAGTGACGGTCTACCTCAATGTGCTTTGTCATGTCGTGTTGAACTAGATTATGAGCAATATTGATGGCTGCTTTATTGTCACAATACAGTTGCATAGACCCTTTGACAGGATATCCGAGCTCACTAAGCATAGTCTTCAACCATAGAAGTTCACATACACCATGAGCCATAGAACGGTACTCTGCTTCGGCACTGGAGCGGGCGACAACTGGTTGCTTCTTGTTGCACCAAGACACCAGATTACCTACATACGTGCAGTACCCCGATGTGGAATGCCTATCAGCGACTGAACCTGCTCAGTCAGCATCTGTATAAGCTTCAACTCGTAGGTGTCCATTCTTCCTAAACATGAGACCCTTCCCTGGAGCTCCCTTAAGATAGCATAACACTCAGTGTGATGCCTCAAGATGTGGAGAGCAAGGGGCATGCATGAACTGACTGATGACACTGACTGCATATGCAATATCTGGTCGTGTCAGCGAATAGTAGATGAGACGCCCAACGAGTCTCTGGAACTGGCCTGTATCAGCAATGAGATCCCCGTCAACAGGATTCAGCCGATGCTGCTACTCTATAGGCGTATCGGTTGGTTTAGCTCCCAAGTTTCCTGACTCTCAAAGGAGATCAAATACATACTTTCTCTGTGAGAGGAACACACCCTACTTTGACCTAGCAACCTCAATGCCCAGAAAGAATCTCAAGGTTCCCAGATCCTTGATTTCGAACTCTGTACCGAGGTATTTTTTCAGTCTGCAAACCTCATCTGGGTCATCTCCCGTGACCACGATATCATCCACATACACAATAAGAGCAATAAGACAACCTTGACTTCTCTTAACAAAGAAAGTGTGGTCCACCTGACTCTGCGAGTAGCCAATCATCTTGACTGCTGAACTGAACCTCTCAAACCAAGCCCTGGGTGACTATTTAAGCCCATACAAGGCTTTCTTCAGTCTGCACAGAAGTTCCTTACTCCCAATAGGACTGAACTGCGGAGGACCTGTCATGTAGACCTCTTCCTCTAGATCACCATGGAGGAAGGCATTCTTGACATCCAACTGGTGGAGGGGCCAAGAAAAATTTGCCACGAGAGATAACAGAACTCGAACTGAGTTCATCTTGGCCACAGGAGCAAACGTCTCCTGGTAGTCAATCTCATAAGTCTGTATGTACCCTTTTGCAACGAGACTGGCCTTGTACTTGTCGATGTTTCCATCTGCTTTGTATTTCACTGTATATACCCACTTGCACCCCATGGGTTTCTTTCCTTTAGGCAATGGAACCAGATCGCAAGTACCATTCTTTTCTAGAGATGTCATCTCTTCTAGCATGGTTGCTTTCCACTGAGGCTGGCTGAGAGCATCTGAGACACCGGATAGCAAAGCGACACTGGATAGGGAAGTACCAAATGCCCTATAGGATGGTGAGAGTTGTTGATAGGAAACAAAGTGAGAGATAGGGTGCTTGGTAACACAGTTCCGAACACCCTTCCGATAAGCAATAGCTAGATCAATGTCTATGGGAAGGATAGTAGACGAAGCAACAGAAATATCGTCATGAGGATCACTGAAGACACGATTACCTGGATTGAGTTGGATTTCCTGGCAGTGAGCTTGGATGGTGGACTGTTTCTTTTTTGACGTCGTCTAGCATATGTCTTCAGCTGCGGATCCTTTGGCACAGTGTCAATAGGAGATGAGGACAAGGGTACAGGAGACTCATCAGGAGGCAAATCAGGGTACTGGTTGAGGAATCTCCCCCTGCGGAGGTATCGGACTCTCATCAATACTCCCAAGCTCCCCCTGAAGAGAAGTCCGATCAACTGAAAAGAATGAAAGACACTCGAAGAAGGTGGCATCTGGAGAAACAAACCGATGACGGGTAGAAGGATGGAAACACCAATATCCCTTCTGCGTTGACGAATAGCCAAGGAACACACATTGAACGGCTTTCGGATCTAACTTGTCCTTCCTGTGATGGGCGTGAACATAGCAAACATAACAAAAGACCTTAGGTGGAATGGAGAACACAGGATATGAAGGAAACAGGAGTGAAAGGGGAGACTTCAACCCCAAGACACAGGAGGGCATCCGATTGATCAAGTAGGATGTCATCAACACAGAGTTAGCCCAATAACCCTTGGGTACCTAGTACCAAGAAGAAGTGCCCGAGCAACCTCCAAGACATGGCGATGCTTTTGCTCAACGGTCCCATTCTGTTGAGGTGTATCGGCACATGAAGTCTGATGAAGAATTCCATGCTCCTCAAAGTAGGAGGCAAGGCCACTATACATGTATTCCCCCCCCATTGTCAGTGCGCAGGACTTTTAGGGTGGTGCCCAATTGATTGCACACCACTTTATGGAATGTATGAAAGATAGTATGCACCTCATTTTTTGATTTCATAAGGTAGATCCAAGTGTAACGACTATAGTCATCCACAAAAACCACAAAGTGGCGAAAACCAAAGATAGAAGTGGTGGAATTGGGTCCTCAAACATCAGAGTGCACAAGCTGCAAAAGAAACGTACCTTTTTTATTACTGGTCGGAAAAGACACCCGACATTGTTTTGCAAGTACACAAGTTTCACAGTTGAACTCAAAAAATATAATAGACACAAACTGAGGTAACAGACTCTTCATGACTGAGAGCGGTAAATGACCTAGCATGTTATGCCATCGCATTAACAGGTCTTTATTAACGCTAGAACTACTGACACTAGCACTGGACTGATGTGCAACAGAATATGAAGTCGGCTGGCTATCGAGCAGGTACAATCCACCATCCTCACGACCACTGCTAATCATCCGCCTCGTCTCCAAGTCTTGAAAAACACAGTGAGTAGGAAAAAAGGTAACACTGCAGTTTAGGCTCTTAGTAAGATGGCTAACAGAAAGTAGGTTAGTGGTGAATTTAAGAACATGAAGTACATAGGATAAAGACAAAATAGGTGTAGCAGAGATAGTGTTCTTCCCTGAGATAAAGGAAAAGGTGCCATCGGCCATGCGGACATTGTCCTTACCCGAGCAGATATTATAGGTGGAGAAAAGGGATGGCATACCAATCATATGATCGAAGGCACCAGAATCAATGATCCAGGAAGGACCAATGGGTGCCGTAGACACATGGTGGGCTAAATGGGATGTACCTATCTGAGCAAAGGATGTAGGTGGGAAGGGCAATCAAGCTAAGTAAGTAGTTGTCGAAGCCTATCAATGTCCATGCTAGAGAAGGTGTTGGACTGCCCAGAGGAAGGAGTCACATCAGAGGAATCCTGACTGGTGGCATGAGCGGCTGAGGTTCCATGTTTGCTACCAGAGGACTTCTTGGAGGAGCCTTGCTTCCCCCTAGAAAACTGTGCAGGACGACCATGAAGACTCCAGCAGGTCTCCCGAGTGTGGCGGCGCTTGCCACAGTGATCCCATCTGAGTCAATCACGATCATCAAGATCCCCATCCTTCTTGAATGTGGGTTTGTTCCATTTCTGAGTGGCCAAAGCAGACTTCTCAGATAAAGGAACATCAGCATCTGTCTTAGAACTCATGGCTATCCTCCTGCTGTCCTCGCTTTGGATGTAGGAGTAGACCTGTGCAATGGTCGACGGCGGTGGATCTCTGCCCAAGATGTTGGCTCGAACCTGCTCATAGCTCTAGTTCAAGTCGCCAAGAAACTCGAATATGCGACCTCGTACAATCATCTTCCGGAACTCCGTAGCATACTTGGTACATGCAGGGGTGTAGGTCTGGTAGTAATCTACCTCTTCCCACGTGCTGCGTAACGCAGCGTAGTATGATCCCAAAGGAAGATCGCCTTGCTTCAGATGTGCTATCTCCTGCTCAAGTTCATACATCCTAGCAAAATTACATCTTAGGAGTAGGTCTGAGATGCAGTGTCCCATATATCCTTGGCAGTCGGGAGAAAGAAGAAGCATGTGCTCATCGATGGATGCATGGAGTGAAGCAACCAAGACATGACCATCGAGTTTTCAGCTTCCCACTTCTCAAACGTGGAATCGGAGGAATCAGGTGCAGTGACGCGTCCAGTGATACAGCCAGCTTTGCCTCTTCCAGTGATGTACATCTTGGCAGATTGAGACCATGCAAGGTAGTTGGTCCCGTCGAGTTTCACCGTAGTGATCTGTAGGCCCGGGCTATGATCACCATGACTTCCCAGACTGTGTGGGGCAACAATGATCTCTGACTGGGCAGAAGATGACTCCTCGGATAGTAGAGAAGACCTTTTTGAGGAATAGAGTAACTTGGACTGATAAGAAGTCACCCGAACTGCTGCTGGAGAGGTGCAAATCACCTTCTTTTTGCGAGCAGGATGCAAACCTTTTTTGGAACAACTCCTTTATAGATTTTCTATTAGAGAAAAAAACACTCGCGGGAAACTTGTGAATAGTTCTGGAGACCTAAAAAGGTTCCTGGATAGGTGCGGTAGCACTTGGGAGAGGTTCTGGGCTCTTCTGAGACCTACGGCTAGGTCCAAAGGGTCTTCTCTGACCTTTTGGAAGGGGCGGCTAGGCTTGGTGGCTCTTCTCCAGCCTTCTGAAGTGGGCGGCTATGCCTGGTAGCTCTTCTCCAGGCTTCTGGAGTGGACGGCTAGGCCTGGGAGCACTTCTCCAACCTTTTGGAGTGGGCGGCTAGGGTTTCAGACTCTTCAAAAGCATGCGGCTATCCATGGGAGATGATCTCCTTCTTTGGAAAGCCCTTCGCATCGGATTCCACAATCCCTAGGGTTCTTCAAACCTCTAGGATTGAGCCGTGGTTACATAACCTATGATACCCGGATACTTGTACTAGTGCCTCGTACCAGTGTCGTGTCGTGTCGTGTCGACACGGATACGGACACCGGACACTCCACCGATACGTATCCCCACGTATCCTTCGTAAAAAGTTGAAAAACTTAGAAAAAATAAAAATTTTGAACTACGAAATAAGATACTCGTATCCGTATCCATATCCGTGTCCTTGATTTTGGAAAATATCGAGTTGTATCCCCGCTTCCTGTATCCGTGTCCGTGTCCGTGTCCGTATCCATATCCGGGCATCATAGTACATAACCATACTCTAATACCATGTTGTAATCTTGGATCGTAACCAGGATAAGAGATTAGGGTTAAAGAGATGGAAGAGAGGAGAGGAGAAGAGAATTGGGGGAAGAGGAGAAATCATGTAGAGCTTCGAATAGCCTACATGATTTCACCCAATATATATACTAAGTGAAGTTTTACAATATTACAAGGGCCCCCTGTAGAATATAGGATATAACAAGTAGGTCCCTGACAACCCCTTCTACTATTAACAATCCCTCAAAACTGTCCTTGAAGATCTTTAACCCTTGAATAATAGATTGATTTCCGCTTCATTCAAGTCCACCAAATCAATATGCTCAAAATACGATTTAGTGACCTCTCCTTGATGATTATGAAAAACACCACTTATTCCAGCTGAACCAAGCAGCCTTGGGCACTTCCATCAACGTCGAGCTTTATCCAATCCATTTCCGGTTTCTTCCAAGATGGCTTCGCAACTTCCTTTTTCTCCCAATAGAATAGAAAGTTTCCCAATTTGCAATAAATAACATTGCTATCACTTTAAATCGCTCTTACTAGATGACTCATGAAACAATACATTTGAATCTCGATTCTAAGTACTTCTTAGCTTCATGATTCATTAAGTGTTGCTTATCAACACATGTTAAGATCCAGCCAGAAAGGTATCCGATTTTACAAAAACCACCAGTGGAATCCAGCCACAAAGGATAGCATCTATCTAACAATGGCAACATTTATTGATTGAGCAGAAAAAATGCATAGCAAGAGATATATACAGAGCAAACTCTTCAAAGAGAAAATTACAGAAGATCGACCAAACCAAAATTGCTAAAGATGATCTACTCACAGCATCTTCAACCAAAGCATACATCACTTTGTTACAAGGTTGAGAAATTTGTGGGTGGAGATAAAGGGTAAGGCAAATTTCACATTTCTACAAAATTTCTACAATCAGCCATGGCATAGAAACCCAGTTATATGGACTCACATGAGGGAGTCAATGTCAAACGGATGTCGAAGAGTCAGAATCAAACAAAAGAAAATTTGGACCTGATATCTCGTATAGGTATGTATGTATGTATAAGAAAAGAAAAACTTAAGGGGATCCGATTGTATCACATCTTCATTTGCATGTTACTCTCACTTTTTTGTGCTTCTAGAAAGGAGGTAGGTAATATGCGAGGCATTCTTCGGAGTTTTTTTTAGGCTGTTATAAGCTTCATGTTAACTTAAGAAAGATAACTCTTATTGGCTGTTGCATTGATACAGGAAATGGGTGTCAAAGTTTGACACGGGCGCAGAGTGTCCAATTTGGCGAAAATCTCAATGACCATCCAACAATTTGGAAGCCTCCTAAACTATCATTCTCCTTTTTTTAATGCAATTGGAAGTTTGACAGTGCACATTTTTTTGGGTAAGACAACAATGAATCTCCCCTCCAATTTCTTACTTAATTATGTACTTGTATTTTGGGTGAATTGATTTTCCTTATTTTCATAGATATGCCCCTATCTATAAAAGGTATAGCAAGGGAATTACTATTTTTAATAATTTTTTAAGGGTTTTTTGTCTCGGCAGTGTTTCGCTATGACTCGGGCCTGGATCATTCAGATCGTGCCAAGTGAACTTGGTCTTGGACTTGAACGATCTAGGTCCCAGACCAAGACCTTAAACCATGGACATGAGCACTTTTCCCATTAGAAAAATCCATGCAACACAGCTCATTGGTATCAGCAAGATGTCAACGGCATTTTTGACAATGGTTTTAAAAACAAATAATTTGGCAAAATTAGACCGAAATATTCTGATTTTTTGGGGCGATTGAATTGAAGTCCTAATCTAGTATAAATTAGATCAAAATTTGTCAAATTAATTTGAAGAATTTGACAAAATTCATAAATTTCGGTGAATTGTGGCTAATTTTGACATTTTTAATACAAAATTTATAAAATTTCAGTCGAGCGAAAGTTCATGGAATATTTGCAAAATTTTGTAAGGAAGTTTAAAGAATTATTGCAAAACAAGGAAACAAACAGTAATATTTTAAGAAATGCTAAAACAGCATAAAAACACACTCATAACCATTATAATACAATAGACTATCATTTTGAATTAGAAATGCACGATCAATAGTATTCGGTCCATACTGACGCACATATCTAAAACACTGAGGCTTCGAGAGACAAATTACTCAGTTAATTACTCAAAATAATGTCATCGAAATACATAAAAGCCTATGAACGATGAGGTCATAACCACATTTTACAAAAATAGCTATAATTAGTAAAAATGACATCTAATGGGCAATCAATGTCATATAATTTTTTAATAATTAGTGAAAAATAATCTAATGGATTAATTACCTTTTTTATGATTCTCTTACATTGTGACGTAGCGAGAGCTGTTTGGTCTTCGTTTTTTGAGGAGTTTGGGATGTCCTGGGTTATGTCGGGTACCTTGTTGACTCTAGTAGCCAGCTGGCATACTTATGCCTTTTCTTCTAGAGGTCGAGTGTTATGGTGGATTCTTCCGTTTGCGATTTGTTGGGCCTTTGGAAGGAGAGAAACAGTAGAGTATTCGAAGGCAAGGAAGAAGAGGTGGCAATGGTTATTCTCAATATCGTCTTATGTTCTTTTGGTCCAAATCCTTCAAAGAGCGTAGACGTCTTTTCTTCGAAGACCTTGTGTTTCGTTGGGATCTTATATGTTCGAGAGAAGGCTGCTAGCTTTTTTTGTTTCTTCCTCTGCTGCCTTTCTAGTCTTTTGGAGGTCATATCGACCTCTTAGGATAGTTTTGTATCATTGGAGGCGTTTGCCCTTTAATAAATTCTATACTTATCAAAAAAATACCTTTTTATGATAGTATTTTCATATTTAAAAATATTTTTTAAATTAAAAAATTTCAATAAATAAGGAAACCTATAAGATAACAAATGAATGCACAATGATAGTGAAAATGAAAATTGATGGGTTAATTCCCCTATTAGTGGTCTTATTTTAGTATTAATTTTTTTAATAAAATACAGAAAGAAGATAAATAGATTAAAAACAATTTAAAAACTTTTAGCACAACAAGGCATGTGTCAATGATAGCAAAAATGAAAAATAATGGGTTAATTACCTATTTATGATCTTATTTTTGTAATCGAAACATTATAATAGGAAAAGAATTTAAACATATTAAAAAAAATTAGGAAACTAATAGGGCAACAAATGTGTCGATGATAAAATAATATTCCAAGCTTATTAATAATCACGTGTAATCTTCTATTACGTAAAACTGTTAATAAAAAATTGATTTTTACTTTAAAACCTATTTGAATATGGGCACTTTAGCACTACCCCCTACAACACCCAGATACTTCAAAATGGGTGTCATCCGTGTCATATACATATCGGATACTTCCAAGTGTAAATGTGTATCCGCATCATATGGTTCCCGTATCCTTATCGTATCTGGGTAACATAAATTTTGGATGAGAATCCTTATCAAAAACATTTTGGTTGAATTAACAAGGCATCCATGTGCTTTTTTAAATTTGGGTCACTCAACTTGACTATTTTTTTTTATAAGTACAGATTTTCATTATCAAAAGGCCTTAGCCAAATAATTACAAGAAAAGTATGTTAGAATGTCGAGAAGACCTTCTAATGACTATCAGTTAGCATTGTTAACTAACACCCAAATGTAATGAGCATATCGAACCTCATTATAGTTTATTGATTTCATATAAAAACTAAATTCGAAACAATGTAAACGAGACACCCTAGCAAGATCCGAAACTAGGTGGTTCCAAAATTACGATAATGATCTCAAATTACAAGATAAACTCGACTTCAATGGGGCAGGTTTTATAGACTCGTAAAATTTGGTGTCAGAAGATACCGTTGAGTGATGATAAATCGGATAGTGCTGCAATGCCCTTAGAATATTTAGATAGCATAAATAAAATACATAAAAGGCTACTAACTCTAATTTGATCATATGTTGGTTGTTTACACAACAATTTTATTAGGACCCTAGTTAGGGTGGAGAAGACAAGGAGTGTCATAGGCAAGATTTTTTTGGCTTTTACAACTTAAATTAAATTATTTTAAGCAATCAACTAAAAATTTTGGCTCTTCAACAACCAATCAAAAAAAATTTGCCAATTAAATTCTCAATACTCAAGATACTTTTGTCAATATGTGTCTAGCACGGCTGATCTTGCAAATGTTTCTAGCATTTTTTTTTTTTTATAGTATAATGAGTATATCATGCTTGTTTATCATATCCTGAAAAATCAAACTATTTTTCTAAAGATTTGGCAAAACCACTCCAAGTTGGCAATTTTTTATAGAAATTTCCCAAACCGAATTGAACTTTGCTAAATTAAATCTGAATATTAACTTACTGAATCTCAGGGCGAAGTCAAAGTTTAGAACCTTACTATTGACAGATTTGTGAATTGTATGAAATTGTGTTGGTTAAGCAGGTTTGGAGGAAGTTTGCTCATCCAGGTTATCTCGTTGAGACTCAAAAGAAACAGGGGAAATACATAGTCTTATAGACATTCTTCTTTTCTCAAATATTTCATCTTCTTTTAACTTTCGACTCTATCAAGTTCCACGTTCTTTCTCAAAAGGATAATTGTAGTGTCCAATGATGTTGGACACAAAAAGCGTCCAACATCAATAGAGTAATGCCATTTGTACCTAAAGGAAACTGGAGATCACGCCAACTGGTTTTCCTCCTTTCTTTTGCATTTGTTCTTCAAAAAAGGGATTAGATTCCCTAGGTAGCCTGGAACTCTGGTTCATAGTTGGACGTCCAATTACAGGTGACCCTATAACAACCCTTCTCAAAATCTTTGAGTGAACTCCAAAAAATACAAACTTCCTTGAATTATTATTTAGTGTTCAATGATCAGAAAATTTTGCCAGATGTATATTCTTTACTTCAATAAAAGTTAGATTTACTATCTTCAGGAAAAAGGGACAGGGAATACACAATGACAGCATGTTTTATACATAATACATAGATCTCAAAAGATTGCAATGCACTATCATACAGGCTAAAAACTATAAAACATCTCTTAGCAGTTTGAGGGTATAAGACGAATGGTGAAATGCTTTTCTTATGATGAGGAATATCCATCTATTAAAAGTTTGCATATAGAATGTCACTCTTGGAAGTTTCCAGCGAGGGAACTCTTGAGAGTTGTTGGGAAATTTCAGGATCTCTTTTGGCCAGGGAAATTCTCGTATGATTTTAGACATTCTTGTTTTATTAACTTTTTTCGAATCATAAAAAATAAAATATGCAAAAAATTCATACAAAAATTAGATTAAATTATTGCAAAACTTATGAATGGTATATATTAAGATATCTAAATTTTTTGCAAAAATAATCTTAACTTATCAAAAAAAAATTAAAATTCTTTCGATTGACATACCGATAATAATAACAAATAATATGACATAACACAATCAAACAGTACGCCGTGATCGTCCAGCAAAGCAGGGTAACTACCAAGCCACGTTCAATTCAACTTGATGGAAACAAGGCACATGTAGCTCTTAAAGTCCAAAGAGTAAATCAGAAAGTTATGATTTGAAACAAGAGGTGGGGACCCTCTACTTCTGGTGAATGGGGCACCCCTCCTAGTGAAATGACAAAGTTGTCATCGTTGCATTGACAAAAGAAATTGTCAATATCGATTTTAATAAGCGAAAAATCTGTCTTTTCGCTGGAAGAGGTGCTCCAATCACATCGCTTTATTCTACTCCGACAGTTCAACTTGATGGAAACAAGGCACATGTAGCTCTTAAAGTCCAAAGAGTAAATCAGAAAGTTATGATTTGAAACAAGAGGTGGGGACCCTCTACTTCTGGTGAATGGGGCACCCCTCCTAGTGAAATAACAAAGTTGTCATCGTTGCATTGACAAAAGAAATTGTCAATATCGATTTTAATAAGCGAAAAATCTGTCTTTTCGCTAGAAGAGGTGCTCCAATCACATCGCTTTATTCTACTCCGACAGATATCTCAAAACAACTCGAATTCAACAAAAATCGGAGAACCCGTTATAGGGAACCCTAGAAAACTCCTGTCCGTTAAATAATTTGCATTGAATCTAAATATTTATCAATCTATCTAAAGATTTCACGTGTGAAACCAAATCAAACAAAACGCGGAAACGAAAAACTTAGTAACCGACAAGATTCTGTACAGAAAATTTGAAGTTTGAAGTAGAATAGAGGAGATATGGGATGGAGATTGAGATTGAGATTGAGATCAAGATGGATTGAAGAGAGAAATCTACCTGGAAATCGAAGAGCGTTGAAGAACAGAGCCAGCGGACGAGAGGTAGGATGAAAGGAAGAAGCGACGTGGAGTGACGAAGCTCTTATTATTGCTAATGTGCGCTGCTTCTGCATTCGATGAGATGCTACAGGAAGGAGAGAAAGAGGAAGAAAACGCCATGGCTGCACAAGTGAAGGAGTTGCAGAGAGAAGTGATTTGCATAGAAAGAAGGTGTTTATGCGTTGGCTAATTAGTAGGTGAATCAGTCTTTGGCTCAGTCTCTGAGCCACGTGGCACTGTCTTAGAGGACTCTGACTGTATGGATGTTGGCCAAATCCATACATGGACCTACAAACCTAAAATAAATCAAGCAAGAATTACCATAAAAGCCGTAGTTACGATGTCGTATCTGACCGTAGAAAAAACTTTCACCCGATTTAGCTTGCTTTATGGCTTGGTGGACCAATAAGTCTTCTTTGGTTGCTTTTACTATTAAATATATTTTAAATCAGAATGAAAATACGACAATACCTTTATCCTTATCCTCACTAGTACAATTCCTCTTTTACTACGTTTGAAGAATTAATTCATTTGAAAAACTTTTGATATCCGTTTCGCCATTGTTACTAGTTCAACTAGTTTTAGCTCAATACTTAAACTTGAAATAAAATACCGACTTAACAAAATAGTTAGAGAAATAGATAAGGTATTGAGAATAAAACGGAGTTTTAAATATATTTTATAAAATAAAAACAGTCAGGGAGATGAAGCTTTGCTTGTAGATTTTAAGGTTTAGTATTCAAACTGAAAACAAAATCGTGAAAATGGTACTGGTTCGATCAAGTTGAATGATTCATTTGACAGAATTTTGCCTGATTTACTATTGTTATAAGGATTCCTCTTCATTGTGTATTTTCCCATTTTTTCTTAATTATCATCTAATTTTGTTAGTGATTCAACTAAGTTATGCTCAATACTCAAATTGAAAACGAATATAAGTTTCACGAAATGGTATTAGTTCAACCGGTTTAGGAAAAAAAAAATTGTTCGGTTTCTAACATTATTACATGGGTTCTTATTCGTTGAGATACATTTTCTCATCATCTTTTCGTTATAATCTAACTGTGTTAATGTTTCAACTAAGTGGAGCTCAATACTCAAACTGTAAACAGATACATACATCATGAAAATGGTACCAGTTCAACCAGTTTTGTGAAAATGGTACTGATTCAATCAGTTTTAGGAAAATGGTCCTGGTTCAACCAGTTTCGTGAATATCATTACAAAAACTTGACAAACGATTATTGTTTTACGAAAATGAAAGTGATAACCATCTTCTTCAGCTTCTTCATCGAAGATTATTGCTTAACGAAAATTAGAGTAGTAAACATCTTCTTCAGCTTCTTTCTTGTTCCATCTTCACCTTATTATTTATTAACTAACTATTGAAAGCAGCGTCACATTCTTTATTCACCTTCAATGCAACATAGACAAGTTGCAAAGAACCATAGAAGATAAATGGGATGCTATAAAATAGATGACTGGAATGAAATCTTTAAACTTGCACCACCTTCATCTTTATTCACATTGAATAGAGTATAAATGAGTTGCAAAGAATTATAAAAGAAGAAAATAGAGGGAAAGAGCTATGAAGTAAGAAAATAAAGGAAAAAGCTGTGAAAGAAGGAAATCGAGGGAAAAAAGCTCAAGAGCAAGAAAATAGAGGGAAAGAGCTGGACAAAACTGACGTACGGTACTGTGTTGTCAGTAAAACCTCAAATCAAATGAAACTATCGATTCAAATTGATATTAGTTGGAGGGTAGTATGGGCATTTCAAAAGAAAGCCCTTAATGGGTAGACAATTAAACTAAAATATCAATAGTTTTGTAGAGGGGACTAAACGGTACTGTGTCGTCAGTCAAACCTCAAATCAAATGAAACTATCGATTCAAATTGATATTAGTTGAAGGGTAGTATGGGCGTTTTAAAAGAAAGCCCTTAATGGGTAGACAATTAAACCAAAGTATCCATAATTTTGTAGATGGGACTAAATATTCGGTATTTTTATAAATATGAACTTAAAAGTAATTTTTCCAATAATATTTGTCTAGCTAAATATTAACCGTAAGAACTCTTTTTCTCACGTAAAAAACCGCCCCTTATTGACGATTATTTGGGTACAAAGATCCAAAGGTTGTAAATCACTAACCACGCTGATTTTTGGTTTGCAGGTCCACCGAAGGACGGGCCAAACATCCATAAGGCCAGCGTCCACTAAGTGTGCGCCACGTGGCATGTTTTATGGGCTGTGATTGGCTTAGCTCACACCGGGTTTACTCGTGCCTTTTACGATCCGAACAGGGCCACAGGAAAAACTGTGACAGGCTAAAAAATTTCGCTATCCCTCGCACCGGTTCAGGTAGGAGACCGAAGTGTTTTCGCTGCATTTTTTTTTTGGTAAGTAAGCTTGGGGTTAGGGCTAAACCGTCTCCTCCGAACTCACAAGTGATAAACCCCAGCTCTCCTTTTCAAGACTTCGTTCCCTTCTAGCCGGTCGGCCAACTCCAAGGATCGACCGACAACGACACTTCGTCGACCATCAGTTAGTTTTCTCTCTCTCTTGGGTACCTCTGCAACTGCAACGGATATAGTAATCTCTAGTATCTCTATTTTGCTACGATTAGAGAAACGATTTCCAACATTTAAGGCTCCGCTAACTTTGAATACAACCTTTTTATGTGGAAATAAAGAAACCTTAGTAATCTGAACTGCATTTCAAGTGTTCGATGAAATCGTCGAAAGAATTTTATAACCCAGCCGACACCGGCCCAACTCAGCGCAGCATATACCGCGATCCTATGTTCAGACACATATACGGATAGTGAAACACGCGAGCACAGTAGACAATGTATTTGTTTTGATTTGTATTATTCTCAAACACGCACTAATTGAGGTCTGAATAATTTCTTGGATCATGAAAAGATCGCTACAGGATCTGAGCATCGAGATGTTCATTACAAGGGTTTTCGGGAGGACACTCTTTACTGCAGCAAGATCGGAAGCTTCTGCTTCTGCGGCTGCTGCTGCTGCTTCAGCTAAGACAGTGCACAATCCTCTGGAGGAGTTCTTTGAGGCGGACCGGAGTCCAGACGAGGACAAACCTGTTGTGTATGGTACAGACCTGTGCTCTTATCTTCTCGCCAATTTTATCAGGAGTATAGACTCGGGCACATTCCATTGTCTAGTCTTGGATGCTTTTGTGGTTTTGTAATACTTTTGACAATTAACAAATTGTTTAGGTATCATTTAGTACTGACATTGTTTTCCAATCTGAATCATACCAATTTTTGGATTAATAAATGCACACATAAAAACATACGAGATACATACATGATCATTTATAGTAGCTAAATATATACATTCAAGTGATAGCATAAGATGCTGTTATGTCCAAGTGAAGTGACAGTTATAGTCAACATGGGCTGTGGCTTAAACGGAGAGAGGAGCAACGGATGATTGAGAAGACGAACCAAATTTCATACAACTGATGCTGGTTATGATATCCAAACACTTCAAAAGCCCCCAAGGTACCCATGTCAACGGAGACAACATGACGTGGTATGGGATCCATGTTGGATAGGTTAGGCATATGCGAATATTCATATTAAAACAATATTCAAAAAACATGAAAGCATTTTAAAAATTGAAAGAAAGTAATAAAAAATATTATAACAACAAAAAAATACTCTAATGTTAATTATATAGCGATGTTTTATACTGAAGAGTTAGGGTTGAAGCCAGTTTATCTCATGAACCCATACCCACACTTGACACCCATACCCTTATATAGGTAACACATGTCCTACTAGTAATTTTTCCTTAATCTTTTTGAATCTTTCCTTTGCGTTTTGGATCCATTTAGAGGTACCTTTCTTGGACCAATTTTTCATGGGTGTGGACTAAAGTTGCATATAAATTGTTGATAAAACAATTCCAATTTATAAAACCTCTATACATTGTGCAAACTTCGAGGCATTGCCAACTTCTAATATCATAGTGTGGCGACCTAATAGGCGTTGCCAATCTTTTCATCACTCTTTCCTATATCATAGTGTGGCTCATTAGTTTGATGCCGTTGTAGTTTGTGTAGCTTTGTACGTCTTCTTCGTTCTTGTATATAAGGAACTTTTTTATTTGACATTTTTCTTGTCTTCAAGATATTATTAAATAACTTAGTAAGCCATGATAATCCAATTCCTCCCATATCCAAACACTATTGGGATACCATTTGGTTATAAGCCTAGTCACAAAAATCTCCGATTTTTTTAATTCACGAATTAATCGCCAATTAATCGGCAAAAAGGCAAAATCTCCGATTAATAAAAAAACTCGACGATTAATCTGCAATTTTGCCGATTAATCGACTGAGACCCATTTTTTTCCCATTTTGATTTCGATTTTGGAATTATGAATGATATATCATGCTTATGAGTTATGACTTATTATTAAGGAATTATAGATGTGCTTTTCATCATATAAATGTGTTTATTTAAAAACAACATTTCTAACTTGAAAAATGCCATGATATATATTTTTTATTTTTGCCCAATTTATCCGACTTGACCCCTTGCCGATTTATTGTCGAATCCCAAATTTGTGACTATGCTCTTAAGGCCCTACTTGTCTTCATCTTAGCTAAAGCTACTTTCATCCATGATACCATAATTTTACGAAGGTATGTAAGTTCTATATCTCCCTAGTATTTCAATCTAGTCCTATATCTCTAGCATTTTTCTCTCTTATTCGTGCAAGCTTGTAGACGTCTTTCACACCCTCTTTTGTGCCTAGTTTATTATATAACTATCATATGCTTTATGTTTGGCCTCACCACTTTTTTTTGCTTCATTTTTAGCATTTTTATATATTTATAAGTTTTCATTGTTTCTAACTAGTTGCTAGGTCTTGTATTAAATTCTCTTTTCTCTAAAGGCCTTTTGAACCTTATCATTCCACTACAAAGTTTTGTTGTGTGTGCTTTTCCCTTTAATAATAATCATCCACTGTATAGCGAGAAATACGAAGATCTGAAATCTCTGTAGAAATTGGTCTAAAATAGTTCTGTTTAGAAACTCGCACTTTGGAAGGGAATGATCACACGAAACCTCATCATTCTCCCCTTATTTAAAAAGAATGACTCAAACTAGTTTATACTAGTGCACTCCAGTGTTTGGAACGTTTGTCTACCGAGACATCATGCCTTGGAATGTGGAAATCATTCGGGCCCACGATTGGGCAAGATCCTCGTGCCGACTTCTTATCTGTCTAGGCTTCTTGCCTGCTTTGATTGGCCTACTAACCATATACTCATGACCTTTGCTCGTCAATTCTTCTCTATTATGATTTGCACATAATTTTATTCTTCAATGGTTGAGTGAATAAGTTCTACCGTCCATGCTGAGTCCATGGTGCACACAATCAAATAATATAAACATGCATGATGCATCAAACTAAAATAATTAAACATAACCAAGAAAATGTCCAAAACCATACGAGTACACAACAAAACATTCTCCCACTCGAATTAGAAACTATCAACAACACGCAGACGAGTAACATGCTCTTTAAACACTTTAGTACTTCAACCTTTAGTCACGGGGTTTGCAAGCATCAGATAGTGCCGATGTGAGACATTGTAATTTCCTGTTATTTTACTCTCTCAAGTGGATGTACTTTATGTTAATGTGTTTTAACCTGCTTGTACCCTGATCATTCTCTGTGAACTTAATTGCAACTTCATTATCACAATAGAATTGCATCGGTCTTGCAATAGAATCCTCTACTACTAGTCCCTTGATAAAAAAATTCAACCAAATGACTTGAATCATTACTCCATAACAAACTATGTATTCTGTTTCATTGTGGATTGTGCTAAGAGTAATTTCATATTGGAAACTTTAATGCATCAAAAAGACTTTTTTAAGGTCTTTTGTTACTTTTAAGTCTTTTCATGTAGGACAAGTAGATCAATTGTGCAATGACTAAACCAGAAGAAATTGCATGCAATATTTAATAAGAAAACTGCTGCCACCGATCACTTTATGGACTGCTCAAGTAGAAAACTTTCTACCAAATAAACTCTTTATTAAATAAACTCTTTATTAAATAAACCAAAACTCAAATATTTAACACTCACGTTATGCTAGGCCTTTGACAACTTGTAGAGGTGACTTGTTAAACAAGTTTCTTAAGTCTAAAAGAAAAAATAGAAACTAACTCCAACCTACCAATTATTAACTCAACCATATGAAAACCTCTTGACTAAATACTTTCTAGTTCCTAAACCTACCCAATATTAATTAAAAGACACAAAATAAAAGCCCAAATGTGACAGCCCTTATTAGTGCCCTGTGGGGCCCATTCGTCATCTCCTATGAAGAGGAATATATGGTGTAGTAGTGGTGTACCAAGGCTCAATGCGCCCTTCTGTACAAGTACTTCATCATCTTTCCATGCATGGGGCTAAGGCTAGGGTTTTTTTAGAAGTCCATTTAATGGGGAATATATATTATATAAGGTATTGAATATGCGTGTAAAGGATAAGGCTGTGATTGAATAGAAATTTTGCTTTGAATATGGTTTTAGAGAAATCTCTCTCTTTTCTAGTTTTACATTGTCTTTCATCATTTGCGATGCTCTATGTTGTTTAGGTCGAAGTTGGAAGGCTTCTGAGTTGCGTCTTAAGTCTTGGGATGACCTTCAGAAGCTATGGTATGTGCTCTTGAAGGAGAAAAACATGCTTATGACCCAACGCCAAATGCTTAATGCACAAAATTTACGATTTCCTAACCCTGAGCGTATCCCCAAGGTACATCTTACCATCTTTTGGTATCTCACTTGATATGGAATCCATTCTTGTCACTCCAAGCTTTTTTTAAAGTTGGATTAATTTTATTTGTCTTATTTAAATCTGGATGATAAAGCATTTTGCCCTTCAGACCACTATTTATGTTGCTTGCACAACTGGTCCTTGACAATGTTACGATACATGCAATGAGCAGGTAATGTATTTTTGTGTATGATCTGATCCTATGCTGAAAATGGAAGCATTCAAAATTTTATATTGACATTTGAGTTCCCAAAATCATGCCCACCCAAGGGTCGTTACTTATATTCCATTAAATCCTTGAAGAAGTTGGATGGAAGCATGGAATGGATCTACATAGTTCCCCACTTGATTCAGGGCCTGCAGATTTGTATGTTGTGAAGCTTCTGTTCCACTCACTGATATTTCTGGGTTTATAACAATCTGATGGTACTTGATTTTGTGAACTTTTCAATATTAATAGCTTGGCTGTTGGGAATGAACTTCTGCTGTCCTTGAGATGAAGGCCCTGAGCAAACCCATTCCTTGAATGGTGGTAACTCAGGGTGCAGTCCACAAACGATGAACTTGTGTGTCTGGATTCTCATTCAAAGTTCTTCACTGCTTAGATTTTCTTTTTAGGTGGAATGCAATATCTAGTCCATTTTAACCTCTTTTTGCACCTTTGTTTTACTCACCATTAATGTTAAAATTATGCCCCTAAAGAATGATGGATAATGGTGTTCATATATTGGATAATACCCAAGATTGTTTTTGTAAAATGTCCTTTTTTTATTCGGCTCTGAGGGAGTCCCTTGACTATTTTGACTTGGTTCCTCGAGAAACTAACTCTAGACCTCGCTAATTTTCAATCAAAATAGAACTGCACCGACTATTAAATATTTCCTGTATTGCATTCCTTTTTATTAAACTTTGAACAGATAGTCCATAGTGACATTTTTGGTACACCAACGGAACCGCAAGAATTAAAATTTTACCATTTACTTTTGACTTAAGATTGGATCGGTTTCTTACTGGAATGCAGGTAAGGAAGTCAATGTGCCGAATCAAGCACGTACTAACTGAGAGAGCAATTGAAGAGCCTGATTCTAGGAGGTGTGCTGAGATGAAAAGGATGATAAACGCTCTGTGATGTCTTACAAGTTGCAGGTCCTCCGTATGATAATTTAACTATTTCCATGTTGTGTATTGATTTTGGCAATAGTTGCGCATGTGACTATTTCTTGGTTCACACCACAGAATTTAGTCATTCGGGAGTCAGAGAGGAACACTGGGTTGTTTTGTTTTTGGTTTACAGTTTATTCCTAAATTACCCCACTCAGTAGAATGGATGTGACAAAGAACCCTATTAGTTTATAATCTATAGACTGACGATGGTTTGTAAGCAGAAAATTACGACATGCAGCGTACATGCGGATTCAGAGACACACGATACACAGGTCCTATCTAGGATAACTTTTGAACTGTTGCAAAAGATCTGGTGTAAGTACCAAAAATGTCAATAGTTGGGATGGTTGCGATCATAATCAACTTGTCTTTCATTCACCATACTTATCACACAAAAAAAGTCTTTCTTTCACCAGGAGGTCTGATCTAATTGGGAACTGTTGTAGATGGTTGTTGATTTCCTTAAGGGCTGGGATATTGGCACCCATGTTTTCGCTCAGTAAACCCACCTAAAATTCACCCCTAATTATAAATTAATAGTTTTGGAATGGGGTGATTTTTGGTGAGGATGTTCTCTACGGTGAGGAGATCACCCTCACAAAAATTCAAATCCTTCTGATATTCATAGTATGGTTTACAAGTTGAAGAATTATGGACTGTCTATTTTTTATCGTTAACTTGAAACCAACATTTGATGGTGTTAGAATTTCAGAATGAGCTGATTTTTTTGTGGGCGTGATCTATATGGTGAGGAGATCATCCCCACCAAAAATCAGTGTGTGAATTTGTGAGTGAAATTACGTGGCCAATGAGCCTTACCCTTTTTTGTTAGGGTTTTGTTTCGGTTGGTGGTATGAGTGAAAATGGGGGGATATTTTTGTAATTTTTTTTTTGTTTGGGGGGGTTGGGTGGGTTATGAGCGAAATCGCAGGTGCCAATATCCTGGTCCTTTCCTAAATGTGTGCGATGCGTCTGGCTATTTGGACGCTATGTGGGTTTTCTGAGCGAAATCGCGGGTGCCAATATCCCGGCCCTTTCCTAAACGATGCGTCTGGCTGTTTGGATGCTATCTGTTTAAAATTGGTTTTGCCTCAAAAATCGGCTTGTTGGTAAAAAAGAAAAAATGTTTATTGGGTAAAATCCACGTTTGGATCTCTGCCCTTGGAAATGATTAGTGAAATCGAAAACAAAAATTTTGTTTGAAATAGCTTTGGAAGGGCGACTCTAGAGTTCTATCAAGGTTTAAAAGGGACTTTTATATATTTGTTAGATGGAGCGTACTGTGACGATGACCCACATAAATAGAACCAGATATCACAATTTATGAGCTTGGGCTGAAGGAATCCCGTTGAGCTGCAGATTGTTGGATATGAGAGATCCATGGTCAACGTGGCGAGTAGATTCTATATTTTAAAATGACTATTTTACCCTTAGGGCATGTTTGGTTATTAGGCATGGATTTGGAATTCGAAATTGAATTCCAAAATTTGTGATTTCTAGAAATTTAGATTCTAAGAGTTAAAATTTAATGGAGTTTGGTTATACAATGAAATTCGTTTCAAATTCTAAATAAATTCTAATTTAAGTGTTTGGATATATAAAAGAATTAGAGTTTCTTACCTAACTAATCTCGTAAATAGCAACTCTATATAAGAGAAGGGTTGGGATTGGGGGACAACCGTTTTTTTTACAACCATTTTGGCGGACCGACGTAAAAGATGAATCAATGGCTGATTTTTGGTGAGCATGATCTCCTCACCATATAGATCAACCCAACAAAAAATCAGCCAGAACTTCGAACCCCATCGAATGTGGTTTCAAGTTAAAGGGTAAAAATTGACGGTCTATAATTCTTCAACTTCTAAACCAGTCTACGAATATCGGACTGATTTGAATTTTTATGAGGATGATCTCCTCACCATAGAGATCATCCTCACAAAAAATCAGCCATTTATTCATCTTCTATATGGCTATGCCAAATGGTTGTCAAAAATAGTTGTTACCTGATCCTGACCCATAAGAGAAATATCATATCATACGTGTACATAAGTTGTTGAACACTTACAATGAAGATAGACAAAATGACGTCTCATTATCTACAAGCCGTCTTTAGTAAGTTCGCATGTCACATGCGAAGCTTACGAATTAAAAAAAAATCATATTATACAGCCATACTTCTCAGAGTTTTAATGAGTGTTCTATGGTCCTTCACAAAAAAGCTTGTATTTATCGTACAACCCTCCTCCCCTCTGCCTAGGATTGCTGGCACCTGTTGGGATGAAGCACCGTCATCTTACCCTCTTACTACAGGACGTTTACCTAGCCAACACTTAGATCCGGCTCTACCCAAACTTTTCTGGTTCACCCCAACATTACCCACTTGTCCGACTATTGCTGAAGGGGGTGGGAAAGGTAGTTCTAGGCGGCTCAGTTCCTCTCGTTACCCCTCGCACTTATGAATTGAATTGGCTGCCCGGACCCATAAACTCTTCTTGGTAGTTTTTTTTATACTTTTTTTTTATTTTTGTAATCTTTTTGGTAGTTTATTATTAGGCCCACTGGATCGGGCGACCGGGATCAGGATCGAAGCCCACTTAGCTGATCTAAAAAATGGACCGTCTAGCCCGAGATCACTGTTTCCCACATAAGTCTCACGTTGTCTCGAGTGAGATGCGCTGATCCTGTTCCAGATCAAGATCGATCAGAGCCCACCGATCCGGCTACCTATCCCGAGATTTCGAACCATGGGGTACAAACTTCTCTTCTCCAGTGGGGGTAGGGGAAGAGGCTTTTGTTCCTAGCCATTGATTTGAGTACTATTTCATCATGTGCTTGGAACCAACACATAGACTGGTTCGTAAAGCCCATGATAAAAAAGTGCTCAAATCCTACGGCTAGAAATCACCAATCACGCTGATTTTTGGTGTGTAAGTTCATGGTAGTGTGGGCCAAACATTCAGGGGGCAAGTGGGCCCAAACGAGTCTACTACGTTGCAATTTGAGGGACTTCTGCATCAAAATTTTGATACTCTGCATCAAAGAACAACCCACCTACAAACCAAAAATGGAGTAAAACTTTGATGATATGGCCCTGTTATGAGCCACGTGGCACACTTTAGAGGACTCTGACCGTATGTATGTTTTTCCAATCCCTAGGTGGACTTACAAACCAAAAATTAGCTTGATTAGTGATTTCAAACCTTTGGATATTTGTACCTATAATGCTCAAATTCACACGGTTATAATCAACCCATGAAAATAATTCCAATCAAATGCCTATAAATTACTAATCGGAGTGATTTATGGTTTGTAGGTTCACCTGGGGATTAGCCAAACATCCATACGGTCAGAATCCTCTAAGAGCTGTCATCGGCCTCATTGACAGGGACCTGTCATCAAAGTCTTACTTGAAAATCAACATGATTAATGATTTTTGCGTTGCATTGGAGTCATTTTAAGCATTATTGATTGGGTACAAGGATCGGAAGGTTTGAAATCACTGATCATATTGATTTTAGGAAAAATTACTTTTAAGTCCATATTTATAAAAATACCGAACATTTAGTCCCCTTTACAAAATTATGGACACTTTGGTTTAATTGTCTGCCCATTAAGGGCTTTTTTTTGAAATGCCCATACTACCCTCCAGCTAATATCAATTTGAATCGATAGTTTCATTTGATTTGAGGTTTGACTGACGACACAGTACCATACGTCAGTTTTGTCCAGCTCCTTCCCTCTATTTTCTTGCTCTTGAGCTTTTTTCCCTCAATTTCCTTCTTCCACAGTTTTTTTCTTTTATTTTCTTGCTTCACAGCTCTTTCCCTCTATTTTCTTCATTTATAACTCTTTGCAACTCATTTATACTCTATTCAAGGTGAAGAAAGATGAAGGTGGTGCAAGTTTAAAGATTTCCTTCCAGTCATCTATTTTATAGCATCCCGGTTACCCTTTACAGTTCTTTGCAACTTGTCTATGTGCCATTAAAGGTGAATAAAGAAGGTGACACTACTTTCAAGGGTTAGTTAAGAAAGAAGAATGTGAAGATGGAACAAGGAAGAAGCTGAAGAAGATGGTTATTACTTTCATTTTCGTCAAGCAAGAATCGTTTGTCAAGTTTTTGTAATGATATTCACCAAACTGGTTGAACCAGGACCATTTTCCCAAAACCGGTTGAATCAGTACCATTTTCACAAAACTGGTTGAGCCAGTGCCATTTTCATGATGTATGTATCTGTTTACAACTTGAGTATTGAGCTCAACTTACTTGAAACACTAACACAGTTAGACTATAATGAAAAGATGATGAGAAAATGCATCTCAACGAAGAAGAACCCATGTAATAATGTTAGAAACGAACAATTTTTTTTTTCTAAACCGGTTGAACTAGTACCATTTTCATGAAACCTATATTCGTTTTCAATTTGAGTATTGAGCACAACTTAGTTGAATCACTAACAAAATTAGATGATAATTAAGAAAAGATGGGAAAATGCACAATGAAGAGGAATCCTTGTAACAATAGTAAATCAGACAAAATTCTATCAAAGGAATCGTTCAACTTGATCGAACCAGTACCATTTTCACGATTTTGTTTTCAGTTTGAATACTAAACCTTAAAATCTACAAGCAAAGCTTCATCTCCCTAACTGTTTTATTTTATAAGACATGTTTAAAACTCCGTTTTACTCTCAATACCTTATCTATTTCTCTAACCATTTTGTTAAGTCGGTATTTTATTTCAAGTTTAAGTATTGAGCTCAAACTGGTTGAACTAGTAACAATGGTGAAACGGATGTCAAAAGTTTTTCAAAGGAATTAATTCTTCAAGCGTAGTAAAAGAAGAATTGTACTAGTGTCAGTCAAGGATAAAGATAAAGGCATTGTCGTCTTTTCATTATGATTTAAAATATATTTAATAGTAAAAGTAACCAAAGAAGACTTATTGGTCCACCAAGCCATAAAGCACAACTAAATCGGGCGAAAGTTTTTTCTACGGTCAGATACGACCAACGTCCTCGTAACAACGACTTTTATGGTAATTCTCACAATATTATTTTGGCTAAAAATTTGTACATGTCAATATTTAACAACGTTTGGTATGTGTATTTGCTAGCTTACTTCATTTTCTTTTAATTTGTGTGAGTCCCACATATCAAAGTAAGTCAAATATGGGTTAAGTGAATGTGGGATCCACATATTAGGTCACGGGAATCGATCTCATTTTTACCTTTTTTATATATATTAAAAAATTTATTTTTATTGAAAATAGCGATTTTTCTGAAATAAAATTTTCTCACAAACGCTTATTTGGTGTGAAAATATTTACTCAAGGGGGGAGGTGATCAAATATTTTCCCACCGCAGCAGAAAAATTTGTGGGCCCGGCTAAATATTCAGAGTGGGCAAATGCACCTTTTGTGGATAATCCACCTTTCAATGTTATTGTCCACCAAGTTGAATTTTGGTGTATAAATTGATTTCTAGAAAGAAACTGCATTAGACATCATGGCTGTGTTTGGTTCACTGGAAGTAATTTTCCAGGAAATGAGTTTTTCAGGAAGTGGCACTTCCTGGAAAACCTACTTCGTTGAAAATCATTTTTGTTGCTTGGTTGAACTCAACTGAAAGTCAAAAATAGCAGTGCCAAAACCTCCCATTCTTCTTCTCCTCGTCCATTCCACACTTCGAAAACTTAGATCATCATCAAACAAATAGATAAACACATCTAAATATTACTCTAAGACAAAAAAACAGAATCCTGATTCACAAACAACTTTACAAATCTCTCTAAAACATCGATCTAACACATAATATTGAAAAAGGATTTTGATGATTAGATAGACTCGTTAAAACATAGCAGTTTCGAATGAAACCTTTAAAATCAAGAAATCCAACGAAACTCTAAATTCAAATTTTCAATCGAACGGGAGAAATCGAGATTTCGAAGATAAATTACAGAAGAAAAGAAAATGCACCGAATGGATTAGAATAGAAAATGTTTGGATTTTAAATTAACTTATCTTATTAGGGTTAGATTCTGTGTATGGGAGAGAAATAGAGCTTATTTGCCGGATGAATATACCTGCAATCCTATATTCGTCAGAATTCGGCTTGGCGGACAATCTAATGTCACACATATACAGAAGTTGATCTATCAAATGGCAGAGTTCAAGCCTCTAACCCATTTATTCTCCACCACTGAAAGCTCCCTCTTTGCCACTCTCTTCAACTCTCCTCTTTTCCAATCTTTCAATGTCATTATTCTTAAAGTTTCCCCAAACTCATTCCCACAAGACCAAAACCACACCAACCTTGGTTACCCATCAATCATCTGCATCATCAATGTCAAAACCCCCAATTGAAACACTATTTGAAATTTAGACAATTAGTATAATATGGAACTCATGCACTCATTTTTGTATGCATTTTGTAGACCAATCAACAGTAAAGATGAAAAAAAATAGAGAAAGGAGGAGAGAGAGAGCCATGCGACTTGGAAAATTGATTTCCACTTGTGAATAGCAGAAGTTAGTTTCCTTAAAAAAGGGGGTTGAGGAAGTGGTTTTCTTGTGGGCCCGCTTATTAGCCCAACCAAACGAAGAAAAAATGGCACTTTCCCAATTTTTGTTTTCATTTCCCGAAAAAGTGCCAAACCTAACACAGCCCAGGTGTCGCACACATAAGACTAAGGGGTTGTTTGGGAACAAGAAGTAAAAGCACTTCTACTTATAGTAGAAGTTACTAGTTGATTTTTTTACTTAAAAAAATGTGAGAGAAATTACAAGCGTCCGGGGGGCCTTCTAATTTTTGAGAAGTAATTTCTCTTAAAAGTTAAAAGCTAAAAAATTCAGCTTCAATTTTAAGTTAGTTTCTAACTTTCCAAAAGTTAAAATATGAAACCCATCCAAACTAACTTTAAACTTTTTGGCTTATGAAAGCCAATTAGTAATTTTTGTGTTGCAAACGCCCCCCAAGAGCATTGAAGGTGACGCTCCCTACCTTTGTAGTGTAGACTGGTTCCTCAACCTGGGCGAAATTATTGGATCATTGGTCTCTTTTACAAGGCACGAGTCCACCTTTGCTCATGGACGTTTCAGACCAAACGGCTGTATGAGATCACTGACCTTATGGATGTTTGGCCCATCCTTACATGGACCTACAAACCAAGAATCATATCGATTGACAATTTCTAGCCTTTTGATTTGAATTATTTTCATGGGTTGGTTTTTAGCCTTGATATTCCAGCATTATTTGGGGTACTCAGATCCTAATGGCTAGAAATCACCAATCAGGCTGATTTGTGGCTGGTACAGCTGTCTTTGGACGGACAAATCTAGTATGTAAACATTGTGAGCACTGTTGAATGTCCCTTGAAAAATGTGTTATTTCAACGTTTTCAAAAAAATATATATTTTATAAATTAAAAACACGATATTCAAGGAGCGTTCAACGGTGGATACAATGTTTGCATAATTTAAAGTATGTCAACGGTTGCATACTAGATTTGTCCAAATGTGGACTCACTTTGCATTAGGGGTGTCAACGGGTCGGTTCCGGTTCTCAAAGTGATGGTACCAGAACCGGAACCGATTATGTAGTTTTTGTCGGTTCCGGTTCCAATTTCGGGTATAACGGGTCCAATCTTGGTAATATGAGAATTTTTACACTATATTTATATATTGGTTCCGGTTCTTATCGGTTCAGTTCCGGTTCTTATCGGTTTCGGTTCCATATTAGAGTACCGGAACCGTAACCATTAGTTTCCGGTTCGGTTCCGGTTCCGGTTCTTTTTAATCGGTTCCCAAAAATGTGGTACCGGAACCGGTGTTTTCGGTTCCGGTTATATCGGGTAAAATTGACACCCCTACTTTGCATGCCACAAAAGAGCGGAATCGTGTGGAAAGGGGAACCTTTTAACATGCATTGCGTGTCCCAAATGCGTCATTCAAGGTTGCCTGTGGCACATGTCACATTTTTATGGACCACTGACATGATTTCTTTCCCAAGTGGGACCGATAGACAAGAAATCGGCGTTGGATTTTAATATTTTCATGGATTATTTTTTTAGCCGTAGGATTCTAACCTTATTTGCCCACTAAAATCCAATGGCTAGAAAACACTAATCCGACTGATTTTTTATCTGTAGGCTTACCAAAGAGTGGACAAAACATCCTAACGGTCAATGTCTTCGGGAGTGTGACACGTGTTATAAAATTTCCCCGTAAATGTAAACACATGTTTTGAAATTATTAGAAACGGTGTCAATATGTTTTTCAAAGTGTATTCGATGGTGAATAGACGTCTTCCACAGTGTCAAAACACGTTTTGCTTTCGTCAAACACGTCTCCGAGGAAAAGTGGACTCACTGAAGATCAATGCTTTAATGTGAGAACAAAAAAATTAACGGTCAAAGATCCATGAATCAGTGGGCCACGAAAGAAAAAGAGTGAAGCCCATTTAAAGGGCTAATTCCTAGATTCAGGTCACTCGCTCCATTTCAAAATATCGCGATTAAAATTTCGCTGACCATCGATGGTCAGTGAATGCGCTGACCGCCCACAATATGAGCCACGGGGCACCTTTTTAGAGGACACTGACCGTGTGGATGTTTGGCAAATTAATAGATGGACCCAAGGTTTAAAGGAGGCCGTTTTAACGGTTTAGCGGACTGGGGGCATTACCCATTGAAACGGCCAGGGGCAAAAATTGGAAAAAACTGAAAAAAATGGAATTTAACGATCTTAACGGGAAAAATTGGCACTGATTCAAATTTTGAAAATTGGAAATTTCAAAAAAACAACATGATTTAACGGCCATTTTTTTTCCACAAAATTTTTCAGAATTTAATGGCTGTTAAAACGTTTTTAATGGCCATTTAAACGATTTTACCCGCCTTTAAAACAAAAAGCGGCCGTTAAATTAAAAGTGTCAAAACATATTTAAACGGTTTTAACAGAAACGGGCATGGGGCGTTACTGTTTAAACAGCCGTTAAAACCGTTTAAAAGGCTGTTTTTAAATCCTGGTTAGTGATGTCTAAGCGTTGGATTGGAGTCAGTTTCACGAGGGTGCTTTTAACGGTAGGAATTTGAGCATTAGGTCTACCTTAAGGGTTGGAAAAACATCCATACGGTAATCGTCCTCTAAGTGTGCCACGTGGCTGATATTGTGGACGGTCAGCAGCTTCCTGACCATCGATGGTCAGCAAAGTTTTACTCTCGTGATTAAATACACGAACCCACTATATCTCCATCCACTTGACACTTGTCGGCAGTTCAAATCAGATTTTTCTCTCTCTATATCTTGCCGATTCAAACCCGTAGTTCGCGTATCTGGGTCTTAGTAGATATGCTGTCTGAAGCAATCGGTTAGGATACGGATCCATGTAAGATGATTGATTTTCGGTCTGAATCGAATTCGGACCATTGTTCCGGATACTCTGAATCATGTATCGTGTCCAAAATTCCAAATACGGATCATATATATGAAATTGAATCCGGGTCCTGATCTACCTAGACCCGGGACTAGACCCGTCCCGTCCCGGATCTGACCAGACCCGTACCGTATCTGACCCATTTCATTCTCTCTCTCTCTCTGCAAACAAAGGATATCTCTAACCTTACCTGGAAGAAAGAGAAAGTGAGGAACCTCAAGTACCCTTGTCTCTTCTTTTATTCTTCTCTGCAACAAGACCTCTCTCTCTCTCGCTCGCTCGCTCGCGAACACACACACACATACAGCCGCCATGGAAGAAGCCGGGGAGTTTCAGGACTGGGAAATGCTTCAAAACTCGGACACGGGTGTCGTTCATTCATCCGGTCACTCGAGGGATTTCGGGGGCATCGAAGGAGACTCCGAAGCCGTAATAAGATCCGATTACTTTGCTCTGAATTCCGAGAAGAGATACGCGAGGACAGTTGCAGAAGCCGATGATCCTTGCGCAAAAGAGGGTTCTGTTGATTCGAATAATCCGAGCCGGCTTGATCCTTGTTCAGAGCCTAGATACGGAGATGATGACAGAAATGAAGCGGGTTTCGAAGGAATCACGCTTGAGCGTAAGAATTCACGCGAGTTTTTGTCGGATTCGGGCAGCGATGGATCCGTTTCTCGGAAATTTAGCGACTTTGAAGAGAAACGCGAGTTGGATATTGGAGATGATGCCAAGGGAGAAGTGGGTTTTGGTGGAATTGGAGAAATTGAAGTCAAGAATACGGATTCCGGTGAATTTTGGTCGGATTCGGGCGGCGAAACATCAGTTCCTGTTAAATTTGGGGGTGTTGGAGGAGGAGGTCATTCGGGTTTTGGTAATTTTGGTGAGATGGGGGATGTGTCGGAGTTTTCATCTGAAGCGGGGGTGGGGGATGTGTCGGAGTCGGGTGGCATTGTGGAGGTTGGAGGAGGAGGAGGAGGAGATGGGTTGGATTCTGCTGGGTTTGTTGAGGGAGAGGGAGGTGAAATTCCGCAGGGGATGGGAAACCTTTCCGGCGAAGCGGCGAAATCGGGTGAGGGAGCAAAGAGGGGGTTGGTTTGGTGGAAGCTTCCTTTGGAGCTTTTGAAATTCTGCGTTTTCAGGGTTAGCCCCGTTTGGTCTATCTCTATCGCTGCTGCTGTGATGGGGTTTATTATTCTGGGGAGGAGATTGTATAAGATGAGGCGAAAGAGCCGGAGCATTCCGCTTAAGGTCACTGTCGACGATAAGGTCAGCTCTTGCTGGCAACTTACTCATTTCTGTGATTATCTTGGTAGCGAACTAGTGCATTTTAGTCAGTTTTTGGAAATATTTGTGCTAATTATGCTTGCTTTTCACTCATATTGTTGGAATTCTATTCCTAGAATGTTCGACTGTAGTACTTGGTACCTCCGGAATTCATCACATTTGATTGATTCTATTGTTTATTCCCAATACTAGCTAACTGGGGAGAAGTTTTATGCTTTCGTTATCTGTTTGTAGTGGCGAGATCTTTATCAGATGGACTAGTAGTTTTGTTAGATAATCACCTGATGCTTGCACATATTGTCCAAGTCTCACGTTCGACTCTGAATTTTCTTAATGCATTAGTTAGTTATTGTATTTGTAACTTGGCATACTCTTGTAGATTTGCTCTTGTTGAGTTCGAAGCATATATGTACTATGTTATTACCTTGCGGTCTATGCATGAATTATTAGTGATATCCAATTGAACATAAGTGAAAAATGCGTGATGTTATTATGTAAAGCATTTGATAAAATATAGTTTATACTGTTCAGTTCCAGGGTTGGAGAGTGGGTAGAGAGGGAGGAGAAAAGGAGAAGAGAATAGAGAAGAGTGGAGTCGTAATAGGGCAGATTGCCATACGACCCACTATTCATATTGAGAAGCGTGGGGCTAATTAAAAATTAGCCCCTTTACAAAGGAGTGGAGTTAGGGTTAGAGAGAGGAGAAAGGAGAAGAGAATAGAGAAGAGTGTAGTCCTAATAGGGCAGATTGCCATACGACCCACTATTCATATTGATAAGTGTTGGCTAATTACAAGTTATTGCCCCCCTCGCATACAATAAAAAAGGAAATATATAACTCATAACAGATATTTGATCAGTTGATAGAATGTTGAATGTTTAAGATGCTTAGTTGATATTTGAACTTGAAGGTTGAATCTTGATAGTTCATATTTAGTTATCAAGTATGAAGTATTGCTGTATTTCATAATCAAATAGCAGATCATGCAAAACAAAAAGGAAAAAAAAAGTACAAATACAGAAGGGTATTTAACATGTAAATGAGTAAAGGACAAATGAGTATTGCTATGCATTTAAGCTTTGTCTTCCACTTTCTTCTTTGAGTCAGTCTAGAGCTACACCCATTTCTTACATCCGGAGGTGGGGCCCACATGGAGATCATGTTGGACAATCCAACCATACACTGACTTGTCCTTGCCATGATGATCATCGTCACCAAAAATCAGTTCATTTCGACATTGCCAACAATATGAAAAAATTGACCCAAACTAATGGTTTAATTGGATGGTCTGGATTTTTCAAATTAAAGTCAATTTTTCATAAGATTAAGAATGTCGAAATGAACTGATTTTTGGTGACGATGATCATCATTGCAAGGAAAACTCAATGTATGGTTGGATTGTCCAACATGATCTCCATGTGGGCCCTATCACCGGGTGTAAGAACTAGATGTAAGAAATGGATGTAGCTCTAGACGGACTGTTCTTCTTTTCGTTTCTTTTTTTTTTTTTGTTAATTTTTAATTTGTATAACTTTCCCATTTTCTAATCTTTTAGGCATTTGTTTTTTCTCCTTTTCCATATTTGTAATTGTGTCATAACAACTCGTTCACATCATCATGAACATGGTGAGAGCAGTATTGGCTCCAAATAAGTTAGTTCTGAAACCGAGATTTTGTTCTTGCTTGAGTATAAATTCTGAGTATATAAATGTTATCTCATGAGCATTTTTTCCCACATGGCAACGACAATTTAGAAAAATTTTCTTACATGACTTGCTCTCCTTGCTCAAAAAAGAAACTCCAATTGTAGATAATATTTAATTAGACTTCACAGAACCTAGTTTGATCAGTTTCTCCTATTGGAGCTATTGATGTCAATCACCCCAATTGAAGTTGGAATCTTTCTGCAGTGGTTAAAGTGTACGTTAAGGCAGTGCTTTGGGTGAGTGGACGCCCCATTTTTGTACACCAATCCAGTTTGCCTTCACATATGATTTGGACCATCCTAGAACTCTCCATTTCATTCACCCTAAACTCTTAACCCTTTAATTCTAGCCTTTAGGATGACCTTTAGAGTCCATTCAATCCAATAGTGTGGATTTAGTTTGGAAAAGGCAAGTGTGTACAAGATTGTGGCTAAAGTTCTTGCTTCGTGTTTGAAGGCAATGGTCAACAAAGTGATTGGCGGTTATCAGGGTGCTTTTGTAATAGGTAGGCAGGTTTTGGACAGAGTTTTGATAGATAGTGAGTGCATAAATTCAAGAATCTGTGAAGGAAGAAAATTGACCATTTGCAAGATTGACCTAGAGAAGGCCTATGATCATGTTGATTGGTGTTTTTTAGATCATGTCATGCGAAGAATGGGTTCTCAAACTACTTGGAGAAACTCGATATTTGAATGTATATCGAAGTCGTTCTTCTCTGTTCTTGTTAATGGTTCTGTAGAAGGTTTCTTTGGTAGCTCTAGGGGTTCAAGGCAAGGGGATCCCCTATCTCCTTTCTTGTTCATCCTGGTGGCTGATTCACTCAGCAAACTTCTATGCAAAGCAGAGGATGATAGATTGTTTCTTCTTTAACGTGGGAGGGAATGGGAGGTCTTGACTTGAAGCCCACATATAGGTTTCCTCTATGTTGTGTGTGATGTGGAGTTGAAATTACCTTATCCTGGGTATAACCTAGCAGTCTTGCCTAGCGTGGATTCCAGCCGATGACAGTGGTCTGCGGTCCAACCTCAGTCATGTATGGGTACCTTCGGGTCGAAGATGATGCAGAGAATTGTTATTACATGACTTGTTTCATTAAGCAATTTTATGGAGACTTCAAGTTGATATCTACACCCTGTGAGAACAGTGAACTAGAATCTTCCCCCAAGGATAAGGAAGAGAGAACTAGCTATGCCTCTTTTTATACTCCTTGGTTTATTCCCAAATATTACCATTTTGAAAAGGTGCTCTTTTTTGGAAAGTTTCCATTTTTAGATGAATATCTCAGATCTAAGGTTTGGGTTTTAAAAGTGGGTTTGATAATTCAGTCTCTACTTTCCAAATTAGGGGAATTGGGACTAGCTGACTAGGCTATTATTCTATTTTTGGGTTTATATACTGTAAGAACAGTATATGGATTGTTCTTTTACTCTCGAACACCCTATTGTTCCTTTCTCTCCTCACACCCCATAGCCAATGGTGTCAAGCCCACATCCTCCTCCCAAGTCTCTCAAACCCTTTCCCTCTCCAAGTAAAGAATAACTCCTTAATTGACTTAGGCGCTACCCAAACTCCCTGAGTAACCGTGTCCAAATGAGCCATGCACATCTACAATGTAAAAATAAATGATCAACTGATTCTCTGCTTTGCAGGCACATAGGACAGTGATCCAAAACTCTTACCCTCTCTTCCACAGAAAAACCATAGTTTGAAGTCTCCCTTGAACCTTTCCACACTAAAAATAGAACCTTATCCTCCCAATCTTTCCTCCCAAATTAGAACCTTATCCCCTCTACCCACTTTGAACATCACCCCTTCTTCGAACTTATGTAATCCATTCATGATCCCCCTCCGTACGCCACATCCATACGCACCTCTCGGCCTACCACTACTTCATCCCATGATTCCTTCCCCAAACTTGCCCACAATAACTTTGCGTCATAAGCTATCCCTCTCAACCCCAAACCTCCACAACCATTTCCCTTTTTAAGCCTCTTCATTCCCCGTAAATTTCTCACCCCTAACCCTACTCTCTCTTTCGGTCTCATCACCACCCTCCATCTGGCCAAACTGAATTTTTGTCTCCACAGAAAATTCCTCATCGGTCTAATCACTTTCTTTTCCACACTCACATGCTTCGAGTAGAGAGAGATAATATATTGGCGTACTGGACAGAATGCTCTTAATGAGCACAAGCCTACCCCCCTTCGACAAAAATCTGGCTTTCCATCTAGCAAGTCGACTCTCTAGACGCTCAATCACAAGATCCCAGATCTCCTTACTCCTATAACTCGCCCCCAAAGGCAGCCGTTCTAGTTTGCTATTGACTTTTTAGCCAAAAGGAGTGGAATGAGAGGCACTTTGCATTGTTCCCCGGCCACTTTAACTTGTTCCTCATTTATCCTGTGAAGCCTGGCGAATGTTAATGAAACCCCTCCAAAACTGTCACGCTTAATATGATGGGGATTATGCCAAGGCATACAAACTTCTTGGTTTCGTTACGCTTTTTCCTCGTTAATTCCTTGGCTTCGTTGCACAAGGCAATTAATGGTAAAAAAGGAAACCCTAAATCAGCAGGAGACTCCTATATTCTCCTACCTAGCTTGTATCTCTTATTGAGTGGCCTACTTATCATATGTATCAATGGTGAATATGGTTGCAAATTTGGGGATACATGTAATATTGCTAAAGTCGTAAGGGTTGTAGTGTATATAGTACACAATGTTGTCTGAAACTAGCCACATTTGAATTACATTCTTTTTGAACTGTTATTATGTTTGTACTCTTTATTTGCTGCTTCTGTTTCTTTCTCCTTAATTCATTCGTCAAAGAACCTTGGTGCTAAAAAAGCTTGAGTTACCTTCAGAGTTTTTACTCTCCGAAGGAAGATTTTGTGTGGATTGACAGATGAATGTTCTTTAACTGATGGATGTGAAACCTGCAGAAGGTGTCTCAGTTCATGACCCGTGCTGCGCGTCTAAACGAGGCGTTTTCGGTAGTGAGGCGTGTTCCCATCATTCGACCTTCGCTGCCAGCTGCTGGGGTGACTCCATGGCATGTGATGAGCTTGAGATGAATTGTACTGTGCTATAGATCAGGGAAGGAGAGATGTTCCGAAAGGTCAGTTGGCTACATATTTCTTATAGTTTTCCCTTATATAAATCTGTGGGGCTTGGTTGTAAGTTAGCTTTTCCTCCATAATGTTATGCTTGTGTATGAACTTAAATAACTTATCTGTTATTTGAGACTTGTTTTTATATTTTCTAGATTTTCTTGTCATTTTTTTCATTCTTTTCAGGCGTTGAAATTCTCTCTGTTTTGGCATTCCTTTCCTTGAGATCCAATCAAGTGGCCTTGTTGATTGGTTTTCTAACTAGAACTTATTCCAAGAAATGGGTACCCAATGCTCATAGTTGGGTTTTTTGCCATTGGTTGCCCTTCGTCCTGCTCCTAATTGGAGGGGACTCTTAAGGGCGCATCTTGAAACCCAAATAATGGGGCCAGCTGCAGTCAGTCGAGGTCTGGTCCTTCTGGCCTGTGTTTGGTAACCATAGATTTTGCCCTTAAAACAGAACCAGAGTTGATTTTTGAAAAGTAGTTGCAACAGCCGACATTGAAACGGTTCCTCCGGGCTAGGACTGTGCTAGCCCCAAAAACATGAGATTTCCAAACAGGCATTAAGCCTTCTGATTTGATACCAATCAGTATAAATCCTATTATGAAACAGATTACATTCCATTTTGTGGAAGTAAAACAGATTTACGACATGTTGAACTTTTCTACTGACGAGCTGCTGAAAGCAAGGCCTAGTCAGCCGAGCAACAAGTTCGTTTACGTGATTAAAATTTCCATTTTTTGTACTTTTGAATAAAAAAATTTGCACAATGTACGTAAATTACGATTGTTATAAGGCTGTTATAACACCGATGTATCAGCGGATCTGACACAACTGTTTTCTATATTAATAGAAAAAGCGAGAAACAAAAAAAACTCCTAGGGTCATCTCTGGTCTTTTCCTCCATCAGCTTAGAAAAGCAAAAGATCGTTATTGAATGAACCTATGACCAAAACGGAATTAACAGAATCGAATTGTCGGATCCCCCGGAACAGAATACCGAAACCGGGTCAAAGAGTTAGCAAATATAAAGGTGGTTATGATCTTATAAAGCTGTAGATAACATAATGAGGACCGCCATTTACGTTTTTTTACTGTCATTTTCAGTTTTTAATGGCTTTACAAGGTAAGTTAGTGAAATATAACGGCAATGTCCATCGACCGTTGAGATGTTATGAGCAATGTTTTAAACCCGGACTGGCAATTGACCCAGTGCACCGGCTGGTTCACTGGTTGGTCAGATGGACAGCCCGTCTGGTTTTCTCAGTTAAAAAACTGGTTCACCGATTCAACCGGCAGCACAGGTCCGGCCTGTCCGGGCCTCTTAGAGCATCTGACTAGTCCCCCCCGGGACACACTAGTCAACCCTTCACACGTGCCAAGTGTTCTAGGAGAGTTTTGATGTGGACTGAGCCACTTATTGTTACTCTTCTATCTAGGGGTGGCCTCGAGGAGAATTGAACTCAGAACCTCTCGCTTTCTAAGCATTGGCAACCATCGGCTACTAGTGTACACAAAACCACATTATTTTGTGACGTTTGTGGGTACCATCGATTTCGGTTCTTGAACTTGAAAAAAAGTAGTTCCGCTATCAGAATCGACGAATACCCGGTTTCCAATTGGGTATTCGGTACATGTCTATTATATAAAAAAATGTTAAATAAAATTAAAATGCTCTTTTATTCAAATTCTGATGGAATCCACGGCCGAGAACATGACTCGGGCTCAGGAGCCCGACCCATGTAAAATTTGGGGAGCTTTTGCAAGATTTCTAGACCCAACGAAGCCACGGCCGAGAACTTAACTCGGGCTCCTGAGCTCAACCCTTATGAAATTTGGGGAGCTTTTGCAAGATTTCTAGGCCCAACTCAAAACTAACAATTTGCCGAATTCTCAACTTCTAAGTGCTGTGTCTCATGTGAGCGGCCCCTCCAAGCGGTACAGTTAGCATCACAATATCTAGAGTAGAACTTTGCTGACGGACGATCCGTCTTCAACGTTGATTACGGACCACAGTGTCAGCCCTTAGAGACCACTGACCGAATGGATGTTTGGCCGATCCCCAGGTGGATAAAATCAACCCATGAAAATGACTCCAATCGAACGCTTAGAAATCCCTAATCAGGCTGATTTTTTGGGCCTAATGACCACATGGATGTTCAGCCCACCTATTGGTGGATAAACACGTTAAAAATAAGCTTGATTGATGATTTCTAGCCATTGGATTTACTACCAAAAAAACATGCTTGAATCCCGTGGCTAGAATCAATCGTAAAAGGTACTAAAATCTATGGCTAGAGATAGCCAATCATGTTGATTTTTGGTTTGTATATCCAACAAGGGGTGGGCTAAACATCCATGTGGTTTATGGGCCGGGGCCTTCTGGATTTCACAAAGGTAAAAGGTCTTTTTGGACATGCTTTTCATGGCCCACCATTCTTGTGCCATGTAGAGAAATTAAGTGGCCAATCCATATTGTCAATATGGTATAGAAGACTTTGGATTGACCATGTGGCACAAAATGGACGACTGCACAGAAAAGATAAAATGGTTTGTATGATTCGTGCATTAACGTTTGTCTATAAGTATTAATTAAATATAAAGATCCTCTTCAAAACAGTGGGCGTGCCGGAGTGGTTATCGGGCATGACTAGAAATCATGTGGGCTTTGCCCGCGCAGGTTCGAATCCTGCCGCCCACGTTTTTGAAAACATTTGCTTATTTGTTTTTAAGTACTAATATAGGGACTTGGCTTGTGTATTCTCCTGGTTAATTAGCATTTGCCCAACGGGACTGTCCCAAAATGCTCCGTCGCACATTCTTTTGAGTTCACTGATCATCACAGCCCAAAAATCAGCCTGATTAGAGATTTTATAGCCGTTGGCATGTGATCATTTTTTTCTTCATGGGCTTGGAATTCATTCTTTGGTCCATGACTATATCCATGGACCCCAGTCATACATAGAATTACCATAACAATTAGCAAAGCCATACATCAACCAATGGCCCAGATCATACGTTTATCCTCATCCAGTGATTCAACAAGCCATCGAGGGGGAGAAAACGTCCAGAGCGAGAAGGACAATCGTATGCGCTGTGCAGTTTGTTACACGACCAGAAAAAATAAATGATAGTCTAGAGAAAGTAAAGTTCCAAAATATAGGCACATAGAATTACCATAAAGATGGCTTTTTATATACTTGTAAATCCATAGAGATTTTTAATTTGTTTTTCATGCTTTATAAAACATGGGATTGAAAGAAAAAGAAATAGAGCAAGAGAGAGGGGGGGGGGGGGGGGGGGGGGGGGGGTTACCTATGGTGGCGACGGCCAGCGGCCTCCTCCTCCTTCTTCTCTCTTTTTTTTTTTTTTTAGGGTTTTAGTCTTTGGGTGGGGGTTATGAGTGAAAGAAGAGGGTGTTTTTTTTTTTTTTTTTTGTTAAGTGGGTTTTTTGAGCGAAAACATGGGTGCCAATATCCCATCCCTTTCCATATACACACATCTTATCTACAAAAAAGAAGAAGAAGAGGAACCCACCACCATCTTCCTCTTCTTCTTCACCACCACCTTCTTCTTCTTCTTCTTCTTCTTCTTCTTCTTTTTCTTCATCCACCACCATTGTGTATTATCTTCAATTCTTTAACATAGTATATTTGCATACCTTTGGATGGTTGATCAACCCAAAAGAAGAACGAATTCGGTTTCCATACACCGATTACTAGGTCTCCCATTTACCATTTTTCTGTGATGATAATTTTGCGTTCCAATGAAAACCCATTTCCAAAAGAAATGGCAAACCATGGATAATTTCTCCATCCATGAAGACCTATCTCAGAAACACCAAAATTTATTTGGGTTTTTACCTCAAATGGTCTTGGGTAAAATCAAGCTCGAGAATTAATGACACACAAAGCTAAAAGTGTATAAGATGGAAGACGAGTTGTTTGAGAAACTCAGTTCCTTGAAGAGGCTTGCTAGGCAATGCTCCTCCACATCTATGTGGGTGTTTTCTTTGATAGCTTGGGGTAGAAATTATGCAGTAATATAGATTGAAATGGAGTAGGAGCAATCAAACTATTTGCAAAAAAATGAAAGAACAAGTATCAAAAAGGGATAACTCGCGACAAAGCTCCATGGATGTTGCGAAAACCCTATTATTTGCACATGTAGAAAATAACCGATATAATCAAGACAACAAGAAGAGAAGAAAAAAAGAAAAATAATTCTGAATGAAAAAAATCAAACTCGTGATCTCGAAGAAGAAGAAGAAGAAGACGGAGGTGGAATGGCTGTGTCGGCGGTGGTGGAAGAAGAAGGCGGTGGTGGAGGTGCGGTTGTGGTGGTGGTAGTGTGGTGGTGGTGAGGAAGAAGAGGACAATGGTGGTGGGTGGGTTCCTCTTCTTCATTATTTTTTTTGTGTGTATAACTTACTTGCACACACCTTTGCATACCAAGATGTGTGTGTATATATGGAAATGGTATGTGCAACTAATGCCACCCTTATTTAATACACTTTCCATTCCCCTTAAATGAAGACACGTGCGCAGATGAACATCAATCGGTGAAGAGAACTGAATTAAAATTAATTTTTTTAAAATAAAGCAGCGGGAATTTAGAAGCGAGGATCATGCGCCCAATGATATTGCGCTAGGTACACCATGGAAAACCTGGCGCAATATTATTGCCCCTACAATTAGGTTTACCTGGCGCAATATCATTGGCACATGATGCCCGCTTCTAAATTTCCACTGCCTCAAAAATTTTCTCATTTTGGAGCTTTATCTTCTTCACATAATACATTTCATCTCTTTCTCTAACCCATCTCTCTCTCTCACAGATGAATTAACGAAGATCTCTATATTTCTCTCGTGAGACATGTTTGTTTCATCCATTGTCGTTGCTGATTTGGGGGAATTTTTTCGAGCTCTCTTGCCAAAAATATAAGAACCATCTCAAGTTTTGGATTCCTGGAGTAAATGTTCTTTATCTTCTTCTTCTTCTTAGATTAGTATTTCTAAATTTAATCCAAAACATCAAAAAATCTGATGCGGGTTTTTGGTACAATGTCCTAAAAGATTTGTGAATGTTTTTAAATTTCGTGGTTACGAGAAATGTAATTTTCAGGTTAAACAAATTAATGAATCGAATCATGAAATTAAATTAATTACTTCCCTTGGAAAATTGAATTACATGACACAACTATATGTGTGTTTGATATTGCCTTTCTTTGAGGAGAGAAGGTGTGAGGAAAATTTCTCTTCGCCACACTATCCTCAATGGTTGGCTTAAAGAAGAAGAAGTGAGGCCTTGGCTCGGACGTCGGATGGGAAGAACTTTCAAAAAAATAGTCCCACGCTAAAGTAAGAAAACAAATAGGTGATGGGCATTTGCAAAGGAAAATTGAATCAACTGAGATTGGATGGATCATACCTTTGCCGATGACCTATATTTATAACTTCTGAGAGAAATCTAAATTTTGAAAGACTAAGGCTAGAGACTTATTTCTTGGATTATTGTCCAGAAAAGTCTACATTCATGTTGTCCAGATTCATAAGGTTTCTATCTCTAAGAGGCATTATCTTAAAATTAAGATACTTTATATTATTGGTCTTAGTCAAATAGAAAAGTCTCTAGATATATAGATTTTTGCCAAAATTTTATAATCATCTAAAAAGATTGTAATAAATAGTATGTGTTTCAACTTTGGATCTGGTTAACTTTTTTACTTATTGACAAGCTTGGCACAGTCCGATTGATCCACTAGAGATCTAAGTATTGGGTATGGGTAGTTAAAAAGCGGTCATCATGTTTTAGTAGTTAACTTTTTATTGTTGATTTGGGCATTCCAATGTTAATTCTCTCTAATATTATTATTACCACCTTGCTTTTCTAACTATAGAACTCAAACAATTATTTTTTGTCATTTGAATTACATTCGCGTTTTTTGATAATTTATGTTGGTTGATAATTTTTGGTATAGAAACAACAAATCAATGAGTATCGCGCTTGCGTCCCCACTTTATAAAAATGTCTTCATGTAATACTCTTTTTCAATGGAAAGTACGTTCCTACCCTAAAAAAAAAAAGCAATACATATTCAGTTAAAGTTGAGTTAGGACAATTTTAGGGGGGGGGGGTGTGCAAAAGGGAATCACTAAGCAAATGATGACTATTTAGAAATGGGCTCCTTCAATTATAGGGTTTCGATTAGATTTTATCCATATGAGAGATCAGAAAGAACAGAATTGAAAAGCATTTTATACTTATATTTCATTTGATTTGTGTTATTTGGTGTGTGTTGGAAATCCCAATGACTATCAACAGTTTTGATGATGCTAATATTGCCATTAGAAATTTATGTGATGATAATACATATAAATATATGATAAGTCATCAAAACTCTTTCATCTTTTTTCTCTATATTATGATACTTATGTGTTTATAATTTTTTATTTTAATGCTAAGTGATAAGGTGATAGGTGAAAACAATTGTTCTTGAACTACAGGACAAAAATAAAACTGTTTGATCTTCATTTAAAATTTCAAGTATGAGTCAAGTCAAATTCATACGCATTCTCTCATTTGTATCTGGCTCTACTACACTAAGTTTGGTCTGTTTAAGAGGGGTTGTATATGATGAGTTTGGCTGAGAGTTTTGGATGATGAGGATACATATGACAACATGGTGAAAAGTAGTGGCCATAAAATGTGTTTTACAACTATAATAGAATACGTATTTAGAATGTGGAGAATTCTTATAGAGTGTGGGTACGGCGCAGTTGAGTCAAACAAAACTATTTGGTTGCGCACTATAGTATACCAACAACAATCATCCTCTATTATCACGACATGGAGCATGTGGATGAAGTTATTTATAAACACTTCATTATTTATTTTTTTATTTTACTTTAAAATGGGGTAATGGAAAACTAAGTTTAGTTGTTCTTAATCGATGGCCTTTATAGGTAGAATACAAGACAACATTTCCTCATGTAACACACAATATGTCCCATTACTTAACTATGTCTTATAATTGTCATGTAACAATTTGGAGGGGTGGATATTGAATGAGGTGCTTAAGCCTCTTTTATATTTACTTTTATCCTATGAGGTTTATAGCTGAGAATATTAGTAGGCATGATGAATTTTAATTTTGTGAAGTAACATAGCTTGGTGTGGTCGTGACCGAATGTCTACTAAAATTCTTTTTATATTGTGAAGTTACCATGATGACAACTTAGCTTGGTATAGTTGAGAGATGATTTTTGTTCTTCTTTTTTATGGGTACGATAAAGAGAGAGTTCGCTAAAATACTGGCTTAGGCTTTTCAGCTTTGGTAAGTCAATATTGTTTATGTACCAGTATTATTTTATGTTTTAAATATTATCACATTTAAAATAAATTTATAAGTTTGCAAATTTATTGTGAGGGGCCATTTGGCACCACAATGGAAGCAAAAAATAACTTCTTTTTTAAGTAGATGATTTTAAAAGCAAGAATCTAAAATCAAAAGTTTGTTTGGAAGGAAAAAAGTAACTTATCTAGTATGGAATGATGAAATGATCATTTACAATTTGTATTGAAAGCTTAGAGGGGTATTTTGTCATTAAAAAAGTTTGAAGTGGTCATTTATAATTTGTCTTGAACGATTGAAGTGGCAAACATGATAATATAAAAGTTTCACTTAAAAATCCAATTAGACATTGCTTAAATTGAGTAGCTTTTATTTTCATTTAAGCAAAAATAAAAAAATGACTTCATTTAAAATTCGCTCAAGAAATGCCTATGACACCTTAACCTATTATATGGTATCAAACATTACTGACAGGGTCATAAGGCTCTAATATATAATTTTGAAGTCCACATCCTAGTTTATATATATATATATATATATATGAAACTAATTGATTAAAAGATAAATCTTAAAAATTATTTTGATTGATTAGAAATAGGATTATCTTTGTGTATCATTTAGGATAGCTGGTCTAGTGTTTCCTTTGAGAGACTCCCATCTCTATGATGACAAATGAACGGCTTCTATACGAGACCTACTACACTTTTTTGTGAAAATCTAGGCCATCACTCCAAACAATGGTATGACAATTCTGTGTATCATTATTACACTCCAGTCTCGCAGACTCCCATAGGACATGAAGATAACGGAGGCCCAGAGTACAAATCTGTACTCCAGGAACTTAAAAACTCAGTCTCTGCCCTTAGTGTCGCAGTCCAGCCACCTATGCAAAACTACAACTTTGTCGGATATTTTCCTCTTGTCCAGGAAGAGGTATGTACTTTTAGTACTTTCAACCTCCAATGCAGACCTCATACACTAACATGTATTATCCGGACAATAAGAGTCACCATAACTTTGTTTAGGAACAGTCTGCTCTCCCGCAGCAACTACCGTAGGATAATTATCTTTCCGAATTTCATCAACCCAATGGAGAGTATGATTGGCACTACGCGCATTCGCAGTACCCGTCATATCCACAGCATAATTATTCTGATCAGCAGTGGGCCCCTCAAGATTTTTAAAGTCAGCAGCTAGTCACATACTCCATTCTGCCTTACAACTTTCATACTTAGTCGGACTACAATCAAGAGTTGGTACCTTAGCTTCTCTTAGATGAACCGCCACAGTCGACTACTAAACCTAGTCTAGAGGAACTCTATCAAATCATCATCCAACAACAGCACTCTATGGAGAGCTTGGATCACCATCGAGGTCAGTTAGAATCTCAGAGAGAGGAAGTCAACTTCCCTAGCCTACCTATATTCTATCCCGAGGAGAAAGACATGGCCACTGTCTATGATGAGGAGTCGCACAATTGGACACAGTACCAGACTTTTCAGGAGGAAAGCAAGGTTGTTACACTCACTAGATCAGGCAACAATAATGATGAGCCAGAGTCTCCATCTTCGATGCCCTTACAAGCACCAATTTCTAAACCTACCTTAGAGAAATCATCTACCTCTGACACTTCATCATATGCACCTGAAGCAGACATTCCAGATACTAAGCCATGTCTAGATAGTACGGTCCCAGTTGTTTTGGCCCCATCGTTCCTTACCATCGTTGATACACACATCGGGTGTGAGGATAATGACATGTCGACGGCATTTGACAACCTCAAAGCAGAGGTTACCATTTTTTAACAGCCAACATACATCGATATTGTCGATACACTGTGTGCCGTAGTGAGTCTACTTCCGGACGATCTCGAAGAAATATTAGATAAGTGTCAAGAACACTTTCAGCCTAACTTCAAATCGGAGTTAGATAATTCTGAATTTACTAATTTGCTGGAGTTACTCCATTCAGATACATTCCCGCTAAACTCAATGAGTTTGGGGCTCTACACTAACCATGGTCAGAGAACCCACTGCTTCTATCCTCTCAATTTTCATTGAGATTCTTCAATCCCTCCCCGCAGAACTAAACGTTTTTGCTAGTCTTCTTAGAGAACATATTCTCCCTCTCTCAGTCTATACTGAGAAAGAGCTTTCCTACAACTCTATACCTAGATGAGGGATATGATAGCTATTTCAGCTCCACCTGAGGGGACGGGAAGACTGATGATTCACTTAGTCTCCATGTGTTTCAACCTGGTTGGGGGTACTTAAAACTTAGCGCTTTCGGAAAGATAATTCTGATATTTCTAGAGTTACATGAGTCGCATGCATTTATTACTGCTATATCTATGGACATGCAGGTATAGGTACAATCATTTTAGAAAATCAAGAGATACCTTATGCCGCATTGCTAAACCCTTCCTACACCCTTGCATCATTAGTAACGGATCTTTCAACATTTTATGTCCCGGTCATGAGCACCGAGGACGGTGATGTATTTTGGTTGGGGGTGGTATTTACCAAAAACGCATGTCTTCTTTTTGAAAAAAAATAAATAAATAAAAAACAAAAAATGTTTTTCAAATGAGAGAAAACCTTGTGTTTTGGGGTGGTTTCCTTTGTTCATTAAAGTGTTCTAGAACTTCCAAAAATATTTGCAAAATACCCTGACCTATGACTAGATGAAACTCCGTTAAGTTTTTTTGTAAAGGATGTCATTTCTTCAAGTGTTACATGTTAGCTTTGAGTTCAATTCAAAACAAGCCATACTACATTGATTTCAGACACTTAGAAAAGCTTAGATTCGGCAAAAATTGTACACTATCAACATTAGAGCTGTCTGAAGTTTAGATTCTCCAGAGATCCTATAAGAATATTTGTGGAGACTTAACCTAGTAAGCTTTTGAGCATTTCTGAGGGTTATATAATCATTCTGAGTCACAAGATGACTCACTAATTCTTCATGTCCCCACTATTTCGTTGCCAAATCTCATTAATTTTTGCCTTGGTTATAAAACTTGGAACGACATCAAAGATCGGATTATTACGCAAGAACTTTCAATATCCATTCGAGACATAACACATGAGAGTGCATACCCTAGAAAATGATTTAGACCATTTTTCTATGAATCTCAAACTTTTTGACTTACCTAAATTCTTCACCATTAGAAACCTCTTTGAGCATTTTATGAAAATCGTCATTTGGTAGCCCATATCGAAAATCGAACCCGAACCCGAACAAGAAATACATTACCCTACTTCTGTGGATGATATAAAAGAATGATTGGTATGGGTGCACCATGAAAGGAAAATCAAAAGAAAAGAAAGAAAATAAGTGGAGCTCAAGCTAAAAAGGAAATACAAACTGAAAAGAAAGTAGAAAAATATATTGAGCTGTCTCAAAAATATCAAAAAAGAAAAATATGAAAGAGGTAAAGAAAAAAAAAGAGAAAAAAATAGTATTTCACCCTCAGGATAATTTATAAAGAAGAAGTTGAAACATCCTCTTAGAATTTTGAATCCCTATGTATCCTTATTTTTCTAAGCCTATCCCAAGCCACAATACAACCTATTAAGTCCTATTTGATTATAGGTTAAGCACAATCATAGAATGTGGAGAATAGAGAAATGAGAAGATATAAAGTTTGATCCGACGTTACCAAGCGACATGACATTCTAATCATGAGATCTTCTGAATTCTTAATGTTGTCCCTTCAAATGAATACGTGTGAGATATTGTCCATTCTTATCAATTTATCTCCTCACATATCACTTGACAGAAAATCAGTTTAATCATTTAGGAGTGATTCAGTTTCGAGTGACACACAAGTGAGATTTGAAGTCGAGGCATAAAATCTTAGAGGTAAATCTAGAAATATTTTCCAAATGATGATAATAATGTTGAGTACACACACACGCAGAGTCTGACTATTCTAGGTCCTGATTATCATTCTGTAGTCCTGCTAAAAAATTTCAACTATTTGCTAGCTTGTAACTATTTTCATGCAACCTTCATATGAATTTGACAAAACGGAGTATTCTATGATCTAATGAGAAAAAGTGTGTAGCATATGCCTAGCCCTTTCACGCTCAAGTTTTTCGCACTAATTGTCAAGGATTGATAATATGCTGGTCGGGGTTGTGATATTCGCTCAAAAGTACTTATTTTAAGTCATTATCCTTTTAACATTATCACACTCTCCTACGTATAACTTTCATTTTTACCAGCTTTTCTATCTAAAAGTTTCTTCCATTACGTAGAACACACTTTTTCGCACAAAATGGGCTATTTGCATGAATTAAACACATTCTCGGAAGTCTAAATATTAAGCCATTTTGATAAAGTCTTATTACGCATTTTTTCTCTCTCGCAGGAGAACCGATCGGACAACTCTCGAAACTCACGGACCAATGATCGACCACCAAAGCCCACTATCAAGCACAAAGAGTCAACACATTATGCCATCCAAGTTGTCGGCCGAGCAAGAAGATCGCAATGCCAACCCACTAAAGTAGACCAAAAAGCGGCTAGACTGTATGGTTGATAACAAAATTGCTTGAGGAAAAAGTGCATGGTCTGTAAGCCCAACAACGTGATCAGATAATTCTAACCACCTAGTCAAGTTAAGTGCAAATTGAGAGATCCACTAGATGATTTGTTGAAGACTACAAAAGATAAGGAGCTGAAGAATTTTATAATAAAGATCACAATGGTTGGAACACGGCATACATTGGCAAGGGCAAGAAAAATGTTGAAAATCAGACGATGAAATGATAGTAATTAAAGGAGAGTATTTGAGGTACGGATAGGAAATTATCATAAATAAAAAATGGAGGTGCATGTTTTAGCCACGTGGGCCAGATCATAAATTAAAGCAGATGTTGGGTGGTCTAAATGTGAGGTGTAATGCACTAGCAAGCACAACAAGGATCCTCATGAAGATGGGACGTTCGAAAGTGAAAAATCGACTAAGGGATTAGCATATGAAGGAGCGTTGCTTCAGCGGGATGATTGACCAAGATTGTACACTTTTGATGGCGATGATCACGAGCTAGAAATTTCCAATTCACGGATGATCGATAGTAGCAATGTGGTATTGCCATCTAGACGGTTGAGGAGAGAGATGCTCTCGCACATGGACATCTTCAATTGGATGGGGAGCATGTCCACACAACAAAAAAATTCTTGACACTCTTGAGGAGCAACAACGTCTTTCACTAGAGAAAGATAAATGAATGAGACCCGAAGTTGACGAAGATCTAACGGTTGGTGCAAACGATGGAGATCTATACAAACTACACGTGTTTAGAGTCGGGTGCATAAAAGAGGTGGGCCCGTATGCTAGGTGGTTGTACAGTGGGTTGCTAACTCGTTTGGAGGAATGAAGGTGGGGTCCACAACTTATTGAAAGTCTCCTTTCAAGGCCTCAACTCCCCATCACCCAACAACACCATCTAACGGCTCTAATAGCCACCCCCTCTCTTTAAAAAGTAAAAGCCTTACCTAATTTGAGGGGCACCAACGTTCTGCCTTATTCTCCTCTCTTTCGCTCTCGACAGCCGCCTCTCCATTGGAAGCACCACCACTTGCTGCCCCTCTCACCAGCACCACCGTGCTACCACAATCCTCCACCGTTTCTGGTGTTACAACCTGCAACACCAGCCAAACGGACTAAACAAGCACCATTGGAACTCAACCCATAACGGCACCAGCAGCGGCTCCAACCACTTGCAACTTCTCCAACTCCTCCACCTCTTCCACGTTCAGGTGTGCTCCTCCCATCACGGTGCCTTGCAACACCGCCTCCTCCAGCCATCCAATGGTTCCCTAGCCGTCCTTTTCATCGACTTGCTCTTCTCCTAGGCGTTTGCAGTCCTGCACAATGCTCCAGCAAGATTTAACGTGCAAAAGTCCAGCAACAATCACCCTTCTCACCTCTTCAAGCTGTCTTCCTATCTCTCATTTTCATCTCTTTTCTCAAAAGAAAAAAAAAGAGAGATCAGTTGGTGTGAAAGGGAAGAAGAAGAGGACACTAACCTTCTGTTCGTCATCGCCAGAACCACCAACGAGTCTCCACCTGCTGACCGAGCTCCTCCTTTTTCACGTTGTGAACTCCCATGTACTGGTCGATCATTTTGCACTTCTAAAAAGGAGCGCATCTGCAACTCCTTCTCCCAAGCTGCAGGACGAACCAACAGCTACCAGCAAGATCGTGGCTCTCACCAAGATCTACTCCACTCACATTCATACACATCGTCTGGCCTCACTCCTTCTCATTGGCTCAACCAAAGTAAGTGTTGCTCTCCTCATTCCCATCAATCTCCTTTGCCATGGGGAACCCACAAGTCTTTAACGTTGACTACCACGTGCTCGCCGAACACCTTGGTCATGCACCACTACCATTCTCTCTCTAGATATCCCTCCCATCTTCTCTCTCCACCTCTTTCTCTCTCTAGTTTTATTTTTTTCTCTTTAATTAGGTTTTATTATAATTTATTTTATCATGTTTAGAATAGTTTTCGATTGAGCAGCATTTTGTATGGATCTTGATAAATAAATTATAATTTTATTTTTTATATTGCTTTGTTTTTTTAATCATTTTCACTAATGTTGTTAGTTGATTATAAAAAATCTCTGAAAGAAAAACAAGTTTTGAATCACATTACCACCATTCTCACATCACCATCATTTCTGCCTATTTTCTGTTATTTTCTGTTCCTTATTGCGTTGTCCTAGTTCCGAGTGCGTATTTGACTCTGACCTTCTACTGTACAAAGAATTGTTTATTTTGCAGAATTAAAGTCTCGGATTATTAAAAATGTGTTGAAACAAAGGCTTCCGTCCAACGACCGAAAAAACCTTGTTTTAAGTATCATCGCAACTCCTATGCTTTTCCACATACTGATGCTCATCCAACTTCTTCATCAACTGTTGCATTTCAAATCTTCCGGTTGCTTTTATACGTTTGAAACTCGCTCGAGCATTATAAGTTATTTTAATAGTAGATGCATTGTACGCGTCTCTCCCTTTTAAAACATTAAGAATCGACATTGTCTTAATATACAACTTTTTGCCATATATGCTAATATTTGTTTTTCATCACGCGGTTGAGCCTCCTAGTAAAAGAATGACCCTCAAAATAATGTGCAAGTGAATGGTTATAGAAGCCGTGTACAACTTGAATCATCTACTGATCATTTATAGGCATCTTTATACCTCTCAATGTAAAAGGTTACATACATATTTGTTCCAATGTGTCAAATTGAATTTTCTCTTAATTGTTGCTTTTCTATCATCTATGTAGTTTCTATCCCTCTCACAAGCAAAAGTTGTTCTAGGAGTCCTCTTAACATCACCAATATCTACTCCATTTATGACAATAATAGACCCAACTGATTTCTCAATGTCCATAATGCATTTTATGACATCATCACGGTTATTGAAGACCTGAAAATCAAATTGCAATACATAAATATTCTATATAACAAAAAAGAGTTGATTCAACCTGTCACGACCCAAATTCCGGGCACTTAGGCCGACCCATATTACGCAGGTCGACCCGTAACCAAATTTTAAGTCATGAATAAAAGGATGAGTTTCTTCCAAATTCTCATAAGAACAACGAAAAATCAATCAACTAAAGTTAAACCATTAAATCTTTAATATTCATAAAACTCTAAACAATTGTCTCAAGTAAATGTGGAAGCAAAATTTATTACTAATACATTGTTAGTCAAAAATAACCAGCCGGTCCGTTCTCTTTAATCAAATATATCTAGAAGGGGAATTGATTAGGTATTTAAAATTAATTATACCTACAGAGTTTTACTAGTTTATGGTAGGGAAACAAAATTGCATGCCTTAATTGTTTGATAAAATATTATCACAACCGACTTAAATCGAATATACCTTCGTGGTATATTTTCTTTTCATCATTTGGTATAATCAAGATAGATAGCAGAATACGAACAAACAATCACACAAGACAAGATATTTTTACGTGGAAACCTTAGCCAAGGAAAAACTACGGGACCACGTCCAGACGGAAAGTATCACTAATTGAAAAGTTAAACGAAATAAAGGTTATCTACGCAGCACCGTTGCAAATACAACTTTGAACCTTAGCTAAGGCGTACTGCCGATGCATCCACGTCATCTGAATCAACGCTACGAATCCACGCGCGTCTTTCCAGCCAAAAAATACTGTCCGCTTGTTTAATTTGGTACACCTCAAACCTACCGTCGATCGGCTGATCTGATCTAATTCTCAACACTCCAGCCTTTACCGAAGGTGAATGATTCAGTACACCATGAACCCTAGATTGCTCAAAGGTGTTGAGTCACACTGGTACACTTAGGCTACTATGTCGAATATATAGTGGAAGACCTAAGCTGAGGAATGGATCAGACATTTGGCTTTGATCAAGAAGAGGAACAAGCTCACAAGATGTGAATGAGAAACAAGCTTATTGCTCTTCGAATGGATACTCTAATAAATAAATATTTTCTTCTCTCTCTTGGGATTGAGTCACTCTGTGTCTCTGTGTGTGTTTAGAGAAGATATAGAAGGGTTGTATTTATAGAATTTGTGACCTTGAGTCTTGTAGAACGTGGAAGAGTGGAACCAAGAAATTCGTATATGAGAAAGACTGAGATCGTGCTAAGTCCATTCGATTGTACTCTGGGTCCAATCGATTGGCCTCAATAAAGTTTCTGTTCTGTAGGTTCCAATCGATTTCACAGAGGTCTCCAATCGATTGGCCTCAAATAAGTTTCTGTCCCGAAGCATCCAATCGATTTCACAGAGGTCTCCAATCGATTTGGGCTATGATCATGTTCTGTCTCACAGACTCCAATCGATTTTACAAGTGTTTTCAATCGATTAGGCTTTGATCATGTTCTACCTCGTAGCCTCCAATCGATTTCACAGAGTTCTCCAATCGATTGGGCATTAATCAAGTTCTGCCTCATAGCTTCCAATCGATTTCATAGTGTCCTCCAATCCATTGGGCTATGTCTAATCGATTGGACAAGTTCCAATCGATCAGACTCTCCCATAAGTCAATATTTTTGACTTAGACTCGGGTCTGTCAAATGACTAGGTTTGACCATTATATTTTATTCATTTTAAACATGTTCCTATGGCCACTAAGTCACTTACCTTCTTAAGCGAACATACATAATCTATAACCGACAAATGGGGCAGTTCTTAGATGACTCTTATCGTCAACCGTCTGATTCTTGATGTCTCTGTCTTCTAGTCTTCACGTAGTTGGCGAAGTATGCGTACCACGACATCTTCACACTATATTGGTGCTCGTAGGAATGGTTACAAGAATGTTTTTTATGTCAAACAGAATCTTTACCAAATTGAATATGAAAATATTCCTTATACTATTAATCATCTTCCAAGCCGCTAATCCATGAGTGACCAGTTTGGGAGGGTCGATGTGGCTCATCGTCTTCATCACCACTCGATCCCCGTAGAACGACTACTCTAGGCGTTAGTTATGTCCTTGATGCTCTTACAACGTTTTGAGTCTGGTCTTCCGGTTCATTACTCACTACTGACTCCAGATCTGAGTCTATCACCTATTTCTTGATTCGTCCGTGATAGCGAGTAGACTTTCTTCTACGTGCACACCGTACTTTACGTTCCTTGATACGTGATGGAGCCCATTCGTAAATGCTTCATTTCATTAGGAATCCTAAGTGACCATTTGTTCCTGGTCAATGTACTAAACAGAAACTATCGTAATCATCAGAAGAGCTAGAATTCGACATTTATAACTTAAATAAAAAATTCAAACGAGTATATGTATTTACCTCATGATTTCCCCGCATACCATTGGGTTAACAGTTTAATCCTGCCTTATAAGGATTCAATTATGTCATGTTGATATGTATATAAATTTTATTCTCATTCTGCATATTCTACGTTCACGTGTAACATTATCCAATATGAAATTTGTCAATGTTTGATTTTTCTTCTATGAGAGTCTCAATAGCTAATATGCACCTATAGGTTTTGAACACCCTCATCTCCTAAGGTGATAGTTTCTGCCCATAAACCCCTTGGTTTTTAAGGAATTCTGCTCTGTAAACTGTCTTAACTTGAACTAGGGTGTAGGATTAACGTCCTTGACCATTTCACTAATACTGGAACATTTTCAACGTGACATGCAACAACGTACTTACTAAATCAATCATGTGCATGGCTCGCCACTTACAGACCATACACTTCGATAGTACAAACATTTAATACCGTGAGTTCATGGTCACATTGCAGTCCTCATAAAAAAAAATGTTATTTCAGTCAAACCCGATATAATAACTTATCTATCTCACTCAGCATGATTCCCAGACTTAGACGCCTCATCGGTCCTAATGGACCCAAGATCAGGTCTATCGACGTAAGGGTCAATGTTATACTTCTCGGGATAATAATGTCATGTACATCCCGGGAGGGCTATCTCAATGTGAAACTTGCAACTATCCAATCCCTTAAGTGGTTAGGTTCTTTCATCATTTTTTTATAGTGGTGGTTACCCTCGGGGTCGACCTTAGTTAATAGTAACGTAGAGACGTCGGTCTGACCTTGGGTCCCCACTCCATTTTTGGAATCTTGGACCCATGGTCACGATGGCTTCTCCATGTTAGTCGCACCATACACACAGCCCATAGTCTCATCATATATGCAATTCTTTCTCTTTTAAATCACACTTAGTACAAAATAAAACAACATTATAAAACTTCAAACTCACATACCAACAATAATTAGGATTCACTAACAACCAGCAATGTAACATGTGAATTCCAGTACATCATTAAACGACTAAAATCCTTCGTCAAAATTCCTTCACATGACACCTCATACGTGTCTTATTACAACGACTAAAAATTGAAATTATATGATGACTAGTAATGATAATCATGCATCCTCAGTAAATTCATCATGTTCTATATCCTCATCCCCCACCATTTCGAGTCATTCCGTTGGTTCAGCAAAGTCTAAAAATTTTCAGACGGCATAACACCGTGAGCCGAGGCTCAGTAATAACAACATACACATTCTAACGGTGATAATAGAATCAATCATTTATTCATGAGCATGTAATAAGGCATGTCATTATTCACATGAAACTATGCAGCACTTTCATGATTCAAAACATGTAGTAATGAGTATGAAATGATGTTCCTTCTTCGTCTGCCAACCAAGGGTCACATTCCCACCAAGGGTAACAACCCTACTAATGGGAGTCCTTGCAAGGTCTCATTAAGTTGGACCAACCATAGTTCAAAAATGCATGAATGCTCAATATTTAATAACAGTTCATTCCGATAATTAAACCATCCATGTTATAAGGAAATTTCAGTAAGTTAATATACAACATACTTTAAAAGCCTAAAAATCACTCCAACCAAACATAAATTCTATAATTACGGTTAAAAGCGCTTACTTGATTAAAGATGTGGTATCCTATGGATTAATGGTGACGGCCTGTGGTAAATCGTTCTGACCTGATCTTCCTAGCCTCCTCTTCTTTGTTTCTTATTCTTTAGTTCAATAGTGGAGATGTCCAGCCCTCTCCTCTTCCTACCATGTGTTCCTTAAATCCCCAAGAGTCTATTAAGGTAAGTCTCTACTTCCTTCTTATTGATTGAACTATAAGTCTAACTTTCCTTCTTATCTTTCTTTTTTGTCATAAAGACTTTCTAATTAAGTGTGTGATGGGAAAGAGTGTTCCCTACGTGGGTGGGTGTCTAGGTGCCCTAGTTAGGATATTATCCTATTGGTGAATAGGTTTTAAGAGTTAAAAAAAAAATAAAAATATCATGCTGTGTTCTATCCTAATAGTTTGAATGGTCACTAATTCTTTCTTCTTAGCAGGTCGTTGTTACCAAAAGGAGATCTGGGAAAACCTTATACGTCATCAATGCAAAGATAGGTGGCATTCCAGGGTGTGCATGCCCAACCCTTAATAGGTAAGGTGTCATATAGTTAGGTTTGGTTTTTATATGGTCATGATAATTGTATCCCTATAAGATTCTCGGGTTTTCATAACTCGGACATGTACTACATGGTGGTTTCCTTTTAAGTAGACTTGCTGCAACGTTTAGGGGTTTGCATACTTTGTTAAAGTAGAAAATGTGTAGGACAGCCAGCGTGTTAAGATCATGCGCCAGGTCAGCCATTCGATCCTCGTAGTTTGGTTGACGTTAAAATTTATATTCTTTTGAAAGTTGAGCTGTACGATGCTAGACCAATTTCTTCCCATATCTTTTGTGTGTGGCATACAAAGTCACTATATGTGTGTGTGTGGTGTATGTAAAAAAATTTATGAGTGTTTTCATTAGGTGGTGCGTGCCTTATCAGTTATGATTAAGCTGATTGTTAATTTATGCGAATTGTGAATGATATATTTAGTGTTAGGGGTATAACAAGGTCATACTAATGTAAATCCTATTGTCTATCACTATTCTATTAAAAAAAAACTTTACTTATCTTACCATTACAACAGTTAATGATCCATGGATGGCTTATGAAAAAAAATTAGTTTTAGTAAGTTACGAAATTATCCCTAGATGAGGTTCTGGATATTACACAACCATACTGATAAATAACATACCATATCAATTGTAAATTAACCTGTCAAATCCAAACTTTTGGATGGTTGTACTTCACTAATAAGTGGCAATTCCTACAATAATAATAGAGATTAAACACAATAAGTTTAAGATCATTTATTAAGGAGGTGTTCAGAGAGTTTATTTTTAAAACACGGTGATTTCCTAATAAATTAAACACTTTTACAGACCTTGTAAAAGTGAATTTTCTCCATGAAGAAGTTTTGAATTTTTCTATAAAGTTCTTCGAATTTTCTCTCATGAAGAATTTTCACCACGAATATGTCCTTGTCTGAACACTTATTATTCAGTTTCATTGTCTGAACACTTATTATTCATGTTCATTGTCTGTAAATATCAACCAACAATACATTCTTTACGTGTATCATCGTGTTTGGTGGTTTCCTACTAAAGAGTTCATTTGTTGCATACTTCGTTTATGAAATACAATAAATATTTTCTAATCTATTTTTTAAATATTTAACTTTTTCTTCTTATTGTAGGGAGGTGTTCAAGGAGTTTGTTGCTGGAGTTGTTTAAAAGAGACGGAGTGGGGGACGATGTTGGAGTTATTCTTACCTCTGCTATTTGCACATTGGAGAGCCCTTTCTCAACTTTTCCTCAACACAGATGGCGGAGAGCCCTTTCAAACCCTTGATGGAGGTTGTCGGCGTCAAAGGGAGGATTATCGTCGGCGTCGAGGGAGGGGCGGTTGCTCTCAACCCTCACAAACCCAAGATGGAAGAGACGAAGAGAAAATGTGGTGCTTCTTTCCCAAAGATCTCATAAGTTAGGGCACTTTTGTCAAATGAACTAAAGTCGTGGGTTCTTTAAGAATTTATTGGGTGCAAATAGAGTTTCCCTATTTTTAAAATAGGGTAGTTTTGGCCAAAGGGTTATTATTTGATAATTTTTTGACTAAAAACCCAAAAATCAAAGCAAACCAAGGATATTTTTGAGAATAATTGGGATCCAGTTCGGGAGGCAAGAACCCTTCATTTGTAAATAGATATAATAGATGAACATATAAGTTATTTTTCTTTGGGTCAGGCTTAGTAGACACACAATTTCACACAAAACAAATCGTCGGGGGCTAATATATACTGTAGAAATTTTGGAATGGGATGATTTTTTTGGTTTGAATGGTCTCTATGGTGAGGAGATCACCCTCACAAAAATTCAAATCATTATGATATTCGTAGCATGGTTTATGAGTTGAAGAATTATGGACTGTCTATTTTTTTTACTGTTAACTTGAAACCCAAATTTGATGGTGTTAGAAATTTCAAAATGGGTTGAGTTTTTGTAGGGGTGATAAATATGGTGGGAGTTTAAGTCCTTTAGGACCCACTGGTCAGTAAAACTTCGGTCACAATGCGTGGCGATGAAGTCAGTCACCACGTAATATGAGACACTATTAGAGGGCGTTGACCGTATGGATGTTTGGACAGTCCTTCAGTGGACCTGCAAACCAAAAATCAGCCTGATTAGTGATTTACAACCTATGGATCTTTTGCACCCGCTCAAATTCCAAGGTTAATATCAACCCATGAAAATAACTTCAACCGAAAATTTAAAAAAGAAATACGAAATTAAATCTATTTGTAGAAAACAATACTTGTTTTGAAAAATTATAAAAATGAATATGCATAGCCGTTTGAATCGGCGTCAACAAGTTTACGCCATTTCCTTCGGCGTCAAAACGTATTTTTTCGATAAAACCCAATTGTACGCTCACCCATTTGACGCCATTTGAAATGACGTCAAAACCATTTTGGCGCCATTTAAAATGGAGTCAAAAATAGAGTTGGCGCCGTTTCAAATGGCGCTAAAACCGTTTTGATTTTCCATTTGAAAAATTTCCTCTTTTTAGATTCAAGCGTGTTATTTGGATACAAATTCAACAGCTAGAAATCATCAATCAAGTTGATTTTTAGGTTGTGTAGCCACCTATAGGTGGCTTAACATCTATGTGGTTAGTGGGCCCAAAAAGTAGCTATGTAGGGCCACAAGAGTCCCCTGTATAGACTGCAACGTGAGACCATAGCATCCAAATTTTTCTATACACAAATTTTGTATGAATAGAAGATGGCAAGAACACTGGATCAAATAAAAAAATTTCACGATTCGAATCGGCGTCAGATTATGTCTAGCGGCATATCAAATCTATCACCATTTCAAGCAGCTAATCTGGCGCCAATATAATCTGATGCCGATTCAAATGACTACTAAAAGGGTATTTTCGGTATTAAATTTTGACACCGATTCAAACAGCCATGCGTATGGTTTTTATAAATTTTGAAAATAAGTATTGTACAAATTGATTTAATTTCGTATTTTTTTTTGAAATTTTCCCCAACTTGAATCCAATGCTTAGAAATCACTGAACAGGTTTATTTTTGGTTTGTAGGTACACCTAGTGATTAGCCACTAATAGTGTGCCACGTGGCTCGTATTGTGCGCACTGTGACCGAAGGACCGAAGCCGGTCACAACGCACTGTGACCGAAGTTTTACTCCACCGGTTCTTTCTCGGTTCTCCATCCAAACTGTACTACCAGAGAATGAGTTCCAAGCGTTGTGATGGTGTCAGACTCAACAAAAACTCTTGCGTCTTTTTGGCGATAAGATTGATGAAGAACTTTTCTATTTTTGGTAAGAGCCCGAAGAACAAGAAAGACCTAGTAAAGCTTCTATTTTAACAAAATTTTCACTCTCTTGTTTTAGTAAATTTGGTAATTTTTGTTCCATTGTTGGAGGAAAATTTCTGCGTCCAAATTAAAAAAAAAAGTGGAAAAAATGCTACTGTTTTGATTTTTCTATTTTGCCAAAATGGGTTTCTAGGGAATTCATTAAAGCTTAAGCATCTGAGTGTTATCTCTGTTTTTTCTTCTTCTGAAATGGCTATTTTTTTCCGGGAAAAGTGGGGAAATCACTAAAATGGTTTATTTTCGCTTTTTTTCTGACCTGGGTTTTGTAGAATATCCGACAGAGAGGGTTCTGGAGTTTTAGAAAAAACAGACTTGCTATGCTGTTTCTAGTGGGTTTTTGACAACCTCTTAGCTGTTACTTAGGAGTGAACCTGGGCTAACAGAGAAACTCTTTACAGTTCAAAGCCAGAGATTGTTTGAGGTTTAGAGCAGAAAAAACGTCTCCTCCAATGAAGAGGGGTCGTAAGGGTAGACCTAAAAAAGAAGAGATTTCAGAGGATTATTGCTTCATTTGCAAAGATGGAGGATTACTTCTTGTCTGTGAATACAAGTGAGTTTCCCATTTTGTCCTTAACTTTTCCATGTTAGTGGGGTCATGCTTTGCTTCTTTCATTCTTTAGATGGGTTTCTGTGGAATTGGGTGTCAGAAGTTGCTCTTGCTTATATTGGTTGCTGTTGACCTTTTTTTTTTATTTGCTGACTAACCATAGTTTTTAATGAGGATTTGTCTTCATGTATGCTGTTAACATCAAGGGTTTAAATGAAAAATAACATGCCATGGCAGTAGAAGTCACCTGTAGCATCCCACAAGGCTTTGTGGTCCAGCCTCCTCAACTGTCTTGCCTAGGAGTGTGTCCTCATCAAATTCCGAGAGAGAGAGAGAGAGAGAGAGAGAGAGAGAGAGAGAGAGAGAGAGAGCCTCAACTGTCTTGCCTAGGAGTGTGTCCTCATCAAATTCTGAGAGAGAGAGAGAGAGAGAGAGAGAGAGAGAGAGAGAGAGAGAGAGAGAGATATTAAATGTTATTAATGATTAATGACACTCAATATGTGAAATCCAAGTATTTTAGGTGTTGACCTTATCTTGTTTAATGTGGGTTTTATTGACTTATCTAACAATGTTAGATTGGTGATAGTTATATGGGGCATTCATCTCTTCTTAGAGAGGCATTTTGGTGAAGCGGAGGTTTGGTGAAGTTATGCTGTCAATAGTTTTGAAGAAAGAAAAAGGTGAGAGAAAATTTGTATAGGTTACAGTGGTTTTCTATTTGGAGAGAGCCTTTATAAGTGGTTTCTGCGCTCTTCTCTTTTCTTATAAAAGTCCTAGAGGACTAAGATTTATTGGGTGTTGCCATCATGGTGTTGGTTGGGGCATTTTGAGGTTGGGTTTGACAACAAAGTTGTTTGATGTAGCTACAAATACTAGAAGGAGCACCACATTATGGAGCACCCAAAAAGTACCAGATCACACGCACCATTATGAAAGATGCGTAAGGATATTTACTATTTATGGTAAATCACATTTTTACCATATATTGTATTACCTTGCTTAACTATTTTTAGTAAATGCTGACTTTACATTCTATAATAAGTTGTGTTATACTATATTTGAATAGGTTAGAGCATCTCCAACCCTACCCTAAACTACCTTCCCTTCCCTAAAATAGGGTAGAAAACTTAAAAAACATCTCCAACCCTACCCTATTTTAGGGTAACCCCAAATCCTACCTTAAAGTTAGGGTAGGATTTAGGGTGAGATTCTAAATTGTGTTCTCCCTTTTTCTTCCTTCTTTTCTATTAATTCCACTCAATGTCCTCCCATCTTTTTCACCTAATGTCCTATGTCCCTCACCCAAGTAAAGAAAAGAGGGAAAATTGTTTTATTTTTTATTTTTTATGTTTAGGGAAGGGTAGAGTTTCGGGTGGACTATTGGAGAGATTTATAAGTTTTAGGTAAGGGAGAGATTTTTCTACCCTACTTGAAGTGTTTAGGGTAGGGTAGGGTTGGAGTTGCTCTTTGTAGAGGTTCTAAAAGATAGTTTTAAGGAGTTTTAGTAATTTTTATAAGTCTAGGTAAGCGTTTATTTTATTGGTTGTTTAGTAGTAGGACTGTGATTTAGAAAGAGAATGTATTGAAGGAAAATCTTATAAGGTTGTTGTCCAACAATCTATAAATACCCATGTGCTCCAGTTTTAGAGAGTGAAATGATATGTTTTTGAAGTAATTTTGGTTGCTGTGAAAGCTACTATTGAGGAGTGATTCCTTGCTTGGGTGGTGTTGAATCTATCCCTAGGTGGTGCTAATTTCAATCCCTGGTCATCCTCAGAGGTGAGTGATTTTACCTCATCTTTTCTATTCATTTTTCTCTCTTTCTTTATTCTTTTGTTAGTTGCCCTCATTTTCAGACTTGAGAAACCAAATTTCCAGTTCTTTTTGAACCCTAGAATGAACCCTTAAGCTGCTGAAATTAGTCCTTGAAATCAGCCTAAAACCCTATTTTGTTTTCCCTTTATTTAAAGTCCTAAAACCCCTTTTTTACCCAACATAACCTTGCTGCTCAGAATTTCGACCAGCACCTTCTTTGAGGTCTGATCCCATCTTTTTTAGGACTTTAAAACCCATCTAACCTTGTCCCACTTCTTAGACAAAAACTCCAAATTGTTCCCTTTCTTAAATCCTCATCAATAGAAGTCTTATGATTCGCACGAAAGGAAGAATACCCTGGTGGGCTGTAATTAGTTCTAAAATTCAGAGCTTCCGCATTACTCTGTTCTACATCATTGTTGGAGTAATGATTGTGGGTTTGTTTTGTTGTAGGAAAGAGGAACTTTGCCTGTTTTGTAGAGGCAAGTCTCAATCCCTATCCCTTTGTAATTTTTTGAGATGGTGAGTTTTCGCTTACCGATTTTTCTTGTGGATGTAACCTATTTGTATGTGAACCTTGTATGTCTTGGTGTCGTATATGTGGACGCTTTTGATTTATTTACTCCAAGAGCTACCAAGTTTGCGCACAAGATGTTTGCTAAATTGACTATTAAAGGACGTGTTAGGGAGTCCTATTTGTGGTGGATAAGTTTGACGAAAAGGAAAAATTCGAGCTGTGCAAGTTTTTTAAGTTGATAACTTATATGATAAGGGCAACTTGAAGCATTGAAAGGCAATTAAAAACCATGGAAGATAATTCATGGTGGGGGAACTTGACCATAAAATATAGTACACCAGCTCTCTGTGTTTAGTGGATGAAGTTCGATTATTTTCGAAGAGAAGACAGCTATGGGTTTGTGATCTGAATTGGAAATACTGGAGATGGTCATTGACAAATCACATTTTATTAAAGAGGAAGTTGTTATATTTGAGGATGGGGGCGCTAGGCTTTTTCCCTTGTTTGGGGTTGGCTTGGAGAGGTTAGCTCAACCTCCCTTGCTGGCCTTTTGTTTTCTGGCTCTGCCTTCAATAAAACTTACACTTATAAAAAAAAAGAATATTTGAGGATGGGCAAAGGGACAAATTTATTCAATCATTTGACTGTTTTCAATAACAATCATTTGTCAACGTGAAAGTAGTAGCGTAAAGATGGAGGACGAGGACAAAGTGTACCTCGTGTACGTCACCAAACTCATATGGCCATATTTTTGTCCTTTGGGGTTCTCCCCTTTTTAGTGACACATACATACTTATCAAAAAAAAAAAAACAATGACACACTTACTTTGCTAGTGCATTTTGCTCACACTCTTTTGTATGGGCTTCAAGCATTTTGGCATGCCCTTTATGTCAGCTCAACTTCGATCTACTTCTATAACTGTCAATCATACTCGATCTGCACCTTTCACTATTGATTGGACTTGGTCTTTTGTTTCTACCATTGCCATTTGATATGAAATGGCTACTAGATGATCATATTACCTTTTGCAGCTGCATTGGAGGAACATCTGCACTTTATGCTTCCACATAAGCTCCGAGTTCCAATTAGGATCTGCTTAGAAGCTTCTCTTGGAATTTTGCTTCCCATACACTATTTCAATTTGGAACTCCCAATGCTCTTTTTTGGTCTCACGATAAGTGAAGCGGAATTCATGAAAATGTTTTTGTGAAATAAACCTATTTGGATGGAACTACAAAAAAAATGTTTTGGCTAGTTGGTCCATTAAAAGGGTTTTATAGCAAAAAAAGCTTCTCTTTAAAATATATATATTTTTTTTGATAAGTAAAATTAAATTAATAGGCAAAAGCCGAAAGAAACAACCACATGGGAGGCTGGTCGAGCTGACCAAAACACAACCCAAGCAGGACAAAACAAAGGAACCAAAACACCCTTCAACTTCCTTCCCTAGCACAAATGTGCTCCCACCGGAAAACGAAGTCTTCAAAGAACAAGCCTTTACACACCAAAACCGTCTTAGACCACATATACATCAGCCCTTTGATATTAAGGATAATGGAGTGCATATCTGAATGCTTATCTTCAAAGACTCTCTGGTTCCTCACTTTCCAGATTCTCCAAATAATCGCCAGAGGGGTCATTTTCCATAGTGTGTTCCCTCTAGATGAAAAAGCCTTGGAATTCCAACTGTGAAGGAGGTTCTTAAGAGAAGTCGGCATAACCCAACTCATCCCAAAGTCGGACAGAAAAACACTCCAAATCTTTGTAGCCTTCTCACAATGAAGCAGAAAATGATCCACTGATTCCCCATTAGATTGGCACATCCAACAATATTGCACCAGGGTAAATCCTCTCGCCATCAAGTGATCCATAGTTAGGATCTTGTCCAACGATGCTTCCCACGCAAAGAAAGCAACTTTAGAGGGGGTCTTTGATTTCCAAACCGAGGACACAGGAAAGGTCATTCCCTCTGAATTTTGGAGCTCTACGTAAAAGGATCTCACCGAGAAAGATCCTCCTTTAGACCAGTACCACAATCTTCTGTCCTTTACCATCGGTCTGAGAATGACATCCTGCAGTCTCTTTGAAATATTAATTTGCCACAATCACAAGATCCTTCCAAAGTAGACCCTCAACTTAAGGCTTCCTCGATTTTGATGGAAGCAATTTAGATCTTTTGGATCAAAGTTATGTAACAAGGACACACTGCACTTTTAAGGTTTTTTGCCGTGTTAGACACCTCGACACCCGGACACGCGTGTCGACACTTCCTGACACACATCTGGACACTTATGGCCGTGTCATCCCTTGTTTTAGTAATTTTTAATATAAAATTGATTTCTAAAAGCAGGGTGGTGTGTTCCATCCTCCATACAAGAATAAACTACTAAATATTTTCTGCTTTATTTTCTATTTTCGTTATTTTATTAATAATTTTAAGCATTCATATATGTTAATATATTTTAATAAAGATATGTACGGACGTATCTCCATATCGGATTTTTTTAGGTTGCCGTGTCAGACACCTCGTATTCATGTGGGACACTGACACCCGTGTCAGTGTCCTTATTACATAGGATCAAACCCATTTCCAATTTCTGTGAATCATTAGAAAACAAGAAGAAGATCATTTTTGTTCTTGTTCTTAATTTCAGACAGAAAATGGTTTCTCTATAGGTACAAATTAAGAGAAAGAACCTAGATATATCAGTCTTCAATCACTAGAGGAAAGAAAAAATTGTATGATTTTTGCATATTGATCTACTTTCTAGTCTTCAATCTATTGTAAGAAAACTAATAAATACTAGTTTCTGTTAGTGTAGTCAAAGCTTCACCTAGGTGTTGGCTAGGCGAGTGCTTTGCCTAGCTGGAAACCTAGTGCCTAAAAACAAGACTTTGGCAGGTGGTAGAACAAATGCGGTCGCCTAGGTGCTAGACATTTAAGTATTCGCTCCGGCTAAACATATAAAATCAATGTTACACATGCTACAAAAAAATTGAAATATAATATATACACACACACAGATACAAACCTTATTTATCTTCTTTTTCATCATCTTCATCTTCTTCGTCTTCTAATTATTATTATAAATATTATTGTTTTTATTATTATTGTTGTTGTTGTGGTTACTATAACTACTATTACTATTATTATTACACAAATCTTACGATTTGAGTGCACCTTTTGATTGCTAAACTTCTTTTTAGTTTGAAAGTAGACTTCCTGATTTACCACTTTGTAAATTTTATCAAAGTTAATTTGATTCAGTAATATAAATCTGTGTTTAAATTCAATACTTTTTTGGGATTTGCACTTTCCACAATCAATAAATAAATAGATAGTATTTTTTGTAATATAATTTCTATTTTTCAGTTTTCAAGAAATAAATAAATTATCGCTTAGGCATCGCCTTGCCTGAGGGACCCTTGTCACATAGGCATTGCTTAATGCTTTTGACTTTATTGGTTTTTGTTTGTGGATCTTCTTTGTGTGATCGTTCTATGGCTTCTTAAATGCTCAATGTGGCTGAAACTCTCACACTCACTATAGGAATAACTCCAAATGGGTTTTTTGTATTCATATTAAACCTAGGACTCAGCAAGAGCCCTTGATTCTGTCGTCAACTAAGGTTGAGAGAACAAGTAAAGATTCCATTGGAGGAGTTGGGAGAAGCGATGATAGACCTTGAGTGGTGGGGAAGGGGACACTAGTGGCATCGAAGAGTGGGTTCTCGAAGGTTTCAGGGTTTTTAAGGTAAAAGCGAAGCAAGATCGTAAAGGATTCTTTATTTCAAGATACGAAAAAGGGCGGTGATGGGGAGCAGTATAAGAAATTGGTAGAGCAATATCGTATTTTTGAGTTCCTTGCTGGGTTAAATTTTGAGTTGGCTCACGTACAAATTCTCAGTAGAGACGATTTGCCATCTCTTAATCATGTCTAATCTTATGTTCAGAGTGAAAAGAGTATGAGAGATGTGTCAAAACCTATAGTTATAGATAGATCTGCTCTTGTCTCTTTCTCTGCTCCCCAGAGATATAATCATTATGGTAGACAAGAACACACTAAGGAGAAGTGTTGAGATTTAATTGGTCGACCTCTGGAGTTTAACCACTCGAGTTCTTCTACTATTCATAGTGCAACTATTGACCACTCTACGTTTACGGGCCCCATCGTTTCTTAAAGCCTACCTACACTGCTAGTTTAGTATATGTCCCATAAGAGTTCTCTATCTTCTATGGTCACTGTTTCCAAAGAGGAACTAGAATATCTTCGACGCCTTATGGCTAGTTAGAAGGACCTTCAACTACTTCCACTTTTGCTCAGTCAGGTATCATTAGTTCTGCTCATCATGTGTCTACTTCTATGTCTTGTCCCTCCCTACTGGATTATTGATTCTGGTGCCTCTGAGCACGACTGGTATGCCCTCCTTATTCTCTTCCTATTTTGTTTGTTCTGGTCGAGATGAGGTTTGTATTGCTGATGGTACACTTTCTACTTTTTCCGGAAAAGGAAGTGTTACTATTTCTCTGAATTTTTCATTATCTTCAGTTCCTCATGTACTTAAGTTTGCAACCAACCTGTTATCTGTTAGTTCCATTACAAAACGTATGAACTGTAGTATCACATTTTTTCCTTCTTACTATGTTTTTCAGGACTTGACGATTGGCATTGGATGTGAAGTCGTGGGCCTCTATCTCCTGGATGGAGCTTCAATTGTTTCAACAACACTTCAGTCTAGTACTAGTAGGAGTATAGTAAAAAAAGGACATCTTATGTGTTGGCATGCTTTCCTTGGTCATGTTTCTTTTCACTATTTGACAGTTATTTTTCCAGCTCTTTTTTCTTCTTTGTCTTTGTCTAAACTTCGGTGTGAAGTCCGTGAACTCGCAAAACATTGTAGGACATCTTTCCCTGTAAGTGGTAATAAAAGTTCTTCTGTTTTTGGTATTATCCACACTGATGTTTGGGGTCCTCTTATTATTTGTGTTTGCCTATCGGTATTTTGTTAGCTTTGTTGAAGGTCATTGCTGGCGTATTTGGATTTATCTTATGAAGTCCAAAGATGATGTGTACCCCATCTTCAAAACCTTCCATTAAAATGGGACAAACTCAATTTGAAAAAAAAAACGTGAAAGTTCTTGTATCTTATCAAGACGGATAGTATATGTACAGTGCCTTGAAAACCTACTTGGATTAAAATGGAATTGAACAATAAAATTCTTATGTTTACACTCGCAATAAATGGAGTAGGTGACCATAAAAACTGACATCTTTAAGAGGTAATAAGGTCTCTTTTCTTAGGTGCTAATGTACCTAAATCTTTTTAGTTTGAAGCTGTCTTATCTGTTGCATGTTTCATTAACCGTATGCCTTCTCGCGTTCTCAACTTTAAAACCCCATATCAACTCCTAAAACTAGATCGCCTTTATTTTTCTATTCCTCATAAGGTGTTTGGTTGCGTTTGCTACATTTGTAAATTAGGACCACATTGTATTAAATTGGATCCAAAGGCCCTGAAGTGTATATTTTTTGGGTGCTCTACATCTCAAAAATGGTACACGTGTTATCATCTCCTCACTAAATGGAAATTTGTCTCTGTAGAATAATGATATTAGATTGAGATGCTTTATTACATGAGCTGGGTCCCTTTATATAAGCAGGGGCCAAGATAGAATCTACTAACTTATCCGACGTGCCAACATTAATACTAAACCATATACTAACTCTAATGATTAGTGACTTAATAAATAATTTCTAACACTCCCCATCAAGCTGGAGCATAGATACCATTTATGCCCAGCTTGGAACAAATCTTGTTCATGGTACTCCTGTCAAGGGCTTTGGTGAAGATATTAGCTAGTTGACTCTGAGAGGATACATATGGTGTAGAGATCTCCTTGCTGAGTACCTTTTCCTGAACAAAGTGACAATCTACTTCTATATGCTTCCTGCGTTCGTGAAACACATGATTGCTGGCTATATGAATAGTAGCTTGATTATCACAATACAGTCTTACTGGATCTTTGACTGGCATCCCAAGGCTCTCAAAAAACCTTTCGACCATACAAGTTTACATGTTGTTGAAGCCATATCACAGTATTTTGCCTCAGCACTCGATCGGGCAACTACACCCTATTTCTTACTTTTTCAGGTTACCAGGTTTCCACCTATTTAAAATTACTAATTATACTTGTAGATTTGATAATGTTATCATGTTTTGAGTTTTGAATTATATATTGTTCCATCTTGGTTTACGATTCTATTTTATATAAATGATTTTAACTGATGAAAATGTAGTATAAAAGTATTACTGTTATTTTCCTGGTTATTTGGTTGTTTTACACCTATGTTATTAGTCTAGTTCACTTGCTGGGCTTTTGTTGAAAGCTCAAGATATGCACTATGTTTTTTTTTCAACTTACCCCGTAGAGGATGTCGAGTACCTCTGGATCCTTTAGATGTTGATCCCTACCTGATATTGCGAGGGCGAACGAAGAGTTCATAGACTAGTGGTATCCTATTTCTTTTTGGTACTGAGTAGATGAGATGGAACCGTCATCGTTTTATAGTGTCTTTTTAGTCTTATCTTCTTTTTGAGTAATTGTATTTATGTATCAAGCTATACAGTTACTTACTATTATCACACTTTGTTCTGTTTATATTATAGTGATCATGTATATATGAGCAGCATGGTTGGTTCCTCTTAGATTCTTCTGTCTTAATCGTTTAATTGTTAATTAAGTAATTAGAATATAAATCTTAATGAATCGACTTAGTTCTGATCTATTTTGTATACCAAAGCTTGAAGTTATTTTAATAGCTTCTGATCCGGGTATTTAAATGGTTAGGCATTAGATAGGTTTCCCACTCACCCTCGATTCGAGTGTTGAGAATTGGGGTGTGACAGTAATATGGTCTATTCCTGTTATGTTTTGCTTTAAGTGATTTTATATATAAATGGGTGGTACGGCTAGGTTCTTTTAAGCTTAAGTCGTCACCTCCTCTTCTTCCCCAATTCTTTTCTCTCTTCTTTATGAAACCCTAACTAACTAACATAAAGCATTGTTGGTTTTACTTATGCCTATAGAATTATCCTTTTAGTTTGATAGGTACACGTTGATCACTTTGTACTCCAGAACCTTGTCTCCACTTTAGCCACCCAACACTAATCCAATGGGTCATATCTTCACCAAATTCTCTATCTTTATGGATAAACAAACCAAATAATGAAATTGGTCGCTTTGGCGTATTTATTGCCCATTAGTCTTAACTAATGTCTCATCCATATAAGTGCCTTTACTAAAGTTGCATTGTGTGCATTCTATTTTGGTTCTACTTATCTTATAACCCTTAGTTTCTAAAGTATCCCTACATAGTTCTAGTTTTGCATTTGCGCCCTCTCTCGTCTCATCAATCAATACATTATCTGCAAATAACACTCACAAAGGGACATGTCCTTCAATGTGAGCAGTTAATCCATCCATACATAATGCAAAGAAGTACAGGTTTAGGGCCAATCTCTAGTGCATACCCATTGTAACTAGCAACTCACTTGTCTCACCATTAATTGTTCTTACACTAGTTACCACTTCAACATGTCTTTAATAATGTCATGTTGCTTGGAATTCTTTTTCTTTTTCCCTAATACCCTCTAAATTAACTCTTTTGAGCTTTATCATATAATTTTTCTAAGTCAATAAAAATCATGTGTAAATTCTTCTCTTTTTTCGGAACTTCTCCACAAATTGTCCAAGTATGGAGATAACCTCAATGGTTGGCCTCCCTAGCATGAAATCAAACTGGTTTTTTGATCTCATTGTTTCTTGTCTTAATATTTTCTCTATTACTCTCTCCCACCATTTCATAGCACGGTGTAGAAGTTTAATCTCGCTATAGCTAGCGCAATTTTGTACATCTCCCTTATTCTTATAAGTAGGTACCATAGTACTTCTCATCCGCTCATCTGACATTTTCTTAGTGTCCAAAATCTTGTTGAAGAACTTAGTTAACCGTCATAATCTAGTTTCTTCCATTCCTCTATTACCATCTGGTCCTAGAGATTTTCCTGTCTTCATGTTAGCCAAAACTTCTTCACTCCTGTATCCTTAATCTTATGGGAGTTTATATGGCATCTAGTCTCTCTAGGAGTAGTGTCTCCTAGTTTCAAGCTCCCTATGTAGCCTTTGTTTCATAGTTTCGAAACATAACCCCTCCATCTTTTTTTGATCTGCTTATCCTTTACCAAGACTCTCTGGTCTTCGCTCTTAATGCATTTAACTTGATCTATTCCCCTAGTTTTCCTCTTTCTCAAATTTTCTAGTTCATAGCTACGTTTTTTTATCATTTCATGTTCACAAACCTATTGTATAATTCATCATATGCCTTATTTAAGCATATCATATTTAAAATATCCTAGAACATGTAGCATCATGATCACATGCATCTCAATATAAAACACCATTTTTTTTTATCGGTAAAAGATCGATATAATAAAGAAAGGGCCGAGATAGCCCTAAAGACTATACAACAAAACTCACAAAAAGAAGGGACAAAAAGCTACAATCCGCCCTCTACAACCCGAGGAAAGGAACCACACTTAGGATATCAAACGCTCCCACCGGACTACAAAATTGTCAAATCTGAAAGCCTTGAAATAGATAGATTGGTTAAAAATAGATAGTAAAACACAATTGTGTTACTGTAAAATGGTTAAAAATAGATAGATTGTTTTCTGTTAGGACGTTGCATGGGGCAAGTGGTTTTGATGATAATTTCTTGACCATGAATACACTTATACTGTTGCATGCGTGACAAGGATGCTGGCAGTGAACCCACTAGCCACTGGGAATAAAATAGTACTAAATCTTTAGAAATTCTATTTAATAAAAGACACATTTGAATGTGCTATGATTATATGTTAATAATCATGTTTACAGCTTGCTGCTTGGATCTCCATTCAGGACTCTCAGGACTTAATAGTAGTCTTGTGTATGTCTACCTTCAATGGAAATTGTAATGCATTGTAGTAAACAGATGATACTTCTATGTAAGAAATTTCTTAATATATTTTTCCCCTCTTTTCAGCCTGACAGGACTCAAAAAGCTCTCACTTCCGACAAAATATTTAGTTCTTCATTTTTTGATTGTTGGTTCCTTCTACTCTGTTCTTGATGAATCGAATGAGCACTTCAGAATTGACTTTCTCATTAAACATTGTTCCTATATCATGCATAAAACCATAAGATAACAGATGTATCTAGCTTATCAAATGGTGCAGTGAAACCATAATAATTTAATTTTTGAAAAAGAACATGACAATTGAGGCCTAAAAGTTGTGTTGGCATTCTGCAACACCCTTAGCCAACACGAGATGTTTTAAATTTTAATTTTTTTTGTTTTTTTTATAAATATGACGACCTTTTAGAATGTGGTGCACCCTTATTACCAAGCTTCTCATTGGTTGAATCTACAGCTTATATTTTTTGATCCTGATAAAGGATTAAAACCTTGGTATCGCTGTAATACTCGGATAGCACTAAAGTTGATGAAAGGCAGTACCAACTCAGCTGAGTTGCACAAAATTTAGGACTTAGGTGAATTATTACATAAACAACTTATATCGGTACCCCTCAAAAAACCAAGACAACTCACATGAAATTATAAACCCTTTTACCAATCTCTATAAGATGGTAGGGAACACCGTTTTTGGGCTGCAATGTGTTTATGGGGTCATGGGCTAGTGAATATTTATTAATCATGATTGCCTTAACAGTATCTATAATCTATTCACTTTTTGCTTAATATTCTATTTACCGGGTGTTCAATCTTAAATAAATTGAAATCATGTTTTCTTCCTATGTGTCAACATAGGATGTTGTTACTCATATCCAGTTATACTTTATTTGTTGTTTCCAGGCATTGTCTTAAAGCTTACCATCCTCAATGTGTGGGGAAAGATCCTACATTCTTGGAAACTGGAGAGCGCTGGACATGTAGTAAGTCAATTAGCACTTTCTCTGTACCCTTACTTTCTTTGCATTCATTTCTGTAAATTACAAAAGCACTCTCTACCTATTGGGTAGACCATGCACATGTATGGTACATACAGCTCAAATCTGCCATTTGGTGGGTCTCACCCATGACATCTTGCATGCCGAATGTCAATCTGTCTTGAATCCTACTGTCTCAGATTCTTTTGGACATTAAAAGAGCAATTCCGAACATTCCTGAGACAATGTTCACTGAAACTTTTGTTGTTTTAATATTTGCCTCTTCAAGATATGTAACACTTGAATAATTTGAAGGCACCAGTTGAAAGTAATTAACTTTTTTTCTTATCCGATAGGTTGGCATTCCTGCTTCATTTGCAAAAGATGCCCGGAGTTTCATTGCTTTTGTTGTCCGAATGCCGTATGCAAACGCTGTATTAAAGCTGCTGAGTTTGTGCAAGTTAGAGGAAAGAAGGGCTTCTGTAATCACTGCTTAAAGCTTGTGCTTCTCATAGAAGAAAATGTGGATGTTGACTCCGATGGGGTATGATTGCTGTCCAACAAATTCTCATACAAGATTCAAAAAGTTTCATACTACCTTTTTGCCTTTTATGATGAATCACTTTTTGGAGTGCGACTTATTGTTTCATATCTGTCACCTTCTCCGATTTTTAAAATCTAAGTGCCTTCTTCAATTCTAGAATATTTTGAAAATCTCTAAAATATCATGAAAACATTGAGGGGGGATGAAAACTCAACAGTAACTTGGATTCTATGTAACAAGGAAATGGCTCTTCCAAGGTTTTTTGTTGTGTCAGACATGTATGGACATAGATATGCATGTCGACACATCCTGACAGTGTCACCCTTTATTTTAATGATTTTTAGATATGAAAAGGATTTCTGAAAGAGGGTTGATGAATTCCATCCTCTATATAATATTCTTTTAAGTTGTTAACCTTAGCTATAGTTGTTTTACAATTTTCCTCTTTGGGTGATTAACTTCCTATTAATGAGAGGGTCTACTGTCAAGACCTTTTCCAAATCCACCGTCCAAGCAAAGGCTTCGACTCTAGGAGGAGCATTAATACCCCAGATTTTCGCAACCAGAGCTCTTTCCTCCGAGAATCCAGCAATAATATTATAATGATATTTTACTGAGAATGCCCCTTTGGATTCCCTTTCCAAACCCGCTTGTCTATCCCCGTTGAGGGAATAAAGACCTCCTCAAGTCTAGCAAGAGAAGTCATGCATTCGTGTATTTCTCTAGCAAGCAGATTCCTACGAAACACCGAAAACGAAATAATCCTATCACCCCTAAGGAAATCTCTCTAAATCTTCTCAAGGTGGTTAACAACACGGGCCGACATCTTGAACATAGACATAAAGTAAACGGAAGACTTGCTAAAGTGCTCTTGATAAGGGTAATTCTGCCTCCAAAGGACATGAAGCTCTTCTTCAAAGCCTCTAATTTCCATTCAATTCTTCCAATAATCGGGGCCTAGATACTGCATGATCTATAGCCGGCTCCAATGGGCAGACCCAAGTAAGAAATCACAGAGGTACCTAGCCTGCATCCCAACTGTCTAGCACATTTTTAAAAAATGTTTGCTTCATCTTTCCCTACTCCAATGACCAAGGTCTTCCTAAGATTGATTCAAAGGCCTGATACCACCTCAAAACATCTTAGGAGTCCCCTTTGGACTGTCATCTGATACCGTACATGCACCCAAGAACAACATTGTGTCATCAACAAATTGGAGATTATATATAGGTGTGGACTTCCAGTTGCCCCAACCACTTTGTTATTTTGATCAATCTACTTAAAGCCTCTTCCACAATGATAAACAAGAGGGGAGACAGTGGATCACCTTGCCTCAGCCTTCTTGAACAATTAAAAAACCTTTGGGAGAACCATTCAGCAACATAAAAACGGATGCCGAAGAGACACACGCCATAATCCACTTCCTCCACCTGTCCCCAAATCCTATTCTAACCAACAGTATTCAAGAAAGCTCTACTCAACGTGGTCATAAGTGTTTTCTAGGTCCAACTTACAAACAGCCCCCTACCTTTTCATTTCCTCTCCTTGTATTTGATGCATTCACTTGCAATGAAAACCCTGTCGAGAATTATTTGACCCCTTATGAACAAGGTACTAAATTTTGATGTTGAGGTATGTTTACTTCCTGGGAAAGGGAAATTTCGATGCAGTGTGGAAAAAATGCAATTTGTAGGGAAATGATGGAAATATTGGGGAATATTTTGTTGAAATTTTAAGAAATGATAAAATAAGTATGAAAACGCCTCATAAGCCATGTGAATATAATAAAAAACCATATTGAGTGTGGAAATGAATGTTCATAGTGTTTTGTTACATGCTAAAGTAGGTATCTAAAAGCCTAATAGTAAAAGGCGACTGAAATTACACATGAAAATGATTATAATCACTAAATCATGTCACATTAAGAATATATATCAAATTAAAAAAGTACATGATACTTCACAATTGAGGTCAGCCACATAGATAGTGCATGCCACGTGGCATTTTAAGGGGAGGTCACACCAAACTTTGTATGAGGCTCGTCCTCAAACAAGCCTAATTCATATATATAGTTTTTTGGATAAGCTAGCTCCTATATATAGTTGCTATATTGGGCAAATCACAGGGTTTGACATTCTTTTATTGTCAAGCATACAAGGATTTAAATTTCGATTTCGATTGGATTTCGGCCCAGGTCGAAACCGAAATTTTGGGTAAATTTTCAGTAAAATCTTGGGAAAAATAACGTATGCTTCATGGTAAGATTATATAAAATCCCTTATAGGAACAAAATCTTATTTTTTTGATAAGGAAACAAAATCTTATCTCCTTCACTCTTTACAATCCTTAAGATAAGGAAATCTTAATTTATGCCTTAATTGTTGGAAAAAAGGTATTAAGTAATTCATTTTCTATTTAAATTGAGTACTTACCCGAAATTTCAGAATTCTTTGAGTTTCGATTTTGGTAGAGGTCGGAGCCAAAATTTCAGCTGTTTCGATGAAATTTAGAACCCTACAATCATATCAATTGGTAAGGCCTGCAACAGGTTATTAGCATCTTTAAGGTACACAGTTCACACCGTTGGATGGTCATCAAGGTTTGTGTGATGTGAATCTCAGGAACCACAATGTGAATTTATAAAATGCTAACAACAACATTGTTTAATTAATAAATGTCCCAATTCCTATCCATATGTATTATTTAATATTAATAAGGAGACATTGATGTAGATGGGGTAAGATATTGTCGATAAAACGGATATAGCCTTGCCGAAAACAAAAAGAAATAGAAAGAAATAAAGATAGACTATGTACATTTGGTGTAGTGATTTAGATTGTAACTAGTAGAGAAAGATTTAAGGAGAAAAGAAGAGAAATAGTTGTGGAGGCGAAAGAAGGTGAAGTAGATTAGGGTTAGAGAGAGAAGTCGTGGGAAAGAGAAGAGGTTGAATTGTTATTCAATCTCTCTCTCTCATATATATATACACGATGGGGAAAATCCCTACAAAGACAAAAACATGGAGTTAAGTAGTGGGCCCACTTAAATCCCACAAAACATAAATTGTGGGTTAAGTAGCTGGCCCACTTAACCCTCCTATAAAAAAATAAGCTACCTATGTGGGAAGTGGGACGCAACCCACTTATGGACACCCACGTGGGTGTAAAACATAAACTCCAACACTCCCCCTCAAGCTGGTGCGAAGATATCCGTCATGCTCAGCTTGCCGATCAAAGTATAAAGAATTGACTTGTTCACCTTCTTTGTGAGTATGTCTGCAACTTACTCCTAGGTTCTCACATAAGGAGTACAAATCAATCCTTGTTGAAGTTTTTCTTTGATGAAGTGACGATCAACTTCAATATGCTTGGTCCTGTCATGCTGGACTCGGTTATGAGCAATGCTAATGGCGGCTTTGTTGTCACAATAAAGACTCATCGGCTCTGCCACCTGGAGTCCCAGCTCCTCAAGCATTGTCCTCAACCAAATGAGCTCATATACATCATGTGCCATGGAGCGGAATTCAGCCTCTGCACTAGATCGAGCTACAACCGGCTACTTCTTACTACGCCAGAAGACAAGATTCCCTCCGACTAGGGTACAATAACATGACGTAGGCCGACAATCTGTAACTGCGCCTGCCCAATTTGCATCAATATATGCTTCCACTCGAAAGTGTCCGTGACGCCCGAACAGTATGCCACGGCCTGGAGAGCCCTTGAGATAGCGAAGAACTCTGTAAGCTGCCTTAAGATGCGATGACCGTGGTGTGTACATAAACTGACTGATGATACTCACATCATAAGAAATATCTAGACGAGTGTGTATTAAGTATATCAACCTGCCAACCAATCGCTGAAACATAGCAATATCTTCAAGCGGATCGCCTTCTTCAAGAGTTAGCCGATGGTTCTGATCTGTCGGAGTCTCTGTTGGTTGAGCTCCCAAATACCCCGTTTCACTCAGTAGATCCAATACATACTTCCTCTGAGATATGAAGATACCTTTCAATGACGGAGCAACTTTAATCCCCAGAAAGTATTTCTGTGGCCCTAGATCATTCATTTCAAACTTGGAGGACAAGAAGGTCTATGGCCGCTTTATATCCATGGGATCATTCCCAGTGATGACAATGTCATCAACATAGCCTATCAACGTAGTGGAACTAGTCTGATGGTGCTTCACAAATAACGTTTGACCGGCTTAACTCTGTTTATAGTCACTCGTCTGATCGCACTGTTGAACTGCTCGAACCATGCTCTTGGGGACTGCTTTAGCCCATAAAGGGCTTTCTTCAACTTACACACCTTGTTGTCACTTCCAGCAACTTTCAACCCAGGTAATAGCTTCATGTACACCTTTTTCGTCAGATCTCCATACAGAAAGGCGTTCTTCACATCTAGCTGATGTAAGGGCCATGACAGGTTGGCCGCTAAGGATAGAAGAACTTTGAGTGAGTTCATCCATGCTACTGGTGCAAATGTCTCTTGATAGTCGATCCCATAAGTATGAGTGAATCCCTTGGCTACAAGCTGTGCCTTGTACCGTTCGATTGATCCGTCAGCTTTATGCTTCATTGTAAACACCCATTTGCACCCCACAGGTTTCTTTCCTCTGGGTAATAGGACAAGATTCCATGTTTTGTTTTTCTCAAGAGCCTGCATTTCATCCATTATAGCTTCTTTCCACTTTGGGTGACTGAGTGCATCAGCGACACTGGAACACAAAGAAATAGAGGATGCAACACTAACAAAATTCTGATAAGACGGGGATAGAGATTGGTAAGAAACATAATGAGAGATACGGTGCGCTATACATGTACATGTTGTAAATAAGGTTGTAACCAGTAGATGAAGGTTGTAGATAGAAGAGGGAAAAAGTGTAATGGAGGCGGAAGGTGGAGAAGGAGATTAGGGTTAGAGAGAGAAATTGTGGGAAGAGGAGAGAATGAATTGTTAATTCATTCTCTCTCACACACTGTATATATACATATATGATGGGGAGAAACCCTACAAAAGAGAACACTATTCACGTGATACTATTCATGTGAATAGTGAAAACCCAAAAAAGGCCCCACGTGGCAAGTGGGACGCAACCCACTTGAGACACCCATGTGGGTGTATTACATAAACTCCAACACTCCCCCTCAAGCTAGTGCGAAGATATCCATCATGCCCAGCTTGCCAGTCAAGGTATGTGTTCTCACATACGGAGTACAAATCAATCATTGTTGAAGTTTCTTTTTGATGAAGTGACGATTAACTTCAATATGCTTGGTCCTGTCATGCTGTAATGGGTTGTGAGCAATGCTGATGGCAGCTTTGTTGTCACAGTAGAGGCTCATCGGCTCTGTCACCTGGAGTCCCAGTTCCTCAAGCATGGTCCTCAACCGAAGGAGTTCGCACACACCATGTGCCATAGAGTGAAATTCTCTCTCTGCACTAGATCGAGTTACAACTGGCTGCTTCTTGCTTCGCCAAGAGACATGATTTCCTCCAACAAGGGTACAGTATCCTGACGTAGATCGACGATTAGTAACTGAACTTGCCCAATCTGCATCAGTATATGCTTCCACTCTAAAGTGTCCATGTTGCCCGAACAGTATTCCACGACTCGGAGAGCCCTTTAGGTATCGAAGAACTCGATGAACTGCCTCAAGATGTGATGACCGTGGTGCATGCATAAACTGACTGGAGTATTTCAGTGGCCCCAAATCCTTTGTCTCAAACTCCGAGGACAAGAAGGTCTTCAGCTTCTTTATCTCCTTAGGATCATCCCCAGTGATGACAATGTCATCAACATAGACGATCAGTGCTGTGGTACTAGTCTGTTGGTGCTTCACAAACAACGTGTGATCGGCCTGATTCTGCTTGTAGCCCACTCTTTTGATCGCACTACTAAACCGCTCGAACTATACCCTTGGAGATTGCTTTAGCCCATACAGGGCTTTCCTTAACTTGCACACCGTGTTGTCACTTCCAACAAGTGTCAACCTAAGTGGTAGTTTCATGTACACCTTTTCTATCAGATCTCCATGCAAAAATGCATTCTTCACATCTAGTTGATGTAATGGTCAGGACAGGTTGGCAGCTAAGGATAGAAGAACTCTGACTGAGTTCATCTTGGCCACAGGTGCAAAAGTCTCCTGATAGTCTATCCCATATGTCTGAGTGAATCCCTTGGCTACGAGTCGTGCCTCATATCGTTCGACTGACCTGTCAGTTTTATGTTTCACTGTAAAGACCCATTTGCACCCCACAGGTTTCTTTCCTCTGGGTAGTTGAACAAGTTCCCATGTTTTGTTCTTCTCAAGGACCTGCATTTCATCCATCATAGCTTCTTTCCACTTTGGGTGACTAAGTGCGTCTGCAACACTGGAAAGCAAAGAAACATATGAGGCAATACTGACAAAATTCTGATATGACGGAGACAGAGACTGATACGAGACAAAATGTGAGATAGGGTGTTCTGTACAAGTACGTACACCCTTCCGAAGTGCAATAGGAAGGTCAATATCAGTGCTCATGTGATCATCAGAAGTAGGAGATGCATGTGGCTCAAGAATAGAAATATGAATTGAGGCAGGGACAGAAGCAATACCTGGAATTGGATTCGAGGGGAGACTTGCAATTGTAGGCGCAGGGACAGTGGCTTGTCCTTTCTTCTTGGTTCTGACATATACACGCACATTAGCTGCAGTAGTGGAAGTGTCCTTGTCATTAGACTGAGGTCCCGACATAGGAATAGAGACATGCAGAGGGCTGGGGACACTCTCTTCTGCAACATCATGCTCCCCCTGAAGAGAGGTCTGCTCACCAAGGAAGGGGATGGACTTAGCGAAGGTGACATCCATAGAGATGAAGCAATGACGGGTAGCAGGATGATAACATTTGTACCCTTTTTTATTAGAGTGTACCCCAAGAAGATGCACTTTAAGGCCCGTAGATCTAACTTGTCCCTCGAAGAACAATGAATATGGACATAACAAACACACCTAAAGACCTTTGGAGGAACAACGAAAGCCGGGCGGTCAGAAACCAGGAGAGATAGGAGAGTCTGAAATCCGAGAACCCGAGAGGACATACGATTGATGAGGTAAGCAGCAAGTAAGACAGACTCAGACCAATAGTGTTCAGGAACCTACATGCCTAACTGGAGAGCACGCTCAACTTCAAGAAGGTGACGATTTTTTCTCTCAGCAATCCCATTCTGTTGAGGTGTTGAAGGGCACAAGGTCTGATGAACAATGCCATGTGAAGCAAAGTAGGATTTCAGACCCCCATCGAGGTATTCCCCCCATTGTCAGAGCGAAGAATCTTAAGAGTGGTATGGAACTGAGTGGTAACCATCTTATGGAAATCTTGGAAAATGGAGAATACAACATCTTTAGTTCGTATAAGGTACACCCAGGTACAACCACTTAAGTCATCTACAAAGGCAACAAAGTATCGATATCCAAACAAAGAAGTCACGGGTGCGGGGCCCCACACATCAGAATGCAGAATAGAAAAAAGAGTAGTACTTTTATTCTCGATAATGGAAAAACATAACGAAATTTTTTGGCCAGTTCACATGTTTCACAATGAAAGGGTGCAGAAACAAAAGAGAAAGTAGGAAAGACACGCTTTAAGACTGACATGACCTAGCCGGTTATGCCAAAGCATTACCTGGTCTTTATTGACTCTACTACTACTACTGATGTTAGACTGGTGTGTAGATGCAGGAACCGAAGAATTTAGGATGTATAAGCCACCGTCCTCACGTCCACTGCCAATCGTCTGCCTCGACTCCAGATCCTGAAACACACAGTGAGAAGGAAATAACGTTACATTGTAGTTAATACTTTTGGTAAGACTACTGATGGATAGTAAATTAGCGGTGAATTGCGGAACATGCAAAACAGAAGACAAAAAGAGAGTTGGTGTGGCATGAACATCTCCTTTTCCAGAGATAGAGGAATAGGTGCCATCAGCTATCCGAACTTTGTCACGACCAGAGCAAATACCATAACTAGAGAAAACGGAGGACATACCAGTCATGTTATCAGATGCCCCTGAATGAATGATCCAATAAGGGTTGGAAGGTACAGTAGATGCTGAAAAAAGCAGTCATAGTACCTGTGTGAGCAAATGCAGTCGTGGAAGTGGAGGCCTGGCCATTGAGTTGGGCCATTATGCGGCGAAGTCGCTCAAGATCTGAAGGAGAGAACGAGTCTGTGTCCCCATACACTGGTGGTGCGGTGTCCTGTGTGACTGAGTGCGCTGAGTGAGGTCCAATTTTTGCTGATTGACACTGACGGGAAGTCGGGGCTTGTCTTGGGGGACTTCCACGGAGCCTCCGGCAAGTGGCCTGGATATGGCCCCTGCGACCGCAGTGATCACACTTGGGTTTGGGTCAGTCCCCAGACTCCTTCAGACTGGATGTCTGACCCTTATGATTGGTAGCAGCCAAGGCAGAGTGGTCCTAAGTATCACTCCCACTGCGGAGTTGCATGGCAGAGCGGCGATTGTCCTCCCCCTGAATGTAACCATAGACCTGTGCTAGAAAGGTAGGAGCAGGATCCCTACCAAGGATTTGAAAACGAGCTCCCTCAAAGCTTAGATGAAGGCTGGAGAGAAACTGGAAGATCTGGGAATGTTCAACCATCGCCTTGAAGGACTTGACGTCATCTGCGCACTAGGGGGAGTAACTCTGGTAGTGATCGATCTCCTCCCATTTGTTTCGAAGGGAAGCATAATATGTACCAATCTTCATCTCCCTCTGACGAAGGCAAGATATCTCTTGTTCTAGTTCATAGAGCTTGGCGAAATTGCGCACCTGGGAGTATGTCTGAGATACGGCATCCCAAACATCTTTGGTCGTTGGTAGGAACATAAACCCTTTACTGATCCGGGTTTGCATCGAGTGTAGAAGCTAGGACATGGCAGTCATGTTCTCCATAACACAAATCCGATGAGATTTGTCCTTCGGATCTGGTTCTTTAGTTGTACCTGTCAGATACTCACTGTAGCCACGACCCCCAATGTACATGAGAGTGGAAGTCTTCCATTCCAAGAAGTTGGTGCTATCGAGCTTCATAGTGGTGATGCAGAGCTAAGGGTTGTGATCTCCATGAGAGCCATGAGTCACAGGACGATCCTCAAAAGAAGAGCCAGAAATCACAGATGTGGCCATGGGGGAACTCATCGGAGTAGGACCACAAAAAAATAGCAGGTAGTGTACCGGAGGCTCCTAGAAAACCAAAGCGAGGTCTAGAGGATCCCTAAAGGCCCAATGAGTGGTACGCCGAGGATAGTAGGGCCCAGAGAGGTCTGATTTTGAAAGAAAATCAAAACCGAAAAAGTAGCCGGGGGATTCGGGTGATTTTTGGAAACTAAGGATCCGACAGTCAGAATTCGTCGAATCAAGTTTCGAACTGTTCCAAGTGCAGTACTGAAGAGGGTGGCAAGGTTAGATGGGCCTGTTGTTGCGAGAATAACACAAAAATCCAAAAGCTGGCCTATTTTTGGAAACTGATGATCTGACAGTCAGAAAAATGCGATGCGACTTTCTGACAGTCCCTGGGTGAATAATTGAGGGGACGGCTAGGGTAGAAAACCCTACCGTGGTGCAGATCTCAAGAAAATAAAAAACCTAAAAATCCTTGAAAAATGTGTAGGCTGGAAAAACGCTGGAGAAGCTTGAGAAGAAGACAAACAGGATCTTTGATGCGGTTGAGGGAAAAAACTAACCAAGAAATAAGAGCCTCTGGTGTTTTGCCTTAGGATTAATCCCCGGATAGCGCAGGAATGATCTCTGCGATTTCCTCAAAAGTTCTCTTCGGCTCCGGATGGTCACATAACCCTCTTAGATCGGAATGGAGTCTCTAGGGGACAAAGACTCATGCCCTAGAGCTACCATGCTCTGATACCATGTTGTAAATAAGGTTGTAACCAGTAGATGAAGGTTGTAGATAGTAGAGGGAAAAAGTGTAAAGGAGGCAGAAGGTGATTAGGGTTAGGGAGAGAAATTGCGGGAAGGGGAGAGAATGTATCGTTAATTCATTCTCTCTCACACACTATATATATATATATATATATATATATATATATATATATATGATGGGGAGAAACCCCATAAAAGAGAACACTATTCACGTGACACTATTCACGCAACACTATTCACGTGAATAGTGAAAACCCAAAAAAGGCCCCACGTGGGAAGTGGGACACAACCCACTTGAGACACCTACGTGGTTGTATTACATAAACTCCAACAGTACACACACCTGTCCGAAGTGGAACGGGAAGATCTATATCAGTGCTCATATGGTCATCAGAAACAGAAGATGCACTTGGCTCATGAACATAAGTAGGAATTGAAGGAGTGACAGAGGCAATACCTAGAACTAGATCCGAGGGGAGACTTGCAGGAGTGGGATCAACGGCTTGTCCTTTCTTCTTCGTTCGGACGTAGATCCGCACATCTGTTGCAGTAGTAGAGGTGTCCTTGTCAATAATAGACTGAGGTCCTGACATAGGAATATTGGTGATATCTGTCTCAGGCATAGGAATAGGTGGGCATAGGAATGGTGGCACTCTTTTTTGCAATGTCAGGCTCCCCCTGAAGAGAGGGTTAGTCACCAAAGAAAGGGATGGACTCAGCAAAGGTAACATCCATAAAGATAAAACGACGACGGGTGGCAGGGTGATAACACTTGTACCCCTTTGATTGGACAAGCACCCCAAGAAGATGAATTTCAAGGCCCTTGGATCTGATTTATCCCTAGAAGAACGATGAATATGCACATATGACATAACAAACACACACAAAGACTTTAGAGGGAACAACAAAGCCGGGATGCTTAGGGAGCAAGAGGGATAGAGGAGTCTGAAATCTTAGGACACGAGATGGCATATGGTTGATGAGATAGGCTGCAAGTAAAACAGACTCCGACTAATAGTGTTTTGGAACTTACATGCCAAATCGGAGAGCACGCTCAACCTCAAGTAGGTGGCGATTTTCGCGCTCAATAGTTCGATTCTGCTGAGATGTGGAAGGACACGGGATTGGATGAACAGTGCCATGAGATGCAAAGTAGGATTTAAGGCCCCCATCTAAGTATTCCCCCCAATTATCGGATTGGCGAACTTTGAGAGGTGTGGAACTTGGTGGTGACCATTTTATGGTACTCCTGGAAATTGGTGAACACTGCATCTTTTGTTCGTATGAGGTACACCCAGGTACATCCGCTGAAGTCATCAACAAAAGTCACAAAGTATCGATATCCAAATAAAGAAGTCACAGGCGCAGGGCCTCACACATCCGAATACACAATGGAAAAAGCAACAATACTTTTATTTTCACTAATGGGAAAACAGTGTGACAATTTTTTGCAAGTTCACACGTCTCACAGTGAAATGAGATTGTAAAAATAGATGAAAAAGCAGGAAAGACATGTTTTAAGACTGATACTGGGACAAGACGTAGTCGGTTATGCTAAAGCATTAATTGGTCTTTATTGACTCGACTATTACTATTGATGCTGGACTGGTGCGCTGACGAAGAAACTGAATAATCCAAGATGTATAAGCCACGTCTTCCCGTCCATTGCCAATCGTCCGCCTTGAGTCCAGATCCCGAAACACAGTGAGAAGGAAAAAACGTTACACTGTAGTTATGACTTTTTGTGAGACTACTAACATATAATAAATAAGCAGTGAATTGAGGAACATGTATAACAAATGACGGACAGAGCTAGGGTGGCCTGGACATCCCTTGTGCCAGAGACAGGAATATGTGCCATTAACTATCCGAACTTTATCACGACTAGAACTAATACCGTAACTCGAAAATACGGAGGACATACTAGTCATGTGATTTGAAGCCCTTGAATCGATGATCCAAGAAGGGGTGACGAGAACAGTAGAGACGGAAAAAGCAGACCCAATACCTGTGTGCAAAGACAGATGTGTAAGTGGAAGCATGGCCGTTGAGTTGGGTCATCATGTGGCGAAGTCGCTCAAGATCTGCAGGAGAGAACGAGTTTATATCCCCAGAGGAGGTAGACGCTGGAGGTGCGGTGTCCTGAGTAACGGAGTGTGCCGAAGGTGATCCTTGTTTATCTGGGAGACACTGGTGAGGATTCAGGCCATGTCCTGCGGGATGCCCATGTAGCTTCCAGCAAGTTGTTTTTAATAAATTTTACTACATATACTATATCTTGGTCCTGATTGTAAAACGATACACACTTATGGCGGATCCCTCTTCATAACCCAGTTAACTAGAAACTCACTCGTCTCACCGGCAAGTATTCTCACATTAGTTACCGCTACCTCATGGATGTCCTTAATAATGTTAATATATTTGCTCAATACTTTAATTTTCCCCAATACCCATCAAAGTAACTCTATATGGAAACTATCATATGCTTTTTCTAAGGGAATAACAAGACCACATGGAGATTCTTCCTCTTTTCTTGAAACTTCTCCATTAATTGTTACGTGAGAAAATAGCCTTGATGGTCCATCACTCTCTCCATAGTTTCATAGTGTTACTCATAAATATGTTCCCATGGTAGTTGTTGCAATTTTCTAGATCTCCATTTTTTCTAGTATATAGGTACCACAGTTCATGTGGCATTTTTTTTGTCTCCAGAATATTGTTAATAGCTTAGTTAATCAGAACAATCCAATTTCTTCCATACACTTCAACACTCCTGTTGGAATGCCTTTGCTATCTTCATCTTAAGCTAAAGCTCCTCCAACTTCTATAATCCTAATTTTAACAAAGTTAGATTCCCTCTGGTTTCAATAGGATTAGTGTCTCCCTTTAGTCCTAAGACCCCCAATGTATTCCTTGAGTGATTTTTGAAAAGAATTCCTCCACGTTTCCTTGTTCTCCTTGTTCCTTACCAAGAATGAAATGAAGTAATAGAAACAATTGAAATTAGAACTTATCACAGAGTGACAAGGATGTGGACTGTAGATGATTTGATTTTCTTTTGACCCATCTTATTAAATTTGAGGTTAAAATTTCTTGTCTAATCTATCTCAAAACTGATTGAATAGCAGGAGATCCTTTGTTCCAAAAGTGTTCCTCGTGGAAAGTGAAGGGTTACCTTCATAACATTGTTGGCTTGGAACTGTGATATTGTAGTTTTGTGTTTGAGACCAAAGACCTTTGGTTTCTATCTGTTTTATTTTTTTTTGTCAACCACCCACTCAACTGGCTTTATTTCTGTTTTTCGCAGGGCAAGATAGATTTCAAGGATAGAGACACATACGAGTTTCTATTTATGGAATATTGGGAACTAATAAATGAGAAAGAAGGCTTAATTTTGGAAGATCTCCATTCAGCACATGCTCTATTGAAGAAGGGTGAGAGCTATAAGAATGGGTCCAATTCAGATAGATTTGTTGAAGGTGAAGAAGAGGATCAAGTTTCAATGTCTGATTTTGGTGATGATTTGGACGATCAAAGGGAAGAAGGGTCATTTTCGTTAGTTGAGGAATCCAAGGGGAAACAATATGGTCCGATGAAGACAATGAAGAGAAAGGTCAAGTCAAAGAAAACGGAGTTCATTGGGTGGGGATCAAAATCGCTAATAGAATTTCTTGCATCCATTGGCATGGACACAAGTAAACCCTTCTCCCAGTATGAAGTGAATGATATCATCAAGGAATATGTCAACAAGAACAAGCTCCTTCACCCGGAAAGAAAGAAGAAGGTTCTATGTGACTCAAAGCTCCAGTCTGTTTTTCGGAGAAAGTCAGTGAACCGAAATAAAATCTACGACCTGCTAGAATCTCACTTTGCTGAGAACCAGGAGCAATCAGAGGAGGATGAGTTCAGATACATTAGCGCAGAAGACAAGGAGGAGGGCATCTTGAAGGCTTTCAAAAGGCAGAAAAGGTCAAGTTCGGACAGAAGAACACATGAAAAAGAAAAGGTTTTGGAAGCTCAACGTAGCTGTTTTGCCTCTGTAACATCTAAAAACATTAAGCTGGTTTATCTGAAAAGGAGTTTAATTGAAGATCTGTTAAAGAACCGTGAGATCTTTGAATACAAAGTGTTGGGAAGCTTCGTGAGGGTCAAATATGATCCAAATGACTACTTACAGAGAAATTCCCACCAGCTCCTGCAAGTAACAGGTAATCTCTGTAATAATTGTTTACTTCATTGATAATTTAATTGCAATTGTCATGTTCTTCTGTCGAGTTGAGCTATAGTTAGAGTTCTATAGGCTGTAAATGCGGCCTATCAATGGTACAGCCAAACCCATTATAATCATTCAAGAAGTGGGAGTTTTATTGGACAATTCCACCTTATGCTATGTTGCATGATATCTTCTAAACGGGTGAAGTACGCCAGTTGACATGTGTTAGATTCTTATTCTGCATGGATTCAGGTGTGAAGCATTTGGATATCTTTTTTGATTCTTTCTTTTTTTTTTTGTCCTAATTGCACATGACATGAATTCCCATTTACAATAGGTTGTGGTGCTACTATTTTCAATAAAAAGCTTTCACGTGAAAATAAACTTGGACATGTTCTTATCACAAGCTATATGACAACCATTTATACCCATTATGAGGCCCATTGTAACCTCATTGTTATATTAAAATATTACCTTTTTAAATTATTTTAGATATATCGTAGAATCCACAGATCCCCTTTGTTTGGGATTCACTGGTGCCAGCACTTTAGATGCCCATGTGGAAGTCCCACACTGACACCCACATACCTTTGCAGCATAGCATCTCGGAGATGTGATGGGGATGATTTTTGGCATGGATATCCTAACTGGAACCCTTTGAATGTAGGGCTGTCAACAGATCGGGTTCGAGTCAGATCAGAGCCAAAAATGGTTCTGGTCCAGACCTGATTGGATTAGCTGATATGTGTTCCGGAATCGATCCAATAGAAACAATAGGACTCCCAGACCTGGTCGAATCCAATATGATAAACTCTCTCAACCCAATCCGCAAAAGCCAATAAGAATAGAAAAGATAAACAAAGCAAGTCGGAAAACCCCATAAAGTATATCAAACCTAGTAATCTTTAGAAACCCTCCAAATGAGCTAGTATAATGGTTTTCCCTTTCCTATCACAAAAAATACAGAAACCCTAAAAAGAAAAAGAGAACCAAAACAGATGGGTTAAATATGGGTGTTCTTTTTTTATAGGTAACAACGAGATTTATTAAAGGAAAATATGAATTATAGCAAGGGGAAATGCAGCCCAAAGAGAACTGCAAAAAGAAAAATACAAAAAGCCAGTGAAGGATGTAATTAAATGAAACATCAAAGGATATGTTGGGGTTTTTGGAAGGAACAGAACAATAGGATCTTTGATGACTGTAGGAAGAGTCTTCTGGAGATGTGTAGAGGCATCGGGCAATTGATGATTGAGTGGGTGTCTATTCTGCCTGATTTTCGGGAGGTCTCTTTCGAGGATTGTACTTGTAATTGGAAAAGTATTGTCGCAAACAACACTATATTTCACATGGTATATTGCCTTTTGCACCAAAAGGCTTGCTTGATCACGAAGCAAAGATGTCCACTAAGTCTGTGGGAAGCACCCATGACATGCTGAATAAAGACAAGAAAAATCCCCACAGATCCCAAGTGAAATCACAATGAGCAAGAAGACGGTTAACTCCCTCCTCTTGGAACTTGCACATCATACACTGGTTAGGATCATCATATTTTGATGGTTTAAATGATCCATAGTCAGAATTTTATTCAAGATGGCCATCCAAATGAAAACCAGCACTCTTGGCAGAATCGGCTTGTCCCAAATAAAATTCACTACTTAAGGTTATCATCTATGTTAGAGTCTGTTTTGTAATTAGGGGTATTGTGGTCTTTTTGCAGCCCTTAAAGTGATTGTTTGCTGACTGTTGGATGATGTCACACCCCCTAAATGGTGTTTTATTATTGGTTTTTGATGCCACAGCCTTGTTTTATTGTTGGTTTTTGTTGTTGTGTGATTGCTTCTGCAAGGTTAGTGTGACATTTGTGGTTGATTAAGTTGTTGGGTTTGGGGTCGGACCTTATATTACCTCTGTTAAATTGAATAGTACAAATTATTTGTTATGGCCACAATCGATTTAGTTTCTTTGTGTGCGAAGAAGAAGTTGAAATACATTACTGATGATTGATCCTCCATCTGATTGGTCGAGTGAGAATTCCTTAGTGATGACTTGGTTATGGAATAGTATGCAGCAGTCCATCTGCACAACTGTGATGTTTCTGGACATTGCTAAACAGGTTTGGGATGCAGTAAAGGAGACGTACTCACAGGAAAGGATGTATCTCGAATTAATTAATTGTTTGAGGCAATTTTCAATATGGAACAAGGTGACAAACCCCTTAGTGAGTACCATAACAACCTTTGAGGCATGTGGGAAGAGTTGCAGATGCATCAACCTCTCACAAATGATATCGAGTTGCAGAAATGTCAGAGGGAGGAATTCTAGGTTGCCTTGTTTCTCTCATGTTTGAATATTGAATTTCACTCAAATTAAGGGGCATATTCTTGCCAGTGAATCCCTTCTTAATCTCAACAACGTGTACGCGAGATTGTAGAGGGCAAAATATAGGAGTACCGACTTTAGGAACTGGTAGTTCCAAAGAGACTCCTTCCTTTCTACCTCCCGCATGGAAGGCTGAGTCTTCCAGGGGTGGTGAGAATTTTTCTGGTGGTCATGGTAATTTCTCTAGGGGTCGTAGTCATTCTTCTGGTGGACGTGGTGGTGGCAGAGAGCAATGGAAGTGTACATACTGTGATGTTGCTGGTTATATTGTTGATTACTGTTGGGATAAATGGGGAAAACTAGCATGGGCAAATCAGGCATTCGAGGAGGTACACCAGTCTTCTATAGAGAGTTTATCACAGACTTTCTCAGTAGTTAATTATGAAGGGAAGAATTCAAGCTCTACTTCTGTTTTGTGTGAAGAGTATAATCATCTGCTCCAGCAGATTCAATCTCTATCCATTGTTCCATCCACTTCAACTGCCATTTTGGCTAACTCAGGTACTTCTACATGTCTTCTTGCTTGAAAGTCCTCTCCACGGGTCATTGACTCGGGATCTCTAAACATATTCTTTTATGTCATCTAGTTTCTCTAGTTTTCATTCTTCAAATTCTAATGCTATTCCTGTTGATGGGTCTATATGTAAAGTTGTTGGTAGAGGTGATCACCCTACATCTTTGCTTTCATTATCCTCAGTTCTTAACATTCTTGATATTCCCTTTAATTTAATTTTTGTTCGCAAATTGACTAAGGTTCTTCAGTGTTAAGTAACTTTTTCTCTTCCGTGTTTTCTAGGACTTCACGACAAAAGTTATTGGTTGGGGGCATGAGTGCAATGGCTTGTATTACCTTTATAAGGATCCTAGAGCTGACGTAGCTGCACTTCATTCGATTGTGTCTCCATATTAGTGGCATTGTTGTTTGAGCGTCCATCACTTCCGAAGTTGACACAATTAATTCCTAAGTTGAGTCCTATGTCAGTATTAGAGTGTGATGCTTGCGAATTAAACAAACATAATAGAGTTTCCTTTTCTAGGCCAATTGATAGTAATAAGTGTTGTAATCTTGGATCGTAACCAGGATAAGAGATTAGGGTTAGAGATGGAAGAGATGAGAGGAGAAGAGAATTGGGGGAAGAGGAGAAATCGTGTAGAGCTTAGAATAGCCTCAACGATTTCACCCAATATATATGTTAAGTGAAGTTTTACAATATTACAAGGGCCCCCTGTAGAATATAAGATATTGCAAGTAGGTCCCTGACAACACTCCTCCTCAAGCTGGTGTGAAGATATCTATCATGCCCAACGTGGATAACAGGTGCTCTAAGATCCCTTTAGTAACACCTTTAGTTAACACATCTGCAACTTGATCAACAGTATGGACATATGGTGTGCAAATAAGTCCCTGACCAAGCTTCTCTTTGATGAAGTGACGGTCTACCTCAATGTGCTTTGTCCTGTCGTGTTGAACTGGATTATGAGCAATGCTGATGGCTGCTTTATTGTCACAATACAGTTGCATAGACCCTTTGACAGGATATCCGAGCTCACTGAGCATAGTCTTCAACCATAGAAGCTCACATACACCATGAGCCATAGAATGGTACTCTGCTTCGGCACTGGAGCGGGCAACAACTGGTTGCTTCTTGCTGCGCCAAGACACCAGATTACCTCCTACATACATGCAGTACCCTGATGTGGAACGTCTGTCAGTGACTGAACATGCCCAGTCAGCGTCTGTATAAGCTTCAACTCGCAGGTGTCCATTCTTACTAAACAGGAGACCCTTCCCTAGAGCCCCCTTAAGATAGCGTAACACCCAGTGTGCTGCCTCAAGAAGTGGAGAGCGAGGGGCATGCATGAACTGACTGATGATACTGACTGCGTATGCAATATCTGCTTGTGTCAGCGAAAGGTAGATGAAACGCCCAACAAGTCTCTGGAACTGGCCTGTATCAGCAATGGGATCCCCATCAACAGGATTCAGCCGATGTTGCTGCTCTATAGGCGTATCGGCTGGTTTAGCTCCCAAGTTTCCTGACTCTCGAAGGAGATCAAGTACATACTTTCTCTGTGTGATGAACACACCCTGCTTTGACCTAGCAACCTCAATGCCCAGAAAGTATCTCAAGGTTCCCAGATCCTTGATTTCGAACTCTGTGCCGATGTATTTTTTCAATCTGCAAACCTCAGCTGGGTCATTTCCCGTGAATACGATATCATCCACATACACAATAAGAGCAGTAAGACGACCTTGACTTCTCTTAATGAAGAGAGTGTGGTTCGCCTGACTCTGCGAGTAGCCAATCTTCTTGACTGCGGAACTGAACCTCTCGAACCAAGCCCTGGGTGACTGTTTAAGCCCATACAAGGCTTTCTTCAGTCTGCACACAAGTTCCTTACTCCCAGTCAGACTGAACACCCCGGAGGACCTGTCATTTAGACCTCTTCCTCTAGATCACCATGGAGGAAGGCATTCTTGACATCCAACTGGTGGAGGGGCCAAGAAAAATTTGCCGCGAGAGATAACAGAACTCGAACTGAGTTCATCTTGGCCACAGGAGCAAACGTCTCCTGGTAGTCAATCCCATAAGTCTGTGTGTACCCTTTTGCAACGAAACGGGCTTTGTACTCGTCGATGCTTCCATCTGCTTTGTATTTCACTGTATATGCCCACTTGCACCCAACGGATTTCTTTCTTCTAGGCAATGGAACCAAATCCTAAGTACCATTCTTTTCTAGAGTTGTCATCTCCTCTAGCATGGCTGCTTTCCACTGAGGCTGGCTGAGGGCGTCTGAGACATAGGATGGCAAAGCGACCCTGGATAGGGAAGTAGCAAATGCCATGTAGGATGGTGAGAGTTGTTGATAGGAAACAAAGTGAGAGATAGGGTGCTTGGTAACATAGTTTCGAACATCCTTCCGATGAGCAATAGGTACATCAATGTCTATGGGAAGGATAGTAGGAGCAACAGAAATATCGTCATGAGGATCACTGAGGACACGATTACCTGGATCGAGTTGGATTTCCTGGCAGTAAGCTTGGATGGTGGATTGTTTCTCTTTTTGATGTCGTCTGGCATATGTCTTCAGCTGCGGATCCTGTGGCACAGTGTCAGTATGAGATGAGGACAAGAAGACAGGAGACTCATCAGCCAAATCAAGGGGTACTGGTTGAGGAATCTCCCCCTGTGGAGGTATCGGACTCTCGTCAATACTCCCAAGCTCCCCTTAAAGAGAAGTCCGATCAACTGAGAAGAAGGGAAGACTCTCAAAAAAGGTAAGATCTGGAGAAACAAATTGACGAAGGGTAGGGGATGGAAACACCGATATCCCTTATGAGTGGACGAATAGCCAAGGAACACGCATCGAACGGCTTTCAGATCTAACTTGTCCTTCCTGTGATGGGCGTGAACACAGCAAACACAACCAAAGACCTTAGGTGGAATGGAGAACATAGGACAGGAAGGAAACATGAGTGAATGGGGAGACTTCAACCCCAAGACACGAGAGGGCATCCGATTTATCAAGTAGGATGCCTTCAACACAGTGTCAGCCCAATAACCCTTGGGTACCCTAGTACCAAGAAGAAGTGCCTGAGCAACCTCTAGGACATGGCGATGCTTTTGCTCAGCGTTCCCATTCAGTTGAGGTGTATCGGCACATGAAGTCTGATGAAGAATTGCATGCTCCTCAAAGTAGGAGGCAAGGCCACTGTACTTGTATTCCCCTTCATTGTCAGTGTGTAGGACTTTTAGGGTGGTGCCCAATTGATTGCACACCATTTTATGGAAGGTCTGAAAGATAGTATGCACCTCATTTTTTGATTTCATAAGGTAGATCTAAGTGTAACGAATGTAGTCATTTACAAAAACCACAAAGTAGCGAAAATCAAAGATAGAAGTGGTGGGATTGGGTCCCCAAACATCAGAGTGCACAAGCTGTAAAGGAAATGTACTTTTTTATTACTGGTCGGAAAAGACATCCGACATTGTTTTGCAAGTACACAAGTTTCATAGTTGAACTCAAAAAATGGAATAGACGCAAACTGAGGTAACAGATTCTTCATGACTGAAAGCGGTAAATGACCTAGCCTGTTATGCCATCGCATTAACAGGTCTTTATTAACGTTAGAACTACTGACATTGGCACTAGACTGATGTGCAACAGAATATGAAGTCGGGTGGCTATCAAGCAGGTACAATCTACCATCCTCACGACCACTGCCAATCATTCACCTCGTCTCCAAGTCCTGAAAAACACATTGAGTAGGAAAAAAGGTAACACTGCAGTTTAGGCTCTTAGTAAGATGGCTAATAGAAAGTAGGTTAGTGGTGAATTTAGGAACATGAAGTACAGAGGATAAAGACAAAGTAGGTGTGGCAGAGATAGTGCCATTCCCTGAGATATAGGAGAAGTTGCCATTGGCCACGCGGACCTTGTCCTTACCCGCAGATATTATAGGTGGAGAAAAGGGATGACATACTAGTCATATGATCGGAGGCACCAGAAACAATGATCCAGGAATGACCAATGGGTGCCGTAGACACATGGTGGGCTGAATGAGATGTACCTGTCTGAACAAAGGATGATGTAGTGGGGAAAGGCCATCAAGCTGAGTAAGTAATTGTCGAAGCCTGTCAATGTCCATGCTAGAGAAGGCGTTGGACTGCCCAGAGGAAGGGGTCACATCAGAGGAATCTTGACTGGTGGCATGAGCGGCTAAGGTTCCATGTTTACTACCAGAGGGCTTCTTTGAAGAGCCTTGCTTCCCCCCAGAGAACTGTGCAGGACGACCATGAAGACTCCAGCAGGTCTCCCGAGTGTGGCGACACTTGCCACAGTGATCACATTGAGTCGATCACGATCATCAAGATCCCCATCCTTCTTGGATGTGGGTTTGCTCAATTTTTGAGTGGCCAATGCAAACTTCTCAGATAAATGAACATCAACATCTGTCTTAGAGCTCATGGTTCTCCTCATGCTGTCCTCGCGTTGGATGTTGGAGTAGACTTGTGCAATGGTCGGCGGCGGTGGATCTCTACCCAAGATGTTGGCTTGAACCTGCTCATAACTCTGGTTCAGGCCGCCAAGAAACTCTAATATGCGACCGCGCACAATCATCTTCCGGAACTCTGTAGCATCCTTGGTACATGCAGGGGTGTAGGTCTGGTAGTGATTTACCTCTTCCTACTTGCTGCATTAGTATGATCCCAAAGGAAGATCGCCTTGCTTCAGATGTGCTATCCCCAGCTGAAGTTCATACATCCTAGCAAAATATCCATCTCGGGAGTAGGTCTGAGATGCAGTGTCCCATATATCCTTGGCAGTCAGGAGAAAGAGGAAGCCTGTGTTGATCGATGGATTCATGGAGTGAAGCAACCATGACATGACCATCGAGTTTTCCGCTTCCTACTTCTCAAACGTGGCATCGGAGGAATCAGGTGCAGTGACGCGTCCAGTGATATAGCCGGCTTTGCCTTGTCCGGTGATGTACATCTTGGCAGATTGAGACCATGCGAGGTAGTTGGTCCCGTCGAGTTTCACCGTAGTGATCTGTAGGCCCGGGCTGTGATCACCATGACTTCCCAGACTGGATGGGGTAACAATGATCTCTGACTTGGCAGAAGATGACCCATCAGATGTACTCATGGTAGTAGAGAAGACTTTTTTGAGGAATAGAGCAACTTGGACTGATAAGAAATCACCCAAACTGCTGCTGCGGAAAATCACATTCTTTTTGAAACAACTCCTTTATAGATTTTCTGTTGGAGAAAAAAACCACCCGCGGGAAACTTATGAATGGTTCCGGAGACCTAAAAAGGTTCCTGGATAGGTGCGGTAGCACTAGGGAGAGGTTCTGGGCTCCTCTGAGACCTGCGGCTAGGTCCAGAGGGTCTTCTCTGACCTTTTGGAAGCGGTGGCTAGGCTTGGTGGCTCTTCTCCAGCCTTCTGGAGTGGGCGGCTATGCCTAATAGCTCTTCTCCAGGCTTCTGGAGTGGACGGCTAGGCCTGGGAGAACTTCTCCAGGCTTCTGGAGTGGACGGCTAGGCTTGGGAGAACTTTTCCAACCTTTTGGAGTGGGCGCCTATGGTTTCAGGCTCTTCTAAAGCCTTGGGTTGTCCATGGGAGATGATCTCCTTCTTTGGAAAGCCTTTCGTATCGAATTTCACAAACCCTAGGGTTCTTCAGACCTCTAGGATTGAGCCATGGTTACATAACCATGCTCTGATACCATGTTGTAATCTTGGATCGTAACCAGGATAAGAGATTAGGGTTAGAGATGGAAGAGAATTGGGGGAAGAGGGGAAATCGTGTAGAGCTTAGAATAGCCTACACGATTTCACCCAATATATATATTAAGTGAAGTTTTACAATATTACAACGGCCCCCTGTAGAATATAAGATATTACAAGTAGGTCCCTAACAATAATAAGTCGAGTCCTTTTGATGTAGTCCATATGGGCATTAGGGTCCAAATAGAAATAAGAGCATGTTTGGTTTTTCTTTTATTTTGTTATCTTTGTTAATGATTTTTCGAGAAGGAAAACTATTTTTAATGAAAGATTGTTTTGAGTTACTTTCTATTTTCAAAACCTATCATAAGGAGATTATTGCTCAATTTGGAAAACCTATTCGCATACTTAGAACCATGGTTTAAAATTTCGTATGTTTCATTTCGTAATGTTTCGGTTTGTTTCGCCGAGACAAACTTAGACAATCCGATACAATCCAAAAAAATAAAAAAAATTAAAATATAATTTAATGATTTTGAATAATGTTTTGGAATGTTTCGTAATGTTTCGGACATTTCGTTTTTTCAATGTTTCGTGAATGTTTCGGAGTTCGTCTCGGTTTTTCACTTGACCGAGACATTCCTCCGAAACGAAAATTTAAAGCTTGCTTAGAACTAATAATGCCCTCTAATACATGAAAAATGAGTTTTTTTATATGTATATTGATATAAGAAGGGGAAACCTCAAATATTTACAAAAAGGGAGGATTATCTCCTAAGAGAAGGAAAGGGATCCCTTAACAGCTCTTCCCAACGGAAAACAACTAACTCAAAGGAACAACCTTGGAATAGAGGGGAACAAGAAGACCATAGATAAAGGAGGGATTTCACATTCAAGACCATCTCCCTCATTCCTATTTCTTTGTCTTCAAATATTCTGAGATTCCTCTCTTACCAAATTGCCCATATAACCACAAAGGGTAAATAGCGCCAAAGGAGCCTTCCTCTTCCCAAAAAGGGATCCTCCCCGCCCCCTTGGAAAAGGTCTCTCACATGGTGTACATATAGAATCCCAAACAAAGCAAAGAACGTCTGCCACACAGCTAGAGAGAATCGACAATGTAAGAGGACAAGATCTACCGTCTCAACTTCATTCTTTCATAAAACACACCTATTAGGGAGCATCAAACCTCTAGTAATAAGGTGATCCACTCAATATTTTATCATGAAATGCCATCCAAGCGAAGAGCTTCACTTTCGAAGGAATCGGGTATCCCCACACAACCGAAAAATGAGTTACAAATTTTTTGTGTCGAAAATGGGATTATTCATCAGAGTTCTTGAGCTTATTCATTTTAACGGTGTGGCTGAACCCCAACATCGACACTTGTTAGTTGTATGTGTTGTAAATAAGGTTGTAACCAGTAGATGAAGGTTGTAGAGAGAAGAGGGAAAAAGTGTAATGGAGGCAGAAGAAGGTGGAGGAAATTAGGGTTAGAAAGAGAAGTTTCTCTTTGATGAAGTGACGATCAACTTCAATATGCTTGGTCCTATCATGCTGGACTGGGTTGTGAGCAATGCTGATGGCGGCTTTGTTGTCACAGTAGGGGCTCATTGGCTCTGTTACCTGGAGTCTTAGGTCCTCAAGCATGGTCCTCAACCAAAGGAGTTTGTACACACCATGTGCCATAGAGCGAAATTCTTCCTTTGCACTGGATCGGGCTACAACTAGCTGCTTCTTGCTTCGCCAAGGGACAAGGTTTCCTCCAACAAGGGTACATTATCTTGACGTAGACCAATGACCAGTAACTGAACCTACCCAATCTCCGCTAGGATATGCTTCCATTCTAAAGCGTCCATCTCACCCGAATAGTATTCCACGACCTGGATAGCCCTTGAGGTACCGAAGAACTCTGTGAGCTGCCTCAAGATGTGATAACCGTGGTGCATGCATAAACTGACTGAAAACACTCACATCGTAATTAATATCCGGACGGGTGTGTGCCAAATAGATTAGCCTGCCAACCAATCACTAAAACATAGCGACATCCTCAAGAGTGTCGCCCTCCTCAGAATTCAGCGGAAGGTTCTGATCTATTGGAGTCTCTGCTGGTCGAGCTCCAAAATACCCAATCTCATCCAGAAGGTCCAATACATACTTCCGTTGAGATATTAAGATGCCCTTTTGAGACCGAGCAATTTCAATCCCTAAGAAGTATTTCAGTGGCCCCAATTCCTTTGTCTTGAACTCTGAGGACAAGGTCTTTAGTTGCTTTATCTCCTTGGGATCATTCCCAATGATGACAATGTCATCAACATAGACGATCGGTGTTGTAGTACTAGTCTGTTGGTGCTTCACAAACAACGTGTGATCGGCCTGACTGCTTCTAGCCCACTCGTTTGATTGCACTGCTCAACCGCTCGAACCATACCCCTGGTGACTACTTTAGCCCATACAGGGCTTTCCTTAACTTGCACACCTTGTCGTCACTTCCAGCAAGTTTTAACCCAGGTAATAGTTTCATGTACACCTCTTCTGTCAGATCTCCATGCAAAAAGGCGTTCTTCACATCTAGTTGATGCAACGGCCAGGACGGGTTGGCAGCTAAGGATAGAAGAACTCTTACTGAGTTCATCTTGGCCATAGGTGCAAAAGTCTCCTGATAGTCGATCCCATATGTATGAGTGAATCCCTTGGCTACGAGTCGTGCCTTGTACTATTCGATTGACCCGTCAGCTTTATGCTTCACATAAATACCCATTTCCACCCTACATATTTCTTTCCTCTGGGTAGTTGAACAAGTTCCCATGTTTTATTCTTCTCAAGAGCCTGCATTTCATCCATCATAGTTTCTTTCCACTTTGGGTGATTAAGTGCATTTGCAACAATGGAAGGCAAAGAAACTGAGGAGGCAATACTGACAAAATTCTAATACAATGGAGACAGAGACTGATAAGAGATATAATGTGAGATAGGATGTTCTGTACAAGTACGTACACCCTTCCGATGTGCAACAGGGAAGTCAATATTAGTGCTCATATGATCATCAGAAATAAGAGATGCATGTGGCTCAAGAACAGAAATAGGAACTGAGGCAGGGACAAAAGCAATACTTGGAACTAGATCCAAGGGGAGACTCGGAGATGTAGGTGCAGAGACAGTGGCTTGTCCTTTCTTCTTGGTTCTGACTATGCACGCACATCAACTGTAGTAGTGGAAATGTCCTTGTCACTAGACTGAGGTCCTGGGATAGGAATATGAGCCGACATAAGAATAGGTACAGGCATAGGGCTGGGGACACTCTTCTGCCACATCATGCTCCCCCTGAAGAGAGGTCTGCTCACCCAAGAAAGGGATGGACTCAGCGAATGTGACATCTGTAAAGAATAATTTCTTATTCTAGTTTTGGCGAAGATTCCGTGTGACATATACATTCTTGTAACCGTTCTTACGAGCACCAGTGTAGCTTTGAAGTTGTCATGGTACGCATTCTTCGCAGACTACGTGAAGATTAAAAGACGAAGATCGCAAGAATTAGATGGTTGACGACTTGAGTCATCTGAGTAACTGTTATTCTCCTGTTGAAGATCGTGTTCACTCGCATAGGAATTGAAGTGACTTAGTGACCATAGGAATAGGATATTAAAATCTTTTTAATGGTTGAACTAAGTAAAAGGACAAACTCAAGTCAATTTCGTGCTCAAAGAAGTAATTTATTTACTAAGGGAAGTCCAATTTATTGGAGTTTACTCTAGAATCGATTGGACAAGTCCGATCGATTGGACTCTACGGGAGAACTTGCCCTGAGTACAATCGATTGGACTGTGAGAACCAATTGATTGGACCATCCGGGACAGAACTTCCAAAGTATACAATCGATTGGACCCTGAGTACAATTGATTGCAATTACGAACAAAAACCCATCTGTATAGTACAATCGATTGGACCAAGTGTACAATCGATTGGACTTCGCAGAAATTGTCAAATTTTAGATCCGGTTTTTGTGCTCTCTCTATCCCACTACTTGCACGACCTTGGGGTTGGGTTCCGTATTCTTATAAATAGAGCACTCTTGAGCTAAACAAAATACACAACAAGAGAGAAAAGTGTTAGCTTTCTAAATCAAGAATAGTCTTTGTTTGAAGAGTAAAAGCCCTAGCTTTCACTGTTTACCTTGTGAGGTTTTACTCTTCCTTAAGATCAAAGCTTAGAGCTTGATCCTCATTATGCCTAGGTTTCCCATTTAGAACCTTAACCTAGTTTGACAGAGAGTACCAGTGTGACTGAACACCATTTCAGCAACTTGGGGTTCAGGGTGTACTGAATTCTTCACCTTCAGTAGAGACTGGAGTGTTAAGAATTAAGATCGGGGTATACTGATCGAAGGTAGGTTTAGGGTGTACAAAACTGAACAAATGGAAAAGGCTTCGTGATTAAGATGGTGCGCGTGGATTCGTAGCGTGGAGTCAGAGGACGTGCACGCACCGGTAGTAGGCCTTGGCTAAGGTTGGAAGCTGCATTTGCAACGGTGCTGCATAGGTAACTTTTGTAACTCATAACTTTCCAGTTAGTGATACTTTCCGCCTGCACATGGTCTCGTGGTTTTTCTTTGGCTAAGGTTTCCACGTAAAAACTCTTTGTCTTGTGGATTGTTTGATTGTTTGTTCCGCTAATTGTTTTGATTAACCCAAACGACAAAGAAGAGAATATATTACGGAGATATATTTGATTCGAGTTGGTTGAGATAATCTCTAATTTATCACTCCACTGTTTCATTGTGGCATGCGAGTTCATCACCCTACCAGACCAGTAAAACTATTTAGGCTAAAGTAAATTTTAATACCTAATCAACCCCCCCCTTCTATGTATTCTTACTAAAGAGAACGGACTGAATTTCAACATCTATAGAGATGAAACGACGACGGGTAGCACGGTGATAGCATTTGTACCCTTTTTCATTAGAGGGGTACCCCAAGAAGATGCACTTCAAGGTCCGCGGATCTAACTTGTCCCTCGAAAAACAATGATTATGGACCTAGCAAACACACCCAAAGACTTTTGGAGGAACAACGAAAGCCAGACGGTCAGGAACCAGGAGAGATAGGGAGTCTGGAATCCTAGAGCCCAAGAGGGCATACGATTAATGAGGTAAGTTGCAAGTAAGACAGACTTAAACCAATAATGTTTTGGAACCTATATGCCTAACCGGAGAGCACGCTCAACTTGAAGAAGGTGGCGATTTTTTCTCTCACCAGTCCCATTCTATTGAGGTACGGAAGGGCACAAGGTCTGATGAACAATGCCATAAGATGCAAAGTAGGATTTAAGGCCCCCATTTAGGTGTTCCCCCCCATTGTCAGAGCGAAGAATCTTGAGAGTGGTAACCATCTTATGTAACTTTTTGGAAAATGGAGAATACAACATCTTTGGTTCGCATATGGTACACCCAGGTACAACCACTAAAGTCATTCACGAAGGTAACAAAATACTGATATCCAAACAAAGAAGTCACGGGCGTGGGGCTCCACACATCAGAATGCACAATAGAAAAAGGATTAGTACTTTTATTCTCACTAATGAGAAAAGTAGAACGACAATGCTTTGCCAGTTCACATGTTTCACAATGAAAGGGAACTACAGAAACAGAAGAGAAAGCAGGAAAGACACGCTTTAAGACTAACACAGGTACATGACCTAGCCGATTATGCCAAAACATTAATTGGTCTTAATTGACTCTACTACTACTGATGCTGGATTGGTGTGCAGATGAAGAAACCTAAGAATCTAGGATGTATAAGCTGTTGTAATCTTGGATCGTAACCAGAATAAGAGATTAGGGTTAGAGATGGAAGAGAGGAGAGGAGAAGAGAATTGGGAGAAGAGGAGAAATCGTGTAGAGCTTAGAATAGCCTACACGATTTCACCCAATATATATATTAAGTGAAGTTTTACAATATTACAAGGGCCCCCTGTAGAATATAAGATATTACAAGTAGGTCCCTGTCAACACTCCCCCTCAAGCTGGTGCGAAGATATCTATCATGCCCAGCTTGGATAACAGGTGCTCTAAGATCCCTTTAGTAACACCTTTAGTTAACACATCTGCAACTTGATCAGCAGTATGGACATACGGTGTGCAAATAAGTCCCTGACCAAGTTTCTCTTTGATGAAGTGACGGTCTACCTCAATGTGCTTTGTCCTGTCGTGTTGAACTGGATTATGAGCAATGCTGATGGCTGCTTTATTGTCACAATACAGTTGCATAGACCCTTTGACAGGATATCCGAGCTCACTGAGCATAGTCTTCAACCATAGAAGCTCACATACACCATGAGCCATAGAACGGTACTCTGCTTCGGCACTGGAGCGAGCGACAACTGGTTGCTTCTTGCTGCGCCATGACACCAGATTACCTCCCACATACGTGCAGTACCCTGATGTGGAACGTCTGTCAGTGACTGAACCTGCCCAATCAGCATCTGTATAAGCTTCAACTCGCAGGTGCCCATTCTTACTAAACAGGAGACCCTTCCCTGGAGCCCCCTTAAGATAGCGTAACACTCGGTGTACTGCCTCAAGATGTGGAGAGCGAGGGGCATGCATGAACTGACTGATGACACTGACTGCGTATGCAATATCTGGTCGTGTCAGTGAAAGGTAGATGAGACGCCCAACAAGTCTCTGGAACTGGCCTGCATCAGCAATGGGATCCCCATCAACAGGATTCAGCCGATGTTGCTGCTCTATAGGCGTATCGGCTGGTTTAGCTCCCAAGTTTCCTGACTCTCGAAGGAGATCAAGTACATACTTTCTCTGTGAGATAAACACACCCTGCTTTGACCTAGCAACCTCAATGCCCAGAAAGTATCTCAAGGTTCCTAAATCCTTGATTTCGAACTCTGTGCCGAGGTATTTTTTCAATCTACAAACCTCATCTAGGTCATCTCCTGTGACCACGATATCATCCACATATACAATAAGAGCAGTAAGACGACCTTGACTTCTCTTAATGAAGAGAGTGTGGTCCGCCTGACTCTGCGAGTAGCCAATCTTCTTGACTGCGGAACTGAACCTCTCAAACCAAGCCCTTGGTGACTGTTTAAGCCCATACAAGGCTTTCTTCAGTCTGCATACAAGTTCCTTACTCCCGGTTGGACTGAACCCCGGAGGACCTGTCATGTAGACTTCTTCCTCTAGATCACCATGGAGGAAGGCATTCTTGACATCCAACTGGTGGAGGGGCCAAGAAAAGTTTGCCGCGAGAGATAACAGAACTCGAATTGAGTTCATCTTGGCCACTGGAGCAAACGTCTCCTGGTAGTCAATCCCATAAGTCTGTGTGTACCCTTTTGCAACGAGACGGGCCTTGTACCTGTCGATGCTTCCATCTGCTTTGTATTTCACTGTATATACCCACTTGCACCCCACGGGTTTCTTTCCTCTAGGCAATGGAACCAAATCCCAAGTACCATTCTTTTCTAGAGCTGTCATCTCCTCTAGCATGACTGCTTTCCACTGAGGCTGGCTGAGGGCATCTGAGACACTGGATGGCAGAGCGACACTGGATAGGGAAGTAGCAAATGCCCTGTAGGATGGTGAGAGCTGTTGATAGGAAACAAAGTGAGAGATAGGGTGCTTGGTAACACAGTTTCGAACACCCTTCCGATGAGCAATAGGTACATCAATGTCTATGGGAAGGATAGTAGGAGCAACAGACATATCATCATGAGGATCACTGAGGACACGATTACCTGGATCGAGTTGGATTTCCTGGCAGTGAGCTTGGATGGTGGATTGTTTCTCTTTTTGACGTCGTCTGGCATATGTCTTCAGCTGCGGATCCTGTGGCACAGTGTCAGTAGGAGATAAGGACAAGGGTACAGGAGACTCATCAAGCAAATCAAGGGGTACTGGTTGAGGAATCTCCCCCTGTGGAGGTATCGGACTCTCGTCAATACTCCCAAGCTCCCCCTGAAGAGAAGTCCGATCAACTGAGAAGAAGGGAAGACTCTCAAAAAATGTAACATCTAGAGAAACAAACCGACGACGGGTAGAGGGATGGAAACACCGATATCCCTTCTGAGTGGACGAATAGCCAATGAACATACATCGGACGGCTTTTGGATCTAACTTGTCCTTCCTGCGATGGGCGTGAACATAGCAAACACAACCAAAGACCTTAGGTGGAATGGAGAACACAGGACAGGAAGGAAACAGGAGTGAAAGGGGAGACTTTGACCCCAAGACACGAGAGGGCATCCGATTTATCAAGTAGGATGCCGTCAACACAGCGTCAGCCCAATAACCCTTGGGTACCCGAGTACCAAGAAGAAGTGCCCTAGCAACCTCCAGGACATGGCGATGCTTTCGCTCAGCGGTCCCATTTTGTTGAGGTGTATCGGCACATGAAGTCTGATGAAGAATTCCATGCTCTTCAAAGTAGGAGGCAAGGCCACTGTACATGTATTCCCCCCCATTGTCAGTGCGTAGGACTTTTAGGGTGGTGCCCAATTGATTGCACACCATTTTATGGAAGGTCTGAAAGATAGTATGCACCTCATTTTTTGATTTCATAAGGTAGATCCAAGTGTAACGGCTGTAGTCATCCACAAAAACCACAAAGTAGCGAAAACCAAAGATAGAAGTGGTGGGATTGGGTCCCCAAACATCAGAGTGCACAAGCTGTAAAGGAAATGTACTTTTTTTATTACTGGTCGGAAAAGACACCCGACATTGTTTTGCAAGTACACAAGTTTCACAGTTGAACTCAAAAAATGGAATAGACGCAAACTGAGGTAACAGACTCTTCATGACTGAAAGCGGTAAATGACCTAGCCTGTTATGCCATCGCATTAACAGGTCTTTATTAACGCTAGAACTACTGACATTGGCACTAGACTGATGTGCAACAGAATATGAAGTCGGCTGGCTATCGAGCAGGTACAATCCACCATCCTCACGACCACTGCCAATCATCCGCCTCGTCTCCAAGTCCTGAAAAACACAGTGAGTAAGAAAGAAGGTAATACTGCAGTTTAGGCTCTTAGTAAGATGGCTAACAGAAAGCAGGTTAGTGGTGAATTTCGGAACATGAAGTACAGAGGATAAAGACAAAGTAGGTGTGGCAGAGATAGTGCCCTTCCCTGAGATAGAGGAGAAGGTGCCATCGGCCACATGGACCTTGTCCTTACCCGAGCAGATATTATAGGTGGAGAAAAGGGATGGCATACCAGTCATATGATCGGAGGCACCAGAATCAATGATCCAGGAAGGACCAATGGGTGCCGTAGACACATGGTGGGCTGAATGGGATGTACCTGTCTGAGCAAAGGATGATGTAGGTGGGGAAGGGCCATCAAGCTGAGTAAGTAATTGTCGAAGCCTGTCAATGTCCATACTAGAGAAGGTGTTGGACTGCCCAGAGGAAGGGGTCACATCAGAGGAATCTTGACTGGTGGCATGAGCAGCTGAGGTTCCATGTTTGCTACCAGAGGGCTTCTTTGAGGAGCCTTGCTTCCCCCCAGAGAACTGTGCGGGACGACCATGAAGACTCCAGCAGGTCTCCCGAGTGTGGCGACGCTTGCCACAGTGATCACATCTGAGTCGATCACGATCATCAAGATCCCCATCCTTCTTGGATGTGGGTTTGCTCAATTTCTGAGTGGCCAAGGCAGACTTCTCAGATAAAGGAACATCAGCATCTGTCTTAGAGCTCATGGCTCTCCTCCTGCTGTCCTCGCTCTGGATGTAGGAGTAGACCTGTGCAATGGTCGACGGCGGTGGATCTCTGCCCAAGATGTTTGCTCGAACCTGTTCATAGCTCTGGTTCAAGCCACCAAGAAACTCGAATATGCGTCCGCGCACAATCATCTTCCGGAACTCCGTAGCATCCTTGGTACATGCAGGGGTGTAGGTCTGGTAGTGATCTACCTCTTCCCACTTGCTACGTAACGCAGCGTAGTATGATCCCAAAGGAAGATCGCCTTGCTTCAGATGTGCTATCTCCTGCTGAAGTTCATACATCCTAGCAAAATTCCCATCTTGGGAGTAGGTCTGAGATGCAGTGTCCCATATATCCTTGGCAGTCGGGAGAAAGAGGAAGCCTGTGCTAATCGATGGATGCATGGAGTGAAGCAGCCATGACATGACCATCGAGTTTTCCGCTTCCCACTTCTCAAACGCAGCATCGGAGGAATCAGGTGCAGTGACGCGTCCAGTGATATAGCCGGCTTTGCCTCGTCCGGTGATGTATATCTTGGCAGATTGAGACCATGCGAGGTAGTTGGTCCCATCGAGTTTCACCGTAGTGATCTGTAGGCCCGGGCTGTGATCACCATGACTTCCCAGACTGGGTGGGGCAACAATAATCTCTGACTTGGCAGAAGATGACTCCTCAGATGTACTCATGGTAGTAGAGAAGACTTTTCTGATAAGAAATCACCCGTACTGCTGCTGCGGAGGTTCAAATCACTTTCTTTTTATTTTTAAAGCCTCCTGCGAGCAACGCGAGCAGGATTCAGGCCTTTTTGGAACAACTCCTTTATAGATTTTCTATTGGAGAAAAAATCACCTGCGGGAAACTTGTGAATGGTTCCGAGGACCTAAAAAAGGTTCCTGGATAGGTGCGGTAGCACTAAGGAGAGGTTCTGGACTCCTCTGAGACCTGCGGCTAGGTCCAGAGGGTCTTCTCTGACCTTTTGGAAGGGGCGGCTAGGCTTGGTGGCTCTTCTCCAGGCTTCTGGAGTGGGCGGCTATGCCTGATAGCTCTTCTCCAGGCTTCTGGAGTGGGCGGCTAGGGTTTCAGACTCTTCTAAAGCCTGCGGCTATCCATGGGAGATGATCTCCTTCTTTGGAAAGCCCTTCGCATCGAATTTCATAATCCCTAGGGTTCTTCAGACCTCTAGGATTAAGCCATGGTTACATAACCATGCTCTGATACCATGTTGTAATCTTGGATCGTAACCAGAATAAGAGATTAGGGTTAGAGATGGAAGAGAGGAGAGGAGAAGAGAATTGGGAGAAGAGGAGAAATCGTGTAGAGCTTAGAATAGCCTACACGATTTCACCCAATATATATATTAAGTGAAGTTTTACAATATTACAAGGGCCCCCTGTAGAATATAAGATATTACAAGTAGGTCCCTGTCAACATAAGCCACCGTCCTCACATCCACTTCCAATCATCCGCTTCGACTCCAGATCCTGAAACACATAGTGAGAAGGAAAAAACGTTACACTGTAGCTAAGACCTTTCGTAAGACTACTGACGGATAATAAATTAAAAGTGAATTGAGGAACATGTATAACAAAAGACAGAGAGATTGGTGTAGCATGAACATCCCCTTTGCTAGAGATAGAGGAATAGGTGCCATCAGCTATCCTAACATTGTCACGACCGGAGTAAATACCATAGCTAGAGAAAACGGAGGTCATGCCAGTCATGTGATCATACGCTCCTGAATTAATGATCCAAGAAGGGCTGGAAGGTACAGTAGAGGCGGAAAAAGCAGTCCTAGTACCTATGTGAGCAAATGCAGATGTGGAAGTGGAAGCCTGGCCATTGAGTTGGGCCATCATCTGGCGAAGTCACTCAAGATCTATAGGAGAGAACGAGTTTGTGCCCCCAGAGGAGGTAGACACTGGTGGTGTGGTGTCCTGAGTAACTGAGTGCGCTGTATGGGATCCCTGTTTGGCCAGTTGGGACTGACGAGAAACCGGGGCTTGTCCTGGGCGATGTCCATGGAGCTTTCATCAGCTGTCTTGGATATGGCCCATGCGATCGCATTGGTCACATTTGGGTCTGGGTCTGTCCCCAGACTTCTTCGAACTGGATTTCTGGCCCTTTTGATTGGCAGCAACCAGGGCAAATCGCTCCGGAGTATCACTCCCACTGCAGAGTTCCATAGCTGAGCGGCAACTGTCCTCCCCCTGAATGTAAGCACAGACTTGTGCTAGAGAGGTGGGGGTAGGATCCCTGCCAGGGATCTGAACACGAGCTCCTTAAAAGCTAGGATGAAGGCCGAAGAGAAACTGAAAGTTCCGGAAACTTTCAACTATAGCCTTGAAGGACTTGACGTCGTCTGCGCACTTGGGGGAATAACTCTGGTAGTAATTGATCTCCTCCCATTTACTTCGAAGTGAAGCATAATATGTACCAAGCTTCATCTTCCCCTGACGAAGACAAGATATCTCTTTTTCTAGTTCATAGAGCTTGACGAAATTTCCACTTGGGAGTATGTTTAAGATACGGCATCCCAAACATCTTTGGCCGTTGATATGAACATAAACCCTTTGCTGATCTGGGTTTGCATCGAGTGAAAAATCCAGGACATCACAGTCAGGTTCTCCATAACCCATATCCGGTGAGATTTGTTCGTCGGATCTGGTTCTTTAGCAACACCGGTCAGATACTCATTGTAGCCACGGCCCCCAATGTACATGAGCGAGGAAGTCTTCCATTCCAGGAAGTTGGTGCCATCGAGTTTTACTGTGGTGATGCAGAGCTGAGGGTTGTGATCTCAATGCGAACCATGAGTCACAGAATGACCTTAAAAGGAAGAGTCAGAAATCCCTGATGTGGCCTCGGTGGAACTAATCGGAATAGGACCACAAAAATAGCAAGTAGTGTACTGGAGGCTTCCAAAAATCCGAAGCGAGGTCCAGAGGATCCCTAAAGGCCCAATGAGTGGTGCGCCTAGGGCAGGAGGGTCCAGAGAGGTCTGATTTTGGAAGAAAATCAAAACCCAAAATTATTGCAAGATTTGACAATTTTTAGAAACTAGGGTTCGGACGGTCAGAATCTTCCGAACCGAGTTTCTAAATGTCCGGATAAGTAATCTGGAGGGTGCAGCTCAGTCAGAGAGGCCTCCCGTTGTGTGAATCGCGAAAAAATAAAAAACCCAATATCTGAGATTGGTTCGATTTTTTGGAAACTTGTGCTTTGGTGGTCAGAAATATGTGAAACGAGCGTCTGACAGTCCTTGGGAGGATACTGGAGAGGGCGGCTATTCACGTGGCACTATTCATATGATACTATTCACGCGGCACTATTCACGTGATTAGTGATATCCCACAAAGAACACCCACGTGGGAAGTGGGACGCAGCCCACTTGAGACACCCACGTGGGTGTATTACATTAACTCCACCAGTATGTACCCGATTATAAATATGAATGTTTCGAAATCTATTTTTCGTATGCTGTGCTTTTTACCTGTTACTTAGATTAACCGAATGCCATCACCTGATTTGGAAGCCTTCAATTTTGTTTCCTAATGTTTCTCCGTTTAGTTTGCCTCCGCGTGTTTTTGGTTGTTCGTTTGTTCATGTGTTGGGTCCTTAATCATGATAAGTTGTCTCCTCGTGCTATCAAGTGTGTTTTTTGGATTACTCTCGTGCTAAAAAGGATATCTCAATTATTGCCCATCATCTCGTCATTATTATGTTAGTGCTAATGTTATGTTCTTGAGGGTACAACATTCTTTTCTAATGATTATCAGTCTATGGATGGTGATTTATTCACTAGTATAGGAGGACTCTATTTCTCCTTCAGTTCCTTTACCTGTTGGCCAAGGGGGCAAATAACAAAGTCGAGGGGAATTTCTCTCTAAATGAGGGTAGTTTATTCAATAATTTTTTTTTCTAATGATTTTTCATAGTTGAGGGGGGGCAACTGCCCTTCCTGACTCCGCCACTGCCTGTTGCTATTAATATTACTCCTAGGCCAGATACAACCCTTACAAGTTTATCACAAAAGGGCCAAATTTACACCAACCATTACTGCAATGCCTACTCTTCAATCATCTCCTCCAATGAAGATCCTTTTGCCGATTTACCATTGTTGTGCGTAAAGGTATTTATTCTTCTACTCAACATCCAATTTCTAATTGTGTTATTTCATCACGTGTCTCCATTATTCTGGGAGTTTGCTATGTCCCTCGCATATGTTTTTATTCCAAAGTCCTATCAACCGGCCTTGTCTTCCTCTGGATGGAAATGAGCTATGAATGAGGAAATAGATGTTCTTCTCAAGAACGACATGTGGGAACTGACTACTCTTCCTCCAAAAAAATAGGCAGTTGGATGTAGATGAGTGCATGCCATCAAGTATAATTTTGATGGCACGATTAAGCATTTGAAAGCATGCTTAGATGCTAAGGCCAGAGGGTACACCCAAACTTTTGCTGTAACTATTTTGAGACATTCCCCAGTTAGAGTTTTTTTTTTGTACTTGGTTGTCTTTACGTATTGGCCCTTGTATCAGTTGGACAATTAAAATGTCTTCTTACGTGGTGATTTGCAAGTAAAGGTGTATATGGAACAACCCTCTAGATATGTTGCTAGTGGACATTGTGACAAGGTGTGTGGGTTGAGAAAATCTATTTATGAACAAAACCAGTCACCATAGGCTTGGTTTGATAAGTTCAGTGCAGTTGTGTTACGGTATGGCTTCAAGTGAACGTAGTTAGATCACTTCATATTTATTAGTTGTACAATTTCTTGAATTATTATTTTGGTCGTGTATGTGGTTGATATTATTATCACAGGGAGTGATGGTAGTAGAATTGTTGACCTGAAATCTCACTTGAGCCCATATTTTCAAACCAAGGATTTTGCTATCTTCGGTATTTTCTTGGCATTGAGGGGGGAGATCCAAAGGTGTTAAGTCTCTCATAGAGGAAGTATGTTACAAACTTGTTAGTGGAGACAAGAATGTTGGGATCTAAGCCTGTTGATACTCTTGTAGATTCTACACTCAAGTTCAATGGTGAACATGAGGAGTTGTATAGTGATCTCGGACGATTTGAAGGCTGGTTGGGAAGCTAATTTATCTCGCAGTGACGCGTAAGGTCATCGAACTAATGTTCAGATGCCCTAAGATGGCATCGTAGCAATGAAATGTATCACGTTTACAATTGGGGTTGTGAGTCAGTTTATGCATGCCCCGTGTCAATCTCATTGGGATGTTTTGTATCGCATTTTGAGGTACTTGAAGGGTGCACCAGGTAAAGGCCTGTTATATCCACATAAGTGTTACGGGATTTTTTTTATGCAAATTGGACTGGAAATCATTCTGATAGAAGGTCCACTTCTGGGTGTTGTACTTTTGTGGGTGGTAACTTGATCACTTGGAGAAATAAAAAGCAGAATGTGATTGCAAGATCTAGTGCAGAGGCGAGAGTACAACGCTATGGCTCATAGGCATGTGTGATGATGTGGGTGAAATCTCTTTTTCAAGAGGGGTTTTGTGATTCCTACGCCTATTTAGATGCATTGCGATTATCAAGCTGCTATCTTTACTACTAGTAACCCAATCTTTCATTGCAGAACTAAACATATATAAGTTGACCGCCAATTTGTCAGGGACATGGTTTTGAGCAAGAAGATTGTTACTTCATAAACTTGTTGATGTGTTTGCTAAGGCATTAGGTCGGGATCTGTTTTATCTATTATGTAACAAGCTGGGCATGCATGATCTTTATGCTCCAGCTTGAGGAGGAGTGTTAGATCGTGTTTTGTAATTAGGAGTGTGTGTGTGTGTTTCTATATCTATCTATCTATCTATATATATATATATGAGGAGGCCGAAGCAACCTAGTTCGTCTATCTCTATTCTCCCAAGTCTCTTCTCCAATGCTTCTCTACAATCTACCCGGTCACCCCGACCCTTGCAACTTCTTGAACTTAACTCCAATCCCAAAACTTAAACGAGAAAAATACCTGTTAAAAGATTCCAATTCAAATGTGACCTAAAAATGGGAAAGGTGACCCTATTTTTCCTCATCACCCCAAAATGAAAAGAAAAGAAAAGAATGAGTGGAAAGCAAACAACTCTAACACCAACAAAAGTAATCCACTTAATTGTCAAACACCCCAACAAGAGAAAAAAAGGAATTCGACAGTCTTTTCTTGTTTTCTTTTGATAAGTAACGATAAATTTATTGGAGAAAAGCATGTGCAAGAATTAGGAAAGAGAATTCCTTGTGTACAAAATGTTTGTACTTACACCACTTTTAGCCAAAGAGTCAGTTAGATCATTGGCATCTCTAAGCGTACGAGTGAAAGTAATATACCTTCCTTTAACCAACTGATAGATATGCTCTAATACAGTCACCAACCTCCATGTCCCTGTGTTTTCAACTCTTCATTCATTTCCCATCTAATAGTAAGTGCTGAATCCCCTCAACAGTAAGGGAACCCTCAAAGTTATCTATGAACATTTGAATCCCTTGTAGAAGTGGCTTTCCTTTTGCTTCAATAGAGCTTGCAGTGCCAATAGGGCTGCAATGAACTTTGACCACTCCCCATTAACATTTCTAAAGACACCCCAAATCCCCTCTGGGTCTAAATTACAAAAATAACTCCCATCTAATTTAGTTTGATCAGTCCCCTATCCAGATTTTCCAATATTGATCTTGTCCTCACCTCCCCACTATATAGGACATTGCTCCAATTACTAACAAAGTCTCCAATCCTCAAGCCACGGAACTCCTCCAATACGAAAACCCATTCAACCGAAAGTCTTCATATAGCTTTAGAAACCAACTGCACACAGAAAGGCGCATCCTAAAAAATGCATCAGTTTCTCTCCTTCCATACCCCAACAAATGGCGAATGAGAGAAATTTCCATAATGCCTTACCTGGCCACCAAAGGAACTACCCAAATATATATTCATAATGTCGTTAGGAAGACCCACACTAACCTGAAGGCACCAGGAAAACTGCTCCCTACCTCCCTAGCAAAATTCGAGTGCACATAGAGCCATAGAGGTGATTCACATTCTCTTTATGTCACGAATACGAGGTGTCCGACACGGCAACCTAAAAAAGTCTGATACGGAGACACGTCCGTACACACACACACATATATATATCAACTATAAAGAATTTTTCTATTTTTAAAGACCCAAGCCCACCCCTATTTCTTTTTCTAAGCAAAAGCCCACACCTTTTTCTTTTTCTTTTTTTAAGCAAAAGCCCACCCCTTTTATATACCCCGATTGAGAGAGGAGGTATTCGACCTCGACAAAAGGGTTTTTATGAAACACTAACCAAATGCCCTATCTAATGGTTTTGATGGTGTCGGTGATGACCGACGGTGATGGTAGTCTAGGTGGTGGCGACGACGGCAGCGGCAGCTCATGATGACACAGTCGTACGTGTCTGTTAAGGTGCTAGCCGTGTCGACACATGTATCTGTGTCGACACGGCAAAAAACCCTAAAAGTGCTGTGTCGTTGTTACATAGTTCTTTATGCATCACACACCTGTTATGAATAAATTGCTTCCTCATGATCAAATGATCCTTTGTTAGAATTTGACAAAAGCAACTGTGTGTTGTATGGTTGTGTGGTCAGCACTCCGCCTCAATTCGACCCGTGAACCCTTTGATATACATAGCTACGCCTCCCTCTAACATCTTAAGCTTTTAGAGTAAAGTGGTTGTCAACATGGTATCAAAGCAGGAGGTCCCAGTAGGTCATGGGTTCGAGTCTCGGCAAAGTGCTTAGGAGGCTTGTTATAGGAGTGTATTGTATGGTTGTGTGGTCAGCACTCCGCCTCAATTCGACCCGTGAACCCTTTGATATACATTGCTACGCCTCCCTCTAACAGCTTAAGCTTTTAGAGTAAAGTGGTTGTCAACAGCAACCATCCTCACAAAAGCTTCCACCCTAGGAGGCATCTTGTTACCCTAATCTTACTCACTGGAGAGATATTTTCAGGAAAGCCAACAAGAAAATTCTAGAAAGAGCTCACTGTAAGTCTTTAGAATCCAAAGTCCACACCAGCTAATCATCTTCGTCAATGGGAATAAAGACCTCAAGTCTCAAAAAGAAAGTTAGCCATTCTTCCATCTCCTTATGTAATAGTCCTTTACTAAAAATTGAGCACCAAATAGTTTATCTCCCCTTCTCTCAGTAGTAATTCACCATTCGATAGGGACCAACCGACCGATATAGCCTAGGGAAAACATAAGGAAGCTTATATAGGAAACGATGCAAAGGATAGCAGAAACCTCACTGAAGAGATCTACATAGGAATCTTAATCTACTATGACGGGGTTTAACTTTTTTCAAAATGACATTTGACAGTCTTGATACCTTAAGAAATGAAACAAAACATCGAAGGGCAAATTTGTCTTTATATTTGACGTGCCATTATGGGGCCCACATGGAGATGAGTAAAGAGCTAATTTTTGGTGAGGATGATCTTCTCACTATGGGGATTATCATCATTGAAAATCAGCCGATTCTGCAATTTAACCCTATCAAATGTGGACTCTTAAAAGTTAACGGTGAAATAGAAGGCCCATAATTTTGCAGCTTCTAATCCACTTTTCATAGGTCTATAATTATCCTAATGCTGGTTTATCGTGACGATGATCTCTATAGTGAGGAGATCATCCTCACCTAAAATCAACCCTTGACTCATCTCCACGTGGGGCCCACTATGGCTTCGAAAGTTTTGGCGTGTCCATGTAGGGACCACACGGACAGGTTCGTAAGGACAATATCTAATTCCAGACCTGGTTTTAACAGATTTGATTTTCAGGTCGATCCGATCCACTGACATCCCTATTTGAATGGTGGGCCATACTCCCTTGAATGTGTGCTACATGTATGGCTATGCCATTTTAGACTATGTTTGCATTATATGTCCCCTTCTTGTTTTGTGATTATGGTATATTGTTATGTGGTATTATTACCTCAGGGATACAGATGGCCTTGAAAACAGGTGACAGCAGTTCAGAGATTATCCTTCAAGTTTCCAATATAAAGAAAGAAATTCACATTGGCATGCTGTCTGATGATGATTTCTCTGTGGTAAGCAATGCATTTTAACATTCATCCAATATGTGTTCACTAGTTGATGCTGATTTGCAAAAGCTTGCGTATCCATTCAGACCACAGTTAAGTTGAACTCAATTTTGCTGTATGCCTAGTATTGAGTCAAGAATCCGATATTTTCAAGTCAGTTTGGGTTGATGAACTTAGCAAACTTTTTGTTGGGTTGATGAACTTAGAAGACTGTTTGTTGTTGATCCCGATGAGTCAAACCTGGAAACTGAAAGACAGGTGAAACCCGTGCTTTTGAAAATTGGTTAATGTGAGAACCTTTTCAATTTGGTCATGTAGTGGTGGGTGGTTCCTTGACCTCACCATTCTGTTTTAGTAGTCCATGTAAAATATTGTTGATATCAGGGGCAGGTTTACCAATTGCTACAAATCTTGTTCTCGACAATTTTCAGCAGGGGAAATCCTAGGGAGTTTTTCTCAGTGTTTAATAGGTAAAAAAGAAAAAGAAGAAGAAAGACAAGATGATATATGCTTAAGCATAGAGAACTTCTCTACGAATGATGTAAATGTGTGCTACATGGCACACTGGTCATCAATCACATGATGTAGGCAACAACTAAAAACTGAGCGTTGTAATAATCCTAACCATCTGATCAAGCTGTTTTCCTCGACACTGACCGAAGAATTTGGACTGGTGCCCAAATCATTTTTACTGTAAAAAAAACAGCTCTGGAATTCTTCGGGATCAGCAGATTGTCCCATTTTTTTATTGTGGTCTATCCAAGTGTTTGTCCTACTTAGAAGGTCCAATTTGATGTGAGCGTCCCTTGTGGCACACATCCATGTCAAGCATATGCTACCTGGCGTGACATATATGTGTGCACACATTTATTGAATAACTTAAATGTTTATTCTTGAAATATGTACACCATGGTTTTGTGAAAATTTCGCTGTTTTTTGCGGGAAAATAAAATAATATCTGATTCCCTGCAAGATATAATAAAACATTAAATTCTCTGAACTTTTGTTCTTATTGTTTTAGGAAAATCTCAAAAAATATGTTGGTTTTGAAATGCCCAAGATCTTTGTGGTTTCTGTTCACCCCTTCTGTGTGTGTCTAGGGGAGTCTATTCACAGTTAGCAGAATAGCTTCTTTGGTCTTGACGTTGATAACGTCTACATGGTCATGTGCTTGCCAATTTGCACCTCTAAATGCCTGGCCAGTATGTAGTTGCTACAACTGGAAAAATTGCATACTTCAGAATGATATTGATCCTCTGATGAAAGAGCCTTCTGTTTTTGAACAGTCAAGATAAAGGGTTTCATTGATTTGGGTGTTTTTAGCATAGCATCTTGGTAATTAATACGGACCGTCCAAATTAGGTCACCCCTTGGGTTGGCCACATACTACGATCCACATCATTCGAACGATCCTGACTGTTCTTTTAGGAGCTTTTGTTTTACATGATAGAAAGAAAAAGCACATCAATCAAAAATCCAATTGGAAAAATGCAGTATTAGCAGCTTAGGATCATCTTAATGGTATGAATTTTCATTGTGGCCATTGGGTGACCTGACATTTGAATGGTCTGATAGGTGATCACATGGCCATTTGTATGCATGCATACATCATTACATACATATATACCTTATCATTCCTACAAAGCATTGTCGGCTAATTGTGTGGTCTTGATGGCAGGAAGAGTGTGAGGATCTGCGTCAAAGAGTGAAAGACGGCCTGATTAAAAGGCCTACTATTGTATGTTTTCTCATCCAGAAACGATTTAGTGTTTTTACTTATATATTAACTTAGATATTCTTGAAATATCTTTTATTTTGTGAGATTATGATAAATTGGTACCACCTCTAAGCTTTTTAAGACTTAACGCTATCTTCTTTTTTTATGAATTTTGTTAAGGGGTGTGTGACACTATCTGTCTGCTTAGTCACTATAAAAGTTGCTTCATGGGTGCACTTTCATTGCTGAGGAACAACATAATGGAAGGGGCAGGTTTATCCGCTTCTCGAAGGTTACTCCTCGTGGGAGAAACAAAATCTTCTATTTCCTAGCAGGCCATGAGTGTGCTGGGTGCATGAAAGTGTTGGAGTTTATGTAATACACCCATGTGGGTGTCTCAAGTGGGCTGCGTCCCACTTCCCACGTGGGGCCTTTTTTGGGTTTTCACTATTCACGTGAATTGTGTCGCGTGAATAGTGTTATCTTTTGTAGGGTTTCTCCCCATCATATATATATACAGTGTGAGAGAGAGAATGAATTGTTAATTCATTCTCTCCTCTTCCCACAACTTCTCTGTCTAACCCTAATCTCCTTCTCCACCTTCCGCCTCCATTACACTTTTTCCCTCTTCTATCTACAAGCTTCATCTATTGGTTATAACCTTATTTACAACATGGTATCAAAGCATGGTAGCTCTAGGGCATGTGTATTTGTCCTCTAGAGACTCCATTCCGATCTAAGACGGTAATGTGAGCATTCGGAGCCGAGAACTTTTGAGGAAATCGTAGAGATCATTCCTACGCTATCCAGGGATTAATCCTGAGGCAAAATATCAGAGGCTCTTATTTCCTGGTTAGTTTTTTTCCCTTAGCCGTATCAGAGATCCAGTTTGTTTTCTTCTTAAGCTTCTCAAGCGTTTTTCCGACCAACACGTTTTTCGATGATTTTTGGGTTTTTTATTTTCTTGAGATCCGCACCACGGTATGGTTTTCTACCCTAGCCGCCCCCTCCAGTATTCACCCAAGGACTGTCAGAAAGTCACATCATATTTTTCTGATTGCCGGATCATCAGTTTCTAAAAATCGGCCCGATTTTCAAATATTTGGGTTTTGGATTTATGTGATATTCGGGCAACAGCAGGCCCTTTTGACCTTGACGCCCTCTTCAGTACTGCTCGTGGAACAGTTCGAAACTTGATTCGACGAATTCTGACTGCCGGAACCCTAGTTTCCAAAAATCACCCGGATCCCCCCGTTACTTTTGTGGTTTTGATTTTCTTCCAAAGTCAGACCTTTCTAGGCCCTTCTGTCCTAGGCGCACCACTCATTGGGCCTTTAGGGATTCAATAGACCTCGCTTTGATTTTCTGGGAGCCTCCAGTACACTACCTGCTATTTTTTGTGGTCCTGCTCCAATGAGTTCCCCCGATGTCACATCTGTGATTTCTGGCTCTTCCTCTGAGGATCGTCCTGTGACTCATGGCTCTCATGGAGATCACAACCCTCAGCTCTGCATCACCACTGTAAAGCTCCATGGCACCAACTTCCTGGAATGGAAGACTTCCGCTCTCATGTACATTGGGGGCCGTGGCTATAGTGAGTATCTGACATGTGCTACTAAAAAACCAGATCCGAAGGACAAATCTCATCGGATTTGGGTTATGAAGAACCTGACTGTCATGTCCTGGCTTCTTCACTCGATGCATACCCAGATTAGCAAAGGGGTTATGTTCCTACCAACGGCCAAAGATGTTTGGGATGCCGTATCTCAAACATACTCCCAGGTGGGCAATTTCGCCAAGCCTTATGAACTAGAACAAGAGATATCTTGTCTTCGTCAGTGGGAGATGAAGTTTGGTACATATTATGCTTCCCTTTGAAGCAAATGGGAGGAGATCGATCACTACCAGAGTTACTCCCTAAAGTGCGCAGATGACGTCAAGTCCTTCAAGGCGATGGTTGAACGTTCCCGGATTTTCCAGTTTCTCTCCGGCCTTCATCCGAGCTTTGAGAGAGCTCGCGTTCAGATCATAGGTTGGGATCCTACTCCTACCTCTCTAGCACAGGTCTATGGTTACATTCAGGGGGAGGACAGTTGCCACTCTGCCATGCAACTCCGCAGTGGGAGTGATACTCAGGACCGCTCTGCCCTGGCTGCTACCAATCAGAAGGGCCAGACATCCAGTCCGAAGGAGTCTGGGGACCGACCCAGACCCAAGTGTGATCACTGCGGTCGCATGGGCCATATCCAAGCCACTTGTTGGAAGCTCCATGGACATCTTGGACAGGCCCCGACTTCCCGTAAGCGTCAATCAGCAAAACTGCGACTTTACTCAGCACACTCAATCACACAGGACACCGCACCACCACTATATGGGGACACAGACTCGTTCTCTCCTACAAATCTTGAGCGACTTCGCCGCATGATGGCCCAACTCAATGGCTGGGCCTCTACTTCTACGTCTGCATTTGCTCACACATACTAGGACTGCTTTTTCCACCTCTATTGTACCTTCCAACCCTTCTTGGATCATTGATTCAGGGCATCTGATCACATGGCTGGTATGTCCTCCGTTTTCAATAGTTCTGGTATTTGCTCTGGTCGTGACAAAATTCGGATAGCTGATGGCACCAATTCCTCTATCTCTGGAAAAGGGGATGTTCATGCCACATCAGCTCTCTTTGTCTTCTGTTTTGCATGTTTCGCAATTCACCGCTAATTTACTATCCGTCGATAGTCTTACCAAAATTCTTAACACTAGTGTAACGTTTTTTTCCTTCTCACTGTGTGTTTCAGAATCTAGAGTCGAGGCGGACGATTGGCAGTGGACGTCAGGACGGTGGCTTATACATCCTAAATTCTTCGGTTTCTGCATTTGCACATCAGTCTAGCATCAGTAGTAGTAGAGTCAATAAAGACCATTTAATGCTGTGGCATAACCGGCTAATCATGTACCCGTGTCAGTCTTAAAGCTTGTCTTTCCTGCTTTCTTTTCTGTTTCTGCAGTTTCCTTTCATTGTGAAACATGTGAACTGGCCAAACATTGTCGTTCTGTTTTTTCATTAGTGAGAATAAAAGTACTACTCTTTTTTCTATTGTGCATTCTGATGTGTGGGGCCCCGCACCCGTGACTTCTTTGTTTGGATATTGGTACTTTGTTACCTTTGTAGATGACTTTAGTGGTTGTACCTGGGTGTACCTTATGCGAACCAAAGATGTTGTATTCTCCATTTTCCAAGAGTTCCATAAGATGGTTACCACTCAGTTCCATACCACTCTTAAGATTCTTCGCTCTGACAATGGGGGGGAATACCTCGATGGGGGTCTGAAATCTTGCTTTGCATCTCATGGCATTGTTCATCAGACCTCGTGCCCTTCAACACCTCAACAGAATGGGACTGCTGAGAGAAAAACCCGTCACCTTCTTGAAGTTGAGCGTGCTCTCCGGTTAGGCATCCAGGTTCCTAAACACTATTGGTCTGAGTCTGTCTTACTTGCTGCTTACCTCATCAATCGTATGCCCTCTCGGGTTTTCGGATTTCAGACTTCCCTATCTCTCCAAGTTCCTGACCGCCCGACTTTTGTTGTTCCTCCAAAGGTCTATGGGTGTGTTTGTTATGTCCATATTCATCGTTCTTCGAGGGACAAGTTAGATCCGCAGGCCTTGAAGTACATCTTCTTGGGGTACCCCTCTAATAAAAAATGGTACAAATGTTATCATCATGCTACCCGTCGTCGCTTCATCTCTATGGATGTCACCTTCGCTGAATCCATCCCCGTCTTTGGTAGGCAGACCTCTCTTCAGGGGGAGCATGATGTTGCAGAAGAGAGTGTCCCCAGCCCTCTGCCTATCTCTATTCCTATGCCGGGACCTCAGTCTAGTGACAAGGACACTTCAACTACTGCAGCTGATGTGCGTTTATATGTCAGAACCAAGAAGAAAGGACAAGCCACTGTCCCTGCGTCTACATCTGCAAGTCTCCCCTCGGATCCAATTCCAGGTATTGCTTTTGTCCCTGCCTCAATTCCTATTTTTGTTCTTGAGCCACATGCATCTCCTACTTCTGATGATCATATGAGCACTGATATTGGCCTCCCTATTGCACTTCGGAAGGGTTACGTATTTGTACGGAACACCCTATCTCACATTTTGTCTCGTATCAGTCTGTCTCCGTCATATCAGAATTTTGTCAGTATTGCCTCTGTTTCTTTGCCTTCCAGTGTTGCAGATGCACTTAATCACCCAAAGTAGAAAGAAGCTATGATGGATGAAATGCAGGCTCTTGAGAAGAACAAAACATGGGAACATGTTCAACTACCCAGAGGAAAGAAACTTGTGGGGTGCGAATGGGTCTTTACAGTGAAACATAAAGCTGTCGGGTCAGTCGAACGATACAAGGCACGACTCGTAGCCAAGGGATTCACTCGGACGTATGGGATAGTCTATCAGGGGACTTTTGCACCTGTGGCCAAGATGAACTCAGTCAGAGTTCTTCTATCCTTAGTTGCCAACCTGTCCTGGCCATTGCATCAACTAGATGTGAAGAATGTCTTTCTGCATGGAGATATGATAGAAGAGGTGTACATGAAACTACCACCTAGGTTGACACTTGCTGGAAGTGACGACAAGGTGTGCAAGTTAAGGAAAGCCCTGTTATGGGCTAAAGCAATCTCCGAGGGCATGGTTCGAGCGGTTTAGCAGTGCGATCAGACAAGTTGGCTACAAGCAGAGTCAGGCTGATCACACGTTGTTTGTGAAGCATCAGCAGACTAGTACCATGGCACTGATCTTCTATGTTGATGACATTGTCATCACTGGGAATGATCCGAAGGAGATAAAGCGGCTGAAGACCTTCTTGTCCTCGAAGTTTGAGTTAAAGGATTTGGGGCCACTGAAATACTTCTTGGGAATTGAAGTTGCTCGGTCTCAGAAGGGCATCTTTATCTGTCAACGGAAGTATGTATTGGACCTTTTAGATGAGACTGGGTATTTGGGAGCTCGACCAGTAGAGACTCCAATTGATTAGAACCATCGGCTGAATTCTGAGGGTGACACCCTTGAGGATGTCGCTATGTTTCAGCGATTAGTTGGCAGGCTGAACTAGTTGGCACACACCCGTCCGGATATTGCTTACGTTGTTAGTGTTATCAGTCAGTTTATGCATGCACCACGGTCATTACATCTTGAGGCAGTTCACTGAGTTCTTCGGTACCTCAAGGGCTCTCCAGGTCGTGGAATACTGTTCGGGTGACATGGACACTTTAGAGTGGAAGCATATACTGACGCAGATTGGGCAGGTTCAGTTAGTGATCGTCAGTCTACGTCTGTATACTGTACCCTTGTTGGAGGAAATCTTGTCTCTCGGCAAACAAGAAGCAACCGGTTGTAGCTCGATCCAGTGCAGAGGCAAAATTACACTCTATGGCAGATGGTGTATGCGAACTCTTTTGGTTGAGGACCATGCTTGAGGAACTGGGACTCCAGGTGACAGAGCTGATGAGCCTCTACTGTGACAACAAAGTTGCCATCAGCATTGCTCACAACCAGCATGATAGGACCAAGCTTATTGAAGTTGATCGTCACTTCATCAAAGAGAAACTTCAACAAGGATTGATTTGTACTCCGTATGTGAGAACACAGGAGCAGGTTGCCGACATACTCACAAAGGGGGTGAACAAGTCTATTCTTCATACCTTGATTGGCAAGCTGGGCATGATGGATATCTTCGCACCAGCTTGAGGGGGAGTGTTGGAGTTTATGTAATACACCCACGTGGGTGTCTCAAGTGGGCTGCGTCCCACTTCCCATGTGGGGCCTTTGTTGGGTTTTCACTATTCACGTGAATAGTGTCGCGTGAATAGTGTGAGAGAATTCATTCTCTCCTCTTCCCACAACTTCTCTCTCTAACCCTAATCTCCTCCACCTTCCACCTCCATTACACTTTTTCCCTCTTCTATCTACAACCTTCATCTACTGGTTACAACCTTATTTACTACAGAAAATCGTTAACGGATTGGTTTCCTTATCCAATGAGAGGGGGTGTCATGGCTCCTATGAGGGGGATTATCCTCAGCTGAGAAGGGGAGAGTTTAGAACCGTGGATTCGGGGTCTACTATCATCCCAGGTCTCAGGTAGGCAGTTGCAGAGTGCTACGAGGGCCCCGAGAGCGTCGCTGGAGTCTCTAGACCGGTGGCACCACGCGATGATTCGTGAATCATCCGACGAGACAACGGTGTGGGAGGATATAGTGGTGGCCCTGACCTTCCTCTCTGGCAAATCTGATCTATTCTATCTCATTCCTTGTGGGACAAGAAACGCCCCTTTTTGTGGAAAACCCGGTGACATTGAGATTTGAGTGACCTGGTTTCCATCAAAGTTGGCACAGCCATAGTGTACCTTTGTAAGTGGTGGCCGGCGGTGAACTCCGTATCGTTCTGTAATCTCCCTTGCCCGGTGTGGGTCCAGGTTCACGGGCTTCCTTTTCACTTTTGATCGGCTCCCATATGCCCAAGTCTTATTGGTCAGATGCCATTCTCACTACGGCCTACTTGACTAACCGGATGCCTTCCCGTGTTTTACACCTGAAGTCCCCCTAGAAGTTCTTTCCCGCAATTCTTCCCTATTTACTGTTCATCCTCACATATTTGGGTGTGTCTGCTATGTCCGTATTTTAGGCCCCCATCGTACAAAACTTGATCCCAAAACACTTAAATGTGTCTCGGAATGCAGTGGCTTGTTTTTTGAAGACTGTCTTTCGGTGGGGAATTATTTATAATCGGGATGGGTGCTAATTGGGTTTGTCCTTGATTCAGTTTCTTTTCTGCCTTTGTCTAGTGCAGGCCATCTCGTCCTCTCTAGCTTAGGTTGTTGTTTCCTTTGGCTGTTTCCTTAATAAAGCTTTTACTTCAAAACAAATGTGTTTCTTGGATGCTCTTCCACTCACAAGGGGTATAAGTGTTACCATCCCCTATCTGGAAAAAAATTGTATCCATGGATGTCACTTTATGTGAGGAGGTCTCTTATTTCTCCCCGACCTCTCTTCAGTGGGAGAGAAACAATGAAGATCGGTCTGGTTCCTCATGTGAAGTTCATCTTCCAGTTGTAGCCCTATCACCTCTTCCCGCCATACTTGAGAGATCTCAGCCTACTCCACCTATTACTGTGTCGGACAGTGTTCCTGGAGCTCAAGGGGAGCTCAAAGTCTATAGCAGAAGAGGAAAGGTTGCAGCTGATCCAGTTCCAGTTGTGCCATCCTTGGACCTAGGTAATATTTCTCCTTCTTCCATACTTGTTGCCCCTTCTTCTCTTGATACTTGCGCTTCTGACCATGTCCCTATTGCTTTGAGTAAAAGCACTAGGAGCTGTACCACTCGACATCGTTTGAGCAACTACATCTCATATGAGGCCATGTCTCCTTCGTACAAGGCCTTGTCTCCTTTCGTTCAAGGCCTTTGTTACATCTATTTCTACCATTCCTATTCCATCTTCTGTGGTAGAAGGCTTGGGGCATCCTAAGTGGAGAGCTGCTATGGTAGAAGAGATGAGTGCTCTTGATAAGAATCACACGTGGGAGCTCGTTGAATTGCCAAGGCTTGGTTGGTAGCCAAGGGGTACACTCAAACTCGTGGGATAGATTAAGTGGAGACCTTTGCACCATTGGCGAAAATGAACTCCATAACGGCTCTACTGTCCTTAGTAACAAACTAATCATGGCCCTTGCATCAGCTAGATGTCAAGAATGCCTTTCTGCATGGTGACTTGCATGAAGAAGTGTACATGGATCCTCCACCTGATTTCATCTCACCAGGGGAAAGTGGGAAAGTGTGTAGACTGAGAATGGCTATCTATGGCCTTAAACAGTCCCCAAGAGCATGGTTTGAGAGATTTGCTTTGGCAGTAAAGAAGCTGGGCTATGCTCAGCCAGGCGGATCACACTCTGTTTGTCAAGCATTAAGAAAGGAGCACCACCGTCCTTATTGTCTACGTTGATGACATCATTCTTACAGGGAATGATACAACAGAGGTAGCCAAACTGAAGGGACATCTAGCTGAAGAATTTGAGACCAAAGATCTAGGACTTCTCAAGTATTTTTCGGGTATAGAGGTTGCAAGATCTAGCCAAGGGATCTTCATCTCTCAGAGAAAATATGTTCTAGACTTGCTAAGAGATTCTGGGAAGTTGAGAGCGAAGCCTGTGGTGACTTCTATAGAGCAGAATCACAAGTTGGGTGATGATGGTGGTAAACTTCTTCAGGACATAGGAAGCTTTCAAAGACTGGTTGGGAGATTGATCTATCTCTCCCTTACCAAACCAGATATTGCCTATGCCGTGAGTGTGATAAGTCAGTACATGCACTCACCCAATGACAATCACCTAGAGGCAGCTCACAAGATCTTGAGATATCTCAAGTCTCCTCCGGGCCGAGGTCTGCTGTCTAAGAGAAATGGCCACATGTAGATAGAATCCTATACTGATGCAGATTGGGAAGGTGCCAAAGATGATATGAGGTCTACTTCACGTTATTGTGCTCTTGTTGGGGGCAATTTGGTTACCTGGCAGACTAAGAAACAGCCTGTGGTTGCTAGATCGAGCGTAGAGGCTGAATTTAGAGCAATGGCACATGGTATGTGTGAAATGCTCTAATTGAGAATCCTCATGGCAGAACTAGGATTCCATGCCCAAGTTCAATCAGCTTGTATTGTAACAACAAAGCTGCTATTAACACAGCTCACAATCCTGTTCAACATGATTGGGCCAAGCATATCGAAGTAGAACGATACTTCATAAGGGAGAGGATCCTCTCTGGAGAGGTGTGCACTCCTTTCGTTCAAACAGATGAGCAAGTTGCCGATATTTTACCAAAGGGGTCCCAAGTTGGCAACTTTACCGACGTCTTAGCAAGTTGGGCATGCGAGATATATATGCGCCAACTTGAGGGGAGTGTTATCGGGGACGTATTCTACGTGTAAAGGGTAGTCTTGTAAATACCTCATAGTGGGGTATTTTTGTCTTTGTAAGGGCCTTCATATAAATAATAGTTTTGGGAGTCATGTGAGCTACACATGACCATAGTTAGCAATTCGGTATACGGCAAAGATTCGAAATGGGAAAAGTTCGAGTTTAATTCGGTTTCGGGATAAAAAAATTCGGTCACAAATTCGGTCATTGTTGAAATGTTATATTCATTTAGCCTTAAAAGCTTGAATTTTACAAATTTTTTCATTTTATGCGGCCATTTAATACGTTTTTATTTTTAAAAAACGTAAAATTCCTATATTAAACGCGAATAATATGCGTTTTATTCGTAGTCTTTAAATTCGCGATTTTTTCTAATTTTTTATTTTATGCGGGAGTATTAAACGTTTCTTCAAAAAAAAAATCGGGTATTAAACGCGTATAATACGCAAATTTACTAACTAGGCACATGACATCTCCTTTCTCTCTTCTCTCTCTTCTCTCTTTTCTTCTTGCATTTGTGAAACCCTAACCCAAGAAGATCATCCACTCTCTGGTGTACTGAAGCCTCGAAGTAGGGCGGTGACAGATGGTGGTGAGGAGGGATGTGGTGACTTGTTGCTGGGGATAGAAGCTGCGAGCTTCACTGTTGAGACAACCAAGAAATGGGGTAGATAATGTCATGGCTGGTTCTTATGGGAGGAGAGCTGGGGTGGTCAGTACGATCTGACACATGGCTGAAGGAAGAGCACCCACGCTAGACCGCACAATTGTATCTACAAAAGGTTACTTCGAATTTCAATTCTCACGCATGTGAAGGGTCGTCGGTTGGCGGGATGCCTCTCTTTGCCAACACATGGACAAGAGTCATCCACCAGAGATAGGCTGGCGTGATGACACGTTGCGGTAGCTGCTTTGGATTCAATCTACGGAGGCGAAAATGGGGCAAGGTTAAACCCGGCCTTTATTAGAACTTTAAACGATTGGTTATGGGCCGGACCTTCAGAACGTGCAAATCAAGTCGTCTTTATTTTTAAACCCGACCCTTTTAACTCTATTAAAAGTTACTTGGAGGAGACATCGTTTTTTCATCAGCGAAGTCTTACCCCCTCCCTCCAAAGAACCAACAGGGAAGCTTCACTCAAAGGGAGGTTGTACGAAGTGGAGATCAGCTAGTGGAGCTTGGGCAAGGTAAGCTTATCCTCCCTGATCCTTCTTCCCCTAAGCCTCTCCCCCTTTCCCTTGTTTGTCGGCGGTCGTCCAATGGCGCTTGGTGGACTTCTGTCGTTGGTTTTTTGGGCTCACCCTCTCGGGCCAAGGGGTTGGTGGATTTAGGGGATGGAGGTTCTGGCTCTGAGAAGTTGGCCTTGTGTCTGCCTAAGGTTTACGTTAAAGGGGACAACGTTTAAGGCCAAACAGGACTATGGGCTTGAGCAGGGTGTAACCTCTCTGGCGGACATGCATTGTGTGGTGGATAAGCCAATAGGAAGCCTTCTCCTAGTTTGTGATCCAACAGAGGCAGGAGTTAGTAAGGGTGGTGGCCTATTGGAGGAACAGATGGTAAGGATAGGGGGTTGGGTTCACCGCCGAAAGTAATTGATCTTGGGAATCCTGAATTGGGCCCAGGACCTCTTGCGGTGGTCTAGCCTGCTGAAGAGGAGAATTTGGCGTGGTTTAGGCGCAATATTATGAATTTGGCTTTATCCCATGGATTGTTAGCAGAGGGGCACGGAGAAGTCCGTAATTTGTTGCTTGCCATTGTGGGATGTCCAAGGGATCCGCAACTTAGACCCAGGAAGGCCCAGATGTTAATTGACGAAGGCAATGAGCAATCTATCTTGAAGAAGGAAGCCGGAGAAGATGAGGATAGGACTCTTGAGACACCCTGTGAGGATGGGAAGGAGGTCTGTCAGGGTTTTATAATGGCACTGGGGAAGGTGCAGGGGATTTGGTATTGGGCTCTCCTCCTAAGGATAGAACATCTAAAGTACCTAGAGAGATTCAAAGACTGGCATGTCCCTTTAATTCAGGTGATTTGCTGGTCTATGGAAGCCATAGAAGAGGGAAGAAAACCTCCGGTTATAAATGAAGCTCAAAATTATGTCTTGGAATGTTTGTGGCCTAAGAAGTAAGGGTAGGAGAGCTATTGTGAAAACTATGATGCACAGATATGGTGGGGGGCTCTATGTTGATGCTGCAGGAGACTAAAGTTGAGAAAGTGGAGATGGCTTTGATTGGGGAGCTATGTGGCTTTAGATATTGTGGGTGGCAGGATCTCCCAACGTTAAGGACAGCGAGAGGTATTATGATTATTTGGGACCGTAACTATATTGAGGTGGAGGATGTGTTGGTTGGTGCCTTTTCGGTGTCTATTCGATGTAGATGTGTGGGGGAGTAGTTCTGCGTTCTTACAGCAGTTTATGGTCCTTTGGGCCACAGATTTAGAATCAGTTTTGGGAGGAGTTGGATGATATATCTGGCTTATGGTAGGGATGATCCGTGGTGCATGGGAGGGGATTTTAATGTCATGCGGTTCCTAAATGAAAAGAATGTCAGGGGTAGAGTTAGCAGAAGTATGAGGGAGTTTGGGGACTTTATCAATAGGAACTTTCTTATGGACATTCCTATGGGGGGGTGGCAAATTCATGTGGTTGAATAACCAAGAACAGCCAACCCTTTGTCGGTTGGACAAATTTCTTGTCTCCGCTAGCTGGGAAGATCATTTCCAAGGGGTTTCGTTATTGGCCATGCGGTTGAATAACCAAGAACAGCCAACCCTTTGTCGGTTGGACAAATTTCTTGTCTCCGCTAGCTGGGAAGATCATTTCCAAGGGGTTTCGTTATTGGCCATGCCTAGACCCATCTCAGATCATGTCCCGTTGATGTTAGATTACGGGGGATTCCGATCCTGCCCTTCCTTTTCGATTGGAGAACATGTGGTTGAGCAGCTCTAAATTTCAGGAAAAGGTGGAGTGGTGGAAGTCCATGTCCTTTACAGGGAGGCTGGGGACTATCTTTAGGCGCAAGCTTAAAGTGCTTAAAGAAAGGATAAAGAAGTGGAACCAGGAGGAATTTGGTAGAATACTTGTATCCTTTTTTTTTGGATTTAGGAACTGAAGAGTCATCCCATTTCCTGTACCAGTGTCTATATTCATATCCATATCTAGGCATCTTATTTAACAGGAGATATGGCTCAAAACAGAATCGAATGGGGGAGCATGATTCATGTTGCCAACCCCAAATAGTTGGGATGAGGCTTTGATGATGATTACGATGATGACTTGTTGATAAAAACCTAGTACTACTGCTTACTACTAGTAACACGGCCTAAAAACAAGTAACAAGACTCAGACATGTGGCGGGCCTGTTCTAAAATGAAACTCAGTTGTGTACCGGATCAAGTTTTATGAGTCTAGAAAGTTTGTGCTAGAGTCTGATCTGCAAAATTTTGGTGTATTGATCAAGTTTTTACAGGTTAAATACTTTAAATTACCTCCTTAAAGAATTTATTTCCTTTGACAGGTGGAGCTCGAACAAAAGGCCAGAATTCTACATGAGGATATAACGAATCATGTATGCACCCCTGATCCTTGATGAAAAATTAGCATCGGGTTTTGCGTATTCTATGTTTTCTTCCCTTTTCATTAAAAAACCAGTGTTTCTGCTACTCCTATTACATATCAGGCTGTGCACATGCAGTAGGTCTTCCATTTGATGGGCCCCCTTACCTAGGTCATATATTTTCAACGATTGTAACTGTCAGATGTATCAACTTTATTCTTTCCAGAAGTTAAATAATTTACTGAACAATCACAGAAAGAAGTATACAGGATCAGATAGTTGTGATCCTTTGATAAGGTTATTTTCTGTGCTAGATCTCCTATGTGGGGCCATCAAAAGGTGCTGAACACATTTACTCGATGTAACCCATTATTCTGCTTATAGGTGGTAGTTGCTCTTTATAGTTGTCATATCGATATCATATATATAATTTAACCATTTCTTGTTCTTTCTTATTCTTGTTTTGTTGCATGAATAAATTGATCTCAGTGGATTGAGGGGGAGCTCGCTCTGTTGCAAAACCTCATCGATCGAGCAAATGAGAAGGGATGGCGAAGAGAATATCCTTTTGTGATAGATAGAATTTCTGTAATGTACTCCTGGACTACTAAGACATGCAGAGAAACAATAGATGCTCATTTAGGGCAATTTCATGGTTTTGATGAAAACCATATGAAAAGCTCATAGAATGTGAGGGTGTATGGAATTCTGAAAGATGGATCTCAAGATTGCTTAGCTCATTCTTTCATGATGATTTGTGTTTTTATAGTTATGTTATGTTTAGAGCCACAGTATAGAACTCTAATGAATGATATTAAGGGCCTACAGAGTAACGGAGACAACTGTATACAGTAATCATACTGATTCAATATTGGTCAACCATAGGACCCGCCTAGGAGATCGCCTAGCCAAAAATCAGTTTGTCTGGAAAAGCATAAATATTGGATCAATTTCATTTGGACTGTAAACGGGTAATAATTAAAAAAAAAAATCCATTTATCTGATGACCCAGATCCTCTTATTAGTTGTGCATTTGGTATAGTAAGCATCTACCCTAGGTTATAGCCATAGAGTTTAAGACCTCAAGCCCTTGATTGTTTTATAATTATATTCCTTTGTAACAAAATTACCATGTTGGACATGTGTTGGAGACATTTCTATGATTTTAATCTGTTTCTACCATGAGGACATGTAAACCTCTTCTTCGTTTTCAATAAAGCTTATATTTATCAACAAAAAAAAGATAGTTGATCCCATCGAGCTTCACCGTGGCGATATGAAGGCTGGGACTGTCGTCACCATGACTCCCTAGACTGGGAGGGGCCACAATAACTTCCAACTTAGCAGAGGATGACTCCTTAGATGTACTCATGATAGCAGGATTCAGACCTTTTAGGAACAACTCCTTCAACGATTTTCTATTGAAGAAAAACCCACAGGAGACTTGTGAACAGTTCCGGAGACCCAGAAAGGTTCCTAGATAGGTGCGACTGCACTTGGGAGCAGTTCTCCCTACTTCCAAGAGGTGCGGTTGCACTTGAGAGAGGTTCTGGGCTCCTCTAAGACCTGCGGCTAGGTGTAGAGGGACTTATCTGACCTTCTGGAAGGGGCGGCTAAGTCCAAAGGGTCTTTTCTGACCTTCTAGAAGGGGCGGCTAGCATGGGGCATCTTTTTCAGCCTTCTTGAGTGGGCGGCTAGGCCTGGAGGCTCTTCCCCAGCCTTCTGGAGGTGGCAGCTAGGGTTTCTGGACTCTCTGGAACGTGTAAAGATGCCTGAGATCAGTCCTTTAGGCTTTTCTACATGTTGCTGACTATTGGAGATGATCTTCTCCTTTGGAAAGCCTTCTTCTGCATTTTGTACAATCCCTATGGTTTTCTCTAACCTCTAGGATTGAATCATGCTTACACAACCATGCTCCGATACCTTGTTGTAACTTAGATCATAACCAGAACAAGAAGAATAAAGAGATTAGGGTAAAGGAGAAGAGAGAAGAGAGAAGAGAAGATTGGGGGGAAAAGGAGAAATCGTGTAGAGCATTAAGGCCTACACGAATTAGCCTAATATTTATATTATGTGACAATTTGCATAATTACAAAGACCCCTCTGTAGTATCTAACATATATGTGAGCCCTGACAACATTTAGTACTTAAATTAAATAATTACGAAAATTTAAATGAGTAAGAGCAGATGTTCACGTTAGAATGTACCAAACAATCTTGATCTTGGTTTTCTTACTCCAAATGGTTGTTTGCCATATTTATGTTGAGGTATGAGTGTGTTTTCATGCTTAGTTTATCATTTTGTAAAAATCCAAAACACATTTCCTATGCTTTTTTTTTATGATTTCATAGTATTTCTATAGTTTTCAAAAAAATTACAGCATTTCCACACTGAGTGATACATTTTCACGAAATATTTCCACTTTAGAGCTATCTGGAATACTCCGAAACAAATCTAAAATCTTAGTTTCTATTCTCTATACTCTTTTTGTATCTTTTGCTTTTGTGAACTAATGTTTAAATAATTAAAACCTCTTCCAAAATAATCATCTGTGTGGATGTGTCATGTTGTCCAGTCTTAAGGATTCTAGATTTTAGACCCTCAACATTGAGTCCAATACCTGCAGAAAAAAAGGCGAATAAATTGTTAGGCCATGCCCTAGGGTGGTGGGGCATCCCCTCTTGCCTCTCTACTCTTAACTGGTGGACACACTCAGCTGTCCATACTATCCAATTGTTGAACCACTTCTAGGATGGACCACTAAAGAAAAGTTGCATCCAACCAGATAGTTCTAACCGTTTGATCAATTGCACTCTTTGGGATGGTCAGAAAAAAATACGTGCAAAAGTTCATTTACGGGTTGGTTAGGATCATCAAATTGATGTAGTTTGGACTATGTGCTGTCCAAGATGTGGTCGTTAATTGGGGGGTGACCCTGATCAATGAGCATGTACACCAGTCTTTGCAAAGAAAGGCGAGGATCCACCACCAATGGTGGTGCAATCACAGAGCTATATTCCTTGATAGAAAGGTCTTGTGACCCTTAACTTATTTGGGCCTTTGGGGTTCTACGCTTTGTGAATACTTAGAGAGAAGGCAGCTTCTTCAGACTCCGTCTGAACGTTTAAGGTTGTTACAAGAAGTTCCAAAAGTAATTGCTGACGAAATAGAGCTCGAAGCCACCCCTCTGGATTCACCTGACGATGAAAAACAAGGTAGTGATAGTTCTCCAAGATCAACTCTCGCTGGGGCTTCTGAAATACTTGACGATTTAGCAGGGAATGGAATTGCATCCAATCTGGAAGTTGGAAAAACAGATTCTGCAGGTTTACCAGCTCTAAATTCATTCATTTTACCTTCTTTGTGCCATTCCATAACTTAAGCTCTGGGATTTCTGAAGCTATTTTGTTCTTTTGATATAGCAGGAGATGGAGCTGTCTACTATCGGAAGTCTGGAATGAGAGAAAATGAAGGTTATATAGGTACACACTCACACATGTACTATTTTTTTTGTTAAAGATTTGAGACTCTTAGGGAAGGCCAGATTCTAAAATGTTTTCAGCGAGGTGAATTCTCTTATACATTCTATGGAGTTTAATGAGAAGGGAATTGTTTTTCCCGTATCTTCATATTTGAAAGCCAGCCATAGCCAACCTTAGGGTTGGGGCTATGGCTTTTATATTTACTTACCCATGCAATAAATCACTTATCAAAGACAAATGGGACATTGCATATGTCTCCTCACAAAACTTGTAATTAAATTGCACACGTAACTTAGAAAATCTACAAAATTTAAGTCATGAAATTATCGGCTCCTTAAGCAGTCTGCCTTTTAATCTTTAGGTATTATGCTACATGGACTGTGACACATGTATTAGTACGATACATATAGGGTCTGAGACACGGGGCTCCATGACCCAATTAATCGAATGTTCTATGGGTACAATAGTTTAGCTGATATCCTTAAAATTTCACTTTAAAGAAAAAGGTAACAACATGAAGGTGAAACATTTCCAAAAGCACAAAATAGGCTAGGTGATGATCTAATGGTAATATTTCTCAAAAAAAAAAATATATATTGGTAGAGTACTTTTATAATATTTTCTATAGTTTTTTAGTTTGGGTTTTAAATTGTTCTTACTTTTTCCTTAAGAAATATACAAAATTCATTTGGGTTTGGATACATGAATCCTGTTATGCTATTTCCTTCTATCTAGAACTATATCTTTTGTTAAAGTGTGTCTTCAAATCTTTTCACGCTACCTCAGTCCATGTCCTTGTCTGCTTTCCATGTCCTTTTGGAACCTTCAGCTTGCACCAAAGTTCGCCTACTCACCGGAGGCGCCATCGATCGCTGTTGTACATGACCAAACCATCTCAATCTATTCATTGATATATCTAGTTTATCAACTATTGGGGCTGCTGCTACATTTCCCTGGATTTGCTCATTTCTAGGTCTTTAAATGCTTATCAACTAGAATAATATTTTCCCATTTGTTTTAGAAATCTTGTAGAATAGTTTGTCATCTTTAACCAGATTGTGAAAGTAGGAGTTAAAAAAGCAAACATCTATGTTTTCAGTGATATGAAACTATAAATCAGGCAGTTCTACTGAAGCATAGGATAGGACCCTTCAATACACTCGAGTATATTTTTTGGCAGCCATACACTCGCATATATTGGATAAATACATGATGTCCACTAGGTAACTTGGCCTTGTGAACTGAGAATTACAAGCACAAGCTGTCCTAAATTGAGCTGCAACTCAGCCAACTGATGTTTAGCCCATAGTTACCAAGTTCGTTCTAAACCTTTATGATATGGTAACTAGTTTTGAAAAACTAATTAGCCAGATTACGCGATTTCTTTTAATTGCACTGGGAATCCAGCAAACTCAGGACTATGTGCATTTCCAACAAGGAAAAATATATTTTGGGAATTCTAGTATATGGAACCTCAATTCTTTTTTTTTTTCTGTTTCATTTTTTATTTATTTTCGGTGAGTTCTACATATTAATTTTAGGGGTTCAAGTGGAGCTCTCTCGATAGCCCCGAAATAAGATCTTTTGCTTAGGGCGTCTAAAACTGTGGTATCTGATTTCCCAGGAATTGCAGATGCCGTCGATAAAAATGCTGCTTCGGAAATTGTTATGTCTAATTTAGCTGGGAAAGGAGATGCCTTCAATGAAAGAGCTGCTGAAAAAGAAGCAGATGGTTAAAATATTCAATATTCTCCTTTATTTTAGTTTAAGATTTAGTTCTAAAATTTTTGTCTAAGACTTCCAATTTTTTTCTTCTTCTGATTCAACAGGCACTGCTGAAAAAGAAGCAGAAGGTTAAAGATTTAATCTTCTACTTTATTTTAGTCTAAGATTTAGTTCTAAAACTTTTGTTGCAGACTTCCAAAATTGTTTTCTTCTGATTCAACAGGTATTGGAGCTGCTTGCATGGTCTCAGGACAGAATGAAAAGGGTAAAGGCCTCCAGCTTACTTCCTGATAGGAAAATATGCCCCATTATAATATCAATAGCCATTAGTCCAGGGCATCTTACTCATTTGAAAGAAGGAAGATGATGTCATTGCCTTGGTATATTGCATCACTGTACCACGTGGGACTCCAAGCCACTGCCTTACCTGACCTTGGACATGTTTATTCATGTACATGGCCCCTAAACGAACAGCTCTAATTCTCATCATATGTACTCCGTGGGATATGCTACTATTGCTCTTTAAAATAATTGCCAATCTTTTCTACTTTTATCATTCTGGACGAGATCTTGGAATTGTGTGGGCAGACTTCGGATAATAATTTTAAGCACATCTTAGGAGAGGCTAGATCAAAGGTTGAAAGACTCAACCAAGTACTGACTTGCCCAAGTCAAGTCAGATTATTTTGCACTAAATCAATTCACTTGACTTGTGATTTGGTATAATAAAAATATAATTAATTATATTGTGGGAGTGTGTGCTGGCATTTCTGTTTGCATGTCTTTCTGTATATAATTAATATCATGTAGTTTTAATTTGTTATTTTTATATGTTATAACTAGTGGAGAAAAGATATCATTGTCAGTCACAGTTGGGGATCTGTTAACTTTGTCTAATTTTGATTGTATCTCTCGTTTTTTGTTGAATTAATTCCTGTAAGCAAAAAAATCAACTTGAGGATTTTCCTTGTTCATGTACATGACCATTAACCTTTGTTGCAGAAGAGGAGCGACATCTTTCTGATGTTGTGGTTTTAGAAGAACAGCAACTTCATTCTGATACCGTAGTTCCAGAAGATCACCAACATAATTCAGATGTCTTTGTTCCAGGAGAGCAGCACCAGTCCAGTTCTTATGTTACAGAGGAACAACATCAACCAAAAGAAGTTGGGGACAGTTTTGGACAGACACATCTTGTTGTTTCGGATGAAAATGAGGGGGATGAGGGGAAGATGGATGGGAAAAATGTCTTGGGAATCGAACTAATTGACTTAGTTGATGATGAAGATGAAGCTCCGGGCGATGTAACCGGAAACTGGATTCTTGAGGACTCTGAAAGCAATATATGGCATTATGTGGATCCCTCTGGTGACATACAGGGTCCCTTCTCAATGTCATTGCTAAAAAAATGGAGCCAAAATAATTACTTCCTTCCGGATTTCAAGGTTTGGAAGACGGGTCAGACCAAAGAAGCAGCAATCTTATTGACTGATGTGCTCGCCGGATGTTCTCCTAAGACTTGAAGAAAAGGAGAACTTTTTGATCAATACCTAGTGTAAAAAGTATATAGCAAAAAAAAAGGCAAAGATCTGTCAAAATGCCTAGTGGGTGCCTCTCAGATTTCCCGTCAGACAACCTTTAAGCAACAGATTGTGTAAATAACATAGGATGTGACTCTGACAAAAGTAATTGGGAGTTTCTCAACTCTCTTTTTGTCTTTGAACTTGTCAGGAGGGAAACATGAAGGAGATGAGACCCAAAGAGTGAGAAACTCATTTCATTTCCTGAAGAAACAGTGGTCAAGATTTAAGTAGAAACCAGTTTTAAATTGACTAGTTGGTACTCTGTTAAAGATCTTTTTTGTTGCCTTCTTGCACCATTTTGTCTAGTGAAACAAAGTTGCTACATTTCTTTTGGATGCTTGTATGTTCTTAGTTTCATGTGAAGAAAATTTTAGATGTCACATGCGACATCTAAAATGTGTTGCAATATTCAGGAATTGCCAGGTATATATGCTGGGTGGGGCTCACATCACATTTTGGAATATTCTCCTATCAAATCATGAAGGCCCCAACTCCTTAATACTGTGACACCCTTTTCAGATGACGCAGTGCGACATCAAATTTTTTCCTTTTGTACATACGGATCTGCAACATATGACAGGGCACCACCCAATGGATTCCACCTTAGTAAACATCCCAGAGAAATCTTTTGCTCTCGCAATGCAACGCTCAGGGCTAACTGTATTTACACGGGGATTCGAATCCCCACATAATTCGACAGTACATTCCAAAAATTTGTGGGCCCCACCTCCTCATGTATAGATGGCAGTCTTGATTTTTCTTTTTAATTTTTTGGGTTCAAGGAATCCTGTGCAATTAGTCCAGATCGGTTGAGGCAGACCAAAAACAGTACACTTAATTAGGCTGCTTGGCGGACAAGCCTCCATAAACATAAGAAAATATTCGCTGTCCTCTGCCCCTCCCAAAAATGCCAGGTAAAGCTCACTTTGGGGCCCATTGACCTTATGGATGTGGGGTGTGTGTGTGTGTGTGTGTGTGGGGGGGGGGGGGGGGGGGGGGGGGGGGGGGGGGGGTTCAATGATCCTGTATGATTTTTCACCTCATTCTTGTAGGATCCTATATTGGACTTGATGTCACGGTAGAATTTCATTTCAATCTGAAATCTATAGCTTAAGGTCAGAGAACAAACCAGTCACTCAAAATTTACTTGTTTAGGCCAGATTTACGCGCCAAGATCATAGGCTTCTGAATTGATTCTTGATCTCATTTTTTGTTGTCGAAGCAGGTATTACCTCCCCTATGAATATCTCAAATTCAATGACAATCCTACTCTTCTATGCCCTTTTGCCTCCATCGTTGTTCAATAGATGAAAACTGTAAACCAGTTAATGTTCCGCCGATTATTGTTGTTTGGGGCCTGTTTGAATCACCATTTGTGTGTGTGTGTGTGTGTGTTAGTGTGTGAGTGTGAGAGAGAGAGAGAGAGTTGCATGAAAAAGCTTTCAAAAATATATTTTTCTGGTGCAAAAATGGCTATTTGAACAGGCCGTTAGCCTCTAATCCTATGTCCATTCCACTTTTCTGATTTTTTTTGAGTTCTAAAGGCTCTGTACTGCTTCTCCCACCTAACTCTTGAATGGAATGTGGTGCAGGTCTACCCTACGAGGTTGAGATGTGCCGTGTGGATTTATTCACAAAGTGCGCGATTCTGATAAATCTACAAGCACTTCTGAAAGGCTAGCCTGACCTGGTCACTCACTACCTTGCCCGGGCATCAATCTGCACCATTCATTAGTTCCCCTGCTCCTTCACCGTCGCCCCAGCAACAATCTCTGTTGTATGATAATGTAATGAGTTGCTCAACCCTTCGTATATAGAATTTGCTTTGCCACAAATATGCTTTTCCAGGAAAAAAAAAAAGCAAAAGAAATGGAAGACTACAAAATAGAATAGATCAAGTCTGTTTGATTTTCATTCAGTGAGGATCATAGCTGCATTCATAGGTTCAAGACACCGTAATGCTGCAAAACTCCCAACTTAGTTTTCTGATCCGGGGTTCCAACCTGCTCTCATAATTTTTGTTTTTTTTTCCCCTAGTTCTGAGTTTTCCAGCCATTTCAAAAGTCACTTCGATTTCAGATTTGATTTGATTTCTGAATAAAAAACTTAATTATTCACAGTTTTGGACCTTTAATATCTCATTCATCAAAAGGTTACATGTTTATTTCTTATTTTTATTATGTGCTTTCCTGAGCAGTTTCTTTCCTGTAAGCTTGTAGCCTCTCCTTCAATATTTTACTCTCTTCAAAGTTCGCCTTTCGCTTCAGAGCTTTCTGCAAAAGAAATGAAAATACGAAGGTTAGTTCTAAAAGAAGAGTCACCTGTAGAAACCCGATGCAAGAGAGGAAAAGAGATTGACTAAAAGATGACTCACTTCCTGACGGAAACAGCGGTCTAACTTTATCTTAAGATCCGTACACTTGCCGAAGAATTTCGCAACAGGATGATCTGTGTGACACTTTTGGAACTGTTCAATAATCTACAGGAAGCATATGGAAAGGAGCAATCAGATGATAAAGATCTTTCTGTTTCTTCCCTTATTTCATTCTTCGGGAAAAAGACAGGATAATCAAAACGACAAACAGACCAGCAATAAATTTGTGAATCAAAAGACCATTTTGTTTTCATTATAAAACAACAAAAAGACATTTAATAAATAGATTTAGATGATAAGTCGTAGAAACAACTGAAAGTTAGATTTGCATGTCCCGAGCATAAAAATAAGCAGAAGGCAAAGAAATCACACAAGATAAGTCAGGGAACTGAACATACTTCGGCGCACATAGGGTGCCTATGCAAGGTCAGAGGAGGATGCATCTCCCCCACAAACTTGAGCTTTTCTACATTGCAACACATAAGAACTAGTCAGTTTCTTTTTTCTTTTTGTGCTTTTTATTTATTTACATAAATTGAAGTTGATAAGCAGGAATATAAATTGACAGGTAACAAGAAATGAAAGTCCAAAAAATGTATGCTATAGATATCATTGAGGATTCCATCCAACACATCCTCTGAATAAAAACCTACAAGCAGATGCAGATAGAAACAACAGAAACCCACAAGCAGATGCAGATAGAAACAACAGAAAGAAGAATTCAAATTCAAAAAATCAAAGAAAAATGCTACCCCACAGATAACCATTAACCAGACAAAAAACATGTGTGATTGAGGCCATTGACCATTGGATTCAAGAGAACTATGGTCCACGAGGCAACAACTGCAAACGTAAAATAGTTGTTGCCTTACGGACCGTAGATCTCTTGAATCCAACAGTCAATGGCCTCAACCGCACATAGTTTTGTCCGGTTATCCGTGGGGTAGTACGACTCAAAATCAAATATGTTTGCTTCCTTCAAATACCTAAGTAATGCCATCCACACGCTGCTAAACAGAAAAGATGGAACAAACTCAAAGGATCCAATCAGCCCCACTACAAACATCACTTGAAGAATAGGTTTTGACATTTTGTACATGCACACTGATGTAGGACAGATTACTACAGGCACACATGCCAAATAAAAATAAGAAAAAGATGAAAAATGGGTGAAAGGGAGATTGCATTCCAAATAACCCCAAAGGGAGAAACTTTGCGACTCTGAGCCTAGATGAATATACTGGTTGTCGAAATGACTAAACTGCATAGAAAATCACAAAACTCACTTCATTAATAATTAAAAATAGATCTCCAATTACATATCACGTGCCCACCTCTATTTAAAGACTCAACCTAATCCTAGTCATACAAGGAATGAGCAAATATAATTAATTTTCCTAATTCTAATAAAACTTCTAGAAACTCTTGTTCTAACCTACTAAATAATGAATAAATGACATAAAAACCAATTTTACTAATTCTATTAATAGCAGAAAGTGCATCCAGATGCGAGATTAATTTGATTAACCTCGAGAGCATTTGATTCTTCAACTAAACCTTCTGCTACTAGTTCAAGTTCTGAGGTACTTCCTCCGTAAAAGAAGTCATGAAGCAGTTGATGATCGCACCCAAAGCTTCTTGTAATAAGGGTGATTCTGAACAATCGTAGAGTTTGGGAGGAATGTCCCCTTAAAAGTTATTAGAAGCGTGGAGGTTGAATGTATTCTTCCACAGGAGTTTCAAACTTCTTCTTGCCCTTGGCGGATTTCTTCTTGTTCTTCCTCTTTGTGTTCCCAGTGTATCAATCATTGAGACTACAGAAAGCTATTCCTGATGCCTGAAATCTAGATGATGTAGTAGCGATGATTGTGTTGGCCATCTTCTTGGTACATCTACTGACAAAGTATGCCATCCTCATTAAAGTGTACTGATGTTGAAGATCCAGCTTACATTTCAAGATCTAAATCCATCATTAACTTACAAAGAGGTGGAATCTCCTATTTCATGACCGAGGAATACTGTGATATCTATAGACCGTCTTGATCTCGTCATTGACCTTGTTTTGTACAACAACTTACACAGTGGTAGACTGAGTGTGGGGATGCCTATAAGATCTCAATCCAAAGTTAGAGTAGGAAGATCTAGAATGTAATGGTATTCGAAGTCACCGCAAGTTCTTTCTGGTAGACACCGACAATTCAAACATATCATTATCCACCAGGGCTTGGATCTTGTCCTCAAAGACCCAAAAAAAAAAAAAAATCCTTGGTTGGATGAATGATCATCGGGTGATACTGACAGTACTTTGGACTGTCAGTCTTTCTTGACCTCTTGGGGTCTCTTTGGCTCTAGCGAAGGAAGGATATCATTAAAGATAGACTCAAAGCCCTCATCTATGAAGGAATATTTCTTTGCATCTCCCTTCAGAGATTTAGGAGCATCGTTTCTTTCGCTTGTGTCCTTCTGATTAGATGCCTTTGAGGATTCTTGTTTGACAGCCACAGCATCCATAGCTTCACCCTTCTCATTCGTCTTTTTCAGAGAAGAACTGGGTTCCATTCAAGCTAACTGTGCTTTCGAGTCTTTGACTATTGTAGCCTTAGAAATTAAGTAACCAAATGTTCAGGGTTCAGCTGCCCCCACTTGTACTGCAACATAAGGATTTAAGTTGCTAGCATATATCTTCACAAAGATTGTTCGGATAGCTTTTTCATTCAGTGTAGCGTCAGATTTCCTCACCGAATGATGAAGCCAGCTTACATTGTAGAGCAAGATTTTTCCACTGATTTATAAAGACAGTGGATTTCCTCCAGCCCACTGCTTCATGTTGATGAGTTCGATGATGGTCACCTTTTTGTAACTACTCCAAGGGTGTAGCTGCGTGTACCATGTAAATGCAAGTTAAGGTATGAACAAATTACCTCAATTAGAGAGAATCTGAAGTATTCGATTCTCCACAAGTGGAAGAGAAGTGATCCAAGTGCTCCCATACAGACCCAACTCTGTTGTAATTTGGAATATGGATTTTTGATAGCTTAGATGGTACCCGGACACTTCCAAATGGGTGCCATACCCATGTCGTATCCGATGAAGTGAAAATGTTGTATGCACACCATATCAGTCCTGTATCCTTGCCATATCTGGGGCAAGATCATAGTAGCTGGATACAGGTTTCTTAAGCACAGCACGAATAGCGCACAGTGACATGAAACCGCCACCATTGAACTACTAAAATTGGAAGATAATAAAGGTTCACAACTCATAACGTACAATTTTTAATAAACTCCCACCAATCTAATCTAAAAACCAAATACACAACAAAAGATATTCTGTTTTGTTGACATATAATAGATTAACGAAGACCAACTAAAAAGTGCCATGATATATTTTTCACCATATTTATAAAATACCTAAACCTAAAATTGGAATTAAAACAGACTTCCTAAGTCTTAAATCACATAAATTAGAAATTTAAATCCTCGAAATCTTCACTCAAGTAGAAAAACTATGCATCAATGATACAGAATCGTACGCCAAACAGCCAACCTTCTTCCCCCCCTCTTCTGAAAAAAAAAAAAAAAAACATTTGGTAGACTAAAGAGCCAACCTTCTTTGGCACAACAATTTAGCACTACAAGATATAGACCTAGATTACATTAAGATATGACACTGAATTAGTGACCCCAAACTTGAATCTGGAAAAGAGAACTCCCAAACCACAAAAAATAGGTATCGTGATTACTTGAAGTTAAGTCACCCTTGGATTGGCGGCGATAAAAAATCCATGTCATTTGGATGATCTTGAGAGACAAATTTGGAGCCTTCCAGAATCCAGATAGGATCCAAACCATCCAATTCAGCGAGAAAACAGAATTGACCAGACATCGAAAATCACTTGAATAATGTGAATTTTGGGCTAAAGTGAATACATCCTAATATTTTGATGGTCCAGATTTCTGACCATGTGTGCCACATGTGCGGCCTTCAATGCAACATAGAGTACTCTATCACCATAATAAAAAAAAAGGATACCGTTTTCTAGGATATGGATATTGATGCAGAGCATACAAATCTCTATATCGGTCAACGAGCATTTCTTTGCAAAGAAATAAAATAGTAATGAGATAATTTCTCCAAAAAATAAACAAATTGTCATATATTTTCCTTGCATCAATTCATGCACCCCTATTTACTAGAAAATTATATTTTTTGCTTTAAGAAATTTAATCCCCAAGCAATCTATACCAAAATCCATGATGATGATGATCAATGACATGTCAATCTGTCAGGTTTTCTGTGGTTTTTGTGTCAGACAATGACACCACATGTACCCATGTTTAAGCAATGTAGTCCCAATTGAACAGATGCAACTAGAACTGAACCTCAGTGAAAAGACGAACAATCTTAGAGAATTGGTTTTTTTTTTTTTTTGTGAGAAGTAGAAAAAAAAAAAAAGGCAGACCCCACTCCTTAAACATTAGGAGCAGAATTGCCTAACAGATCTTCCCAACTAAATACGAAAGTATCAGAGAGGTAGCCTCTAACCTCTGGGGAAAGGGAGGAGCAGAGAAACAACAAAGTTCTTATTTTCAAGACCAACTCAGGGATGAAACTTCTTTCCCCTCAAAAATATGGGAAATCCTTTCATTCCAAACTGCCCACATCATAGTGAACGGGAGAATTCGCCGTAGGAACCACCATGTCCATACAAGGAAAACTATCGAGCTACCAAGCAACAAATCACCCACATGCTCTGGGACCAAAAAATCAATACTAAACAGGGAGAAAAAGACCTGCTACACCTCAAAGGTATTTTGACAATGAATCAGCAAATGATCAACTGATTCGGCCCAAGACTTATACAAAACACACATATTCTATGACAAAAATGCATGGTAGATGTTGATTCAGGGAACTCGGACACTGTCAAGCTTTAGCCTTGTATTGCCAGTCCCAAACCCGGATGAAGGAGGGTGGTTGCATAGGTTGGTAGTCAGCAGAAGAGGATCCGTATTGCCGACCATGAGTAATTGGGATAATAATGATGATTAGGGATTGATTTAGACGAAAACCACAATAGACCAACGCACCTAACTAATGCTTAGATGCAATGCTATGTTCTAAAAGACCATAAAAACTAATCACAAAATTAACTTCTATTAGGCCCTTTATAGTGACCACAAAAATGTTTTCTAAGCTGGGATTCCAAGAGAGCCCATCCAACATGGCACACACATAGCAGCTGATAGGGCTAGATTGCATGGGCCATGCATCATGGATGGTGTGTCATGCAAGGCCACACAATCCTTTGGATGTAGGATTCTCTCCATTCTCACTTCTATTTTCCTTAGTTCCTTATTTGTTCTAAGTTTGTAACTCTTTGTGACACTTGACAACTAAGATAGAGATGCTTTTGTTAAGTTCTTAGGATAAAAAGGTAGAGAATAATCCTCCAAAATCCTGGCCAAGTAGCTTAAGTTGGCAGAGAACCCTTGAGAACAATTTTGCTTATTTAAGTTGTAATCATTGGAAACCATGGAATAAGATTGAGTACAATCAAAATTAGAGTCCGGCTCTGCTCTAGTGAGTCATTGAAAAACCAAATTCATATCATTTGGTATCAGAGCCATAAATCTGTCATGCCTCCAAAGCCGAAGAACGACCTCCCACAAGCCGCTTGGGTTATGGATGAGGATTTCCATCAACTTCGAAGCTTCACCAAAAAAGGCTTCAACTCCATGCATGCAGACATTGATGCTCAATTTTCTTGCATAGGCACCATGTACATTGCTAGTATTTCGGAACTCCGTAAAGCCATTAAACAGATGAACAACCGACCCGCAATAATACCTGAGAAGAAGCCGGACTAAGAAATGGCGTCATTGACAATCAAAGGAAAGGACACAGCATCTTCTCAACCAATCCAAACTCACACACTCGTGTTGGAATTTCCACACTACGATAGCAACACTAACATCTTGGATTGGGTCTCTAGAGCAAAGCGTTTCTTTGTACCACCGAACAAATGATTACCAAAAGCCACTATTGCCTTCTTTCATTTGGAAGGAGAAGCTTCACCATGGTTCGAGTGGATTGATGGAAGTGAACAGGACTTTACTTGGAACGGCTTTGTCAAGGATTTGGTGGCCTAATTTGGACCAACCGCACATGAGAACCTTTATGGTACCACACAAATTGCAGTAGACCTCAACTGTGAAAGATTACCAAACTAAGTTCGAGCGCTTCACTTGTTGTATCAAGGGGTAGTCTGAGGAGTCTCTTATGGGCTATTTCATTTGTGGCTTAAAGGAGAGCTGTGTGCGGATGTCGAATCTTTTTCCTACTTCCCTTAAGTAATCTATAAGTATTGCACAGCTCCAAGAGAAAGCATGGCTTACAGCATTCAACGAAACGGCAAACCACTACTAATGCAAAGCCAAGTTTAACATTGACAGCACCAATAGACACACCTACCATTGCTGGATCATCTACGCTTCCACCAATCAAGCACTTGGTCCTACGACCCCTACCTGAAAAGCAATAAAGGACCAAAAGGCCCCTATTTTAACTGTGACGAGGTGTTTCGGCCAGGCCATCGCTACAAACATACTCAAATTTTACTACTTGAAGGTGATTAGGTCTCGGGGTGAAGATGACGCGGGATTAGATGAGAACTAAGTCAAAGCTAATGACCCCACTATCTTTATTCATGCCTTGATGGGATCTATAAAAACGGCTACTATGCGAGTCCAACGAGTGCTGAAATAATGCCCGGTAACCATTTAAACAACTCTAGATCCACGCATAATTTCCTTAATCCCTAATTAGCAAAACATTGTCGTTGTCTTGTTACTAATGATGACTCTTTCCATGTGATACATTTGCAGTCAGGGCCGTTGTAATGGAGTAGAATTAATCATTCATGATTTTGGTTTTGCACCGATTATTTCCTTCTAGCAGTTATCGAGTATGATATCGTCTTAGATGTTGAATAGCTCTTGGTCTAATAACGTGGGATTTCACCACACTCCCTATGTCTTTCAAGATGGACGATCAGATATACACCTAAGCTGGGTCGGGTTACTCTAAAGCTAAGGTTACCACATGTTGTACTATGGATAAATTCTTGTCACACAACTCAGGTTTCTAATCCAATTATTCACTCTTCAAATATCATGCCATGATGATTATTTGCCTACTACGGTTACTGCATTAATTTATGAATTCATTGATGTATTCGCATAGTCGTCCGGCCTCCCACCACCATGCTCACACGATCATCACATACCACTCCTTCTGAGTACCAATCCGTTAAGGTATGGACTTATCGATACCCTCATGTATAAAAAAATGGGATCGAGCGGCTGGTCCGTGATATGTTGAGCGATGGCATCATCCGACCAAGCTCAAGCTTATTTTCTTCTCCGGTTCTCTTGGTCCGAAAAAAGGATGGATCATGGAGCTCTTGTGTTGATTACCACGCACTTAACAGGGTGATTGTTAAAGACCGTTATCCTATTCCTATGATTGATGAATTGTTAGACGAACTCCATGGTGCTTAGATTTTCTCCAAGCTACATTGACGGTCCAGATATCAACAAATACACGTCCACGGTGATAATATTCCCAAAACGACTTTCCGGACACACGAAGGACATTATGAGTTCCTCATTATGCCGTTCAGCCTCGCAAATGCATTGACAACTTTTTAGAGTTTGATGAATCAGATTTTTCAACCCCTTTCACGTAGGTTTGTGCTTTTTTTCGATGTATCTTGATCTACAGTAAGACTATGAATGATCACTTGCTTCACTTGTGCACGATACTTGATTACTTGTTAACTCACAAATTGTTTGTCAAGCACTCGAATGTTCCTTCGCACAGTGTTGTCGTCGACCCAAAGAAGGTCCATTGTATGAATGACTAGCCCAAGCCTTCCTCTCTCAAGGAATTGAGAGATTTTCTTAGCCTTACCGGTTACTATAGAAAATTTGTAATTGACTATGGTATAATTAGCGGGCCTTTGACAAATATGCTTCGCAAAGACTCCTTTATTTGGGTAGCTGTGTCAGAATTGACCTTCGAATCTCTTAAAAAACCATGACAACTATCCGGTCTAACATTGCCTGATTTTTCTCAAGACTCTGTTGTTGAGTGACGCAGTCGACAATGGCATAGGGGCTGTTTTGTCAAAGGGAGGCCGTCCAATTGCCTTCACTAGTTGTTCCCTGTTAGGCTGCATCCTAAACCTCTCCGTCTATGACAAGGAAATGTTGGAGATTATTTTCACCGTAAATAAATGGCGTCCTTACTTGGGTAAAACTTCAAAATCTTAACGAATCATCAGAGTTTATTTCCTTGAGCAGCGATTGTTTACCTTGGAATAACAATAGTGAGTCACCAAGTTACTCGGCTGCAAAAACTCAGCTATAGATGCTCTCTCTCTCACCTTGCTGACGATACATCATACATACCTCCTTGCTATTTCAGCAACAATTTTTAGAAGTCTTAAAGAACTTCAACGTGAATGCCTTGAGGATCGGCACCTTGTTTCCGTCATTCGCACACTACAGTCCAACACAATCAGTCTACCACCTTACACTTACAAGGGCGATACTCTTTTTCATAAGGGCCGCATAATGGTTCCATTGACCTCTCAATGGAAATCAGTTCTCTTGGCTGAGTTTCACTCCTCCCTGACTGCAGGTCACTCCGAATACCTCTGCACGTACAAATGGCTCTCTAAGGATTTCCATTAGAAATGTCTCAAAAAGACGTCAAGACCTTTATGGCCCATTGCATTATTTGCCAACGGAACAAGACTGAATCGGTGGCACCACCAGACTTGTTACAACCATTAACGAAACCCCGAAGATACATGGTAAGAAATTTCAATGGACTTTATTATAAGACTTCCCCTCTCTCATTGCACGGATACTATCATGGTTGTTGTCGACTGTTTATCAATATATGCACATTTTAGTGCCTTGGCACACCCATTCTCATGCTCAACCATTGTTGAAATCTTCATTAGAGATGTAACAAAATTACAAGGCATGGACAAATCAGTCGTTAGTGACTCCGATCCCATCTTCTCCAGTTAATTTTGCGACGCCTTTTTCAAGTTGCAAGGGACGCAATTATGCATGTCATCAGCCTATTAACCTCAATTGAACGGTAATACTAAGGTTGTCAACCGTTCATTTGAGACCTATTTGAGTTGGTTTGTCGGCCTCAGGCCTAAAGAGTGGTCTAAATAGCTTTCATGAGCTGAATGGCGCTATAACTCCATTTTTTAGTCATCTATTAAAATGTCTCTCTTTTAGGCTTTACTGGGCGACCCCCTCCCTCCATGACGACTTATGTTCCCAAGACCAGTCATTCATGCCGTTGATACAGCCTTACGAGATCACAACAAAATACTCCAACTATTGCATGAGAACCTTCAATTCGCACAAGCCTTCATGAAATAACAGGCTAATCGCCATCGAATGGAGTTTGATGTTAACAATTTGGTTTACATTCTTCTACAACCCTTTCGTCAGTCCTCCATTGCTCATCGTGCCTCCAACAAGTTATCGCCTAGCTTTTATGGACCCTATCGCATCTTGGTATGCATTGGACTAGTGGCTTATCGCCTCAAATTCCCTCAGCATAGCCGAATCCATCCTGTATCTCACATCTCATGCCTTAAGAAAAAGTGGGCACCAAGGTGCAGCCGATTGCAAAGTCACCACCCATGACCAATTCAGGCATTCCTACTTGGCAACCGATGGCAATTCTTGATCAGACTCTTATCATGCGTCACAATCGAGCCGTTACACGCTTGTTGGTCCAATGGGAAGGTTTTTCAAAAGACAACACCATGTGGGAAGAATCCTTCTTTTCGTGAGCGTTTTCCCAATTTTCTGGCTTCAGGACAAGTCGTGACTCAAGGGAGGTGGCATGATAGAGGCCATTCCAAGATGGTGCGCACGTGGCAGCTGACAAGGCTAAATTGCATGGGCAATGCATCATGTCTGGCATGTCATGCAAGGCCCGTGCAATCCTTTGGATGTGGGATTCTCTCATCTATTTCCTTAATTCCTTATTTGGTTGTACTCTTCAAAGTAGTTGACAATTAAGATAGAAATGCTTTTGTTAAGTTGTTAGGATTAGAAGCTAGAGAATAATCCTACAAGATCTTAGCCAAGTAGCTTGAGTTGGCACTTGGCAGAGAATCCTTGAGAACAATTTTGCATAGTTAAGTTGTAACAGTCAAACCATGGAATAAGATGAGTACAATCAAAATGCATTCATCTGGAAAACGTTTATGGACATTCATGGGTAAAAATCATTTCTAGAGAACTTTTCTATAGGAACCATACAGGGCCCTAATCACAAAACCAAGAAAGTAGAAACTCTAAGCCCCTGTTTGGATCACCATTTATAAGAGCTCTTTTGTAAGCAAATATCCGCATGATTTAAAATGGCAATGCAAACAGACCTTAACATACAGGTTTAGTACTTAATCCAACAAATGGTCTAACAACAAGCAGATAACTACAAATGAATGAATAAGGAAGACCTCAAATCTTTCTACCTTTCTTTTTTTTTTGGGGGGGGGGGGTTAAAATTAAGATGAACTGCAAAACAGAGAGAAATTTTGAAATTGAAACTTCAGCAGCAGCATATGAGAAAAAAATAATACCTGGGTTGGCTAAAATGCAGAAAGTCTTATCTTTTGTTGGAACAGACCCTTCTTCCTTCAGCTTATTCACAACCTCCTATGATCTGAACCCCAGAGAAGAGAAGTGCTTTATCTATGCTTCACAAAGACATAAGCATTACACCACCTTTGATGGCCCAAACTGTTCGGTCCAAAGGCAAACACATCTCTTAGCCCCACTGGATTTGATGAAATGAGGGCAAAAAAAAGGGAAAAAAAATGACCCACTTGGGCAATTGTACTAGTATAGATAAATGAATGACTACCGATATGGTCACCCGTGGGTGACCTCGCTAGGTCTCCATGAACTATATTTGGGTCACGTGGATAACTAGTTTATTTTCCTCTCTTCAACTATTTTTTTTTTTCATTTTTTCTGAAAATATACTTTTAAAAAAATAAATCCCAACTCTAGATTGTCCAACTAGGTAACAGAAATTTACCCGTACTTCCTATTTGAGTCACATTAAACTGAAAATTCTTTAAAAATTAGAGGTATCTTACTATATTTCCAACCCAAATAAATGGAATTTATGACCTGCAAGAAAAAATTAAAATGCTACAGCAGAAAATACCACCTATAATTTTGATTATCGAACCTAATCATCCCAATGTATGATCCTCTAATGTCCTTCGTGCAAAGAATAACAAATCTGTACACAAAACTACTTTAAAAAAATATTAACCAAGAACCTTAAACCAATCCCCAGTCAAAATCTACAGCTTCGTCCAGTGATATTAACAATGAACAAACCCGTCTCATTTTGACGAAAAATTCAGAAAAAAAAAAAAAAAAATCTTCCAAGCATCAACCTTTTCCTAGAGGGCCACTAATCCAAACTCTACTTGGAACCAAATAAACCAAAAATGTTAGAATTTCTAAAAATGTTTCAATTTTAGCCCAAAAAATGTTTCAATTTAGGGATGATGGTATCACTCCCCAATGAATAGCATCATCTTCCCTAGGTCTAGACTGTTGGAATGTCTGCAAGACTTGTGTTATACGAATCTCAAGGGCCATCAACAGAAAGGGATTAGGGACAATGGATAAGGTTATAGAAAATGGAAAAAAAAAATCCAAACAAATCAACAAATTTCATACCAGTAACTTGAATATGGTGATTGGGAGAGAAAATTCTCACCATCATTAGTGGACAATAGTATCGTATTCCCTAGGTATAGACTATTGGACAGACTGAGATCTGAGTAGTACGAATCCCGATTAACATCGACGATCTAGACTTTAGGGACGACGGATAAGGTAACAGAACAAATAATAAAAAAAAACTGAAACCATTAGAAATCTCCAAACTTCGTACCTGTAGAGAGCTCACACCAGAGAAAGAGAGAGAATCCAAAGGGATTTCGGTTGGGACTTGGGAGGGAAAGGGAGGAGGAAGGAGAACGAAGACAATGGAGGTTTTTGGAAAAGGGCAAAAATGGGTTTTCACCTTTCAGAAAATGGTCGCTCTACAGGCGCCCACGTCTTTAAGCTGGGCACCTACAAAAAGAAAAAAAAATAATGACAAAATTACCGTGTTCTCTTTAAGCCGGGCACCCATACTCATGTTAGGGATAGTTACGTTGTCGTTGGGAACGTCGAATTCGCATGACGGCGAAGCTGCACTCCCCTCTCAACGCCCTCCATTTCTCTGAGATCTCTTCTCTCTACATCTGCATCATCTTCTATTTCACTTCTCTGTACATCTTCTTCTCTTCCCCTTCTCTGTACATCTTCTTCTCTTCCACAAATTTCTCATCACCAAACAAAAAAGGGTTCAAGTGGCACATGTGATTGGTGAAGAGGTTAACAATGAAGGAGGTAAAACCTATAACTTTGTAAATTTTTAATTTGTTCTTCATATTCCATTATCTGAGTAAACCCTAAATAATGACCATCATGCAAAAATGTATGTGAAGAGTTTATAAATGGGTTGGGTTCCGGTAACCAACAGTTTTGACCAACACCTTGGTGTACCCTCGTAGAAGATGAATCGATGTCTGATTTTTGGTGTGGATGATCTATATGGTAAGGAGACCATCCTCACAAAAATTCAAATCATTCTGATATTCATAAACTGGTTAGAAATTTCATAATGGGCTGATTCTTTGTTGGGGTTATCTTTTGGTGAGGCACCACCAAAAATCAGCCATTGATTCATCCTCTATGAGGGTAGACCAAGGTGTTGGTAAAAAATGTTGGTCAAAACTTTGGTCACCAGAACCCGACCTTTTAAAAATTTATGTTAATTAGTTTCAACATGTGTAATTGTCTTGAGAAAATTGCTTCATGCATAAATATATAGAGTGCAAATTCTCTTAACCCAAACATTGCTTAAATTTAGTCTTGTTTGGAATTTTCCCAATGTGTGATTGAGTAAGAAGAATTATGTTTATACTTTCTATTAATTATTTGTAAAACTCTATTGTAAAATTTTATTTCTAATAATTTGTTATTGATATTTGTTTTAACCCATGTTATTGTAGGGATCTGATTCATTAAATGAAATTGTTCCAACGGCTATATCAGTTGATGTAACTGAACGATTTACAACCGACATGGTATGTAAATTATCAATTTGTATTATCTATTTTTTGAGTTTTGTTATAACAACAAATATTGATTGCATAATTGTTATTTGAATTTTAGGTTTTCAAAAGTCGGAATGAACTAATGTAATGGACTAGAGAAGTTAGAAAAGAAGTTGGGACTGTCGTTGTGACTAAAAGATCAGACTACAGTCTAAATGGAAGGACCTCTAGACTTACATTTGGTTGTGAGAGGGGTGACCAATATAGAAAGAAGCAATCTGGTGGAAAAGTACAAAATATTAGAAAAATGGGTACGAAACGGTGTGGGTGCCCATTTGCTTTAAAAGCAATAAAATTGCCAGAGGACGATTATTGGATTATTAGAGTTGAGTGTGGTATCCACAACCACATAGGAGCAGCCTATTTGGAAGGTCACTCTTTTGTAGAGAGGCTAAGTGTTGGAGAAAAAGATATTTTGAAAGATATGTCGACAAGTGGAAGTAAGGCAAGAGATGTGTTGAAAGTCTTAAAAGAGAAATATCTGCATAATTCATCCACAATGAGTACGATATATATTGTTAGGGCAAAAATGAAAATTCATGAAAAGAGTGGAAGATCACAGTTGCAGTAGTTAATGAAAAAGTAACACGAACACAAATACATTGAATTCCATATGAGGCACCTAGATACAGATGTAGTTATGGATTTGTTTTCGGCTCATCTGGAGTCTATTGAGATTGGAAAGTGCTTCCACTTTATTTTTTTGATGGACTGTACATATAAGACAAACAGATATAGGATGCCTTTGTTAGAGATTGTAAGAGCGACATCCACAGAGAAGACATTCACATTTGCTATTGTTTACATGGAGGCTGAAAAAGATGACAATTTTGTATGGGCATTGAAATGCATGAAGTTAACACTTGGTCCGAATGTACATCCAGTTGTTATTGTAACAGCTAGAGACTTAACTTTAATGAATGCAATCAAAATTATTTTTCCAGAAGCACGGAACTTTTTATGTCGGTACCACATATCTAGAAATGTGCTAAGTAATTGTAAAAAATATTTTAAAACAAAAGAAATTTGGAATTCTTTTTTATCGAAGTGGAATGACCTAGTAGGGTCATCTACTGTGGAAAACTTCTATGATGCACTAGCTACATTTGAAAGTGAGTTTGCCAAGTATCCTGCTCCGATTTCATACGACAAAGTCAATTGGTTAGATCCGTATAAGGAATCATTTGTAGCAGCGTGGACTGATGAAGTTACCCACTTTGGTAACACGACGACAAATAGAGTTGAAAGTGCCCATGCAAAATTGAAGAGACATCTAGGAACGTCAATAAAAAATTTTGAGACGTTGTGGGCTACTGTGAACACATTATTGTTGTTGCAGCACACTGATATAAAGAAATCAATGCAGAAAAGCATAAACACGGTGATGCATCACTTCAGACCAGTTTTATATAAGAATCTGAGAGGAATTGTTTCCAGGTCTGTACTTGAGATGGTGCTTCAGGAGGAGAATAGAGCTAAGTGACTTGGTATAAATTCTCATGTATGTGGTTGTGACATTCGTCGTACACATGGGTTGCCGTGTGTGCATGAGATCATTTATTATAAGCAAGAAGGTCAGCCCATACCTTCATCGTGTATCCATCCACATTGGAGGAAGCTCTCTACTATACCCAGTGTTAGCCCAAAGGACGATTTAGATTATATGCCAAAGTTTGAGTTATTTAGACAGAGATTCAAAATTCAAGTGAAGATGTAAAACTCCATCTACTGAAGCAATTGAAGGAACTAGGCAGCCCATCTACCACTGGGTTGATTGAGCCAGAAGTGAAGATAAATACAAAGAGCAGGCCAAAAAGTTGGTTGGGAAAAAAAAGAACAAATGTACAATCATCTACCAAATGCGACCCATCAGCATTTGAGTATGTGTGCGGAGCAGAAGACAATAGAAAGACGAAGAAGAAGAAATTAAAAGTATATCGCATTCAAACTCTTCAGTTACAGTTGCAAGAAAGTGGAAGAAGCAATTATGTGGATGTATTTCCTAATTTTTTCAAACCTACATTGCACAAGTGAACGATGTTGTTGGAGATGGACATTGTGGATTTAGAGTGGTGGCCGACCACATAGGGTTCGATGAGGTCGGATGGGCACAGGTCAGACAAGATTTGAAAGATAAGTTGTCATTACGCATCGAGTACTATGACATTGTATTGTACGATGTTGGTAGAGCTACTGCCCTTATACAAATGTTGGAATTTCAAGATCCTAATGCAAATGAAGATCATTGGATGATTATGCCAGACATGGGCCATCTTGTAACTTCACGATATAGAGTAGTTGTTGTACTTATATCTCCAACACAATGTCTGACTTTTCTCACACTGTATAAACCGTCGCCGGTGTCCCCAGTTTCTCATAAGATTATTGGTATTGGTTTTGTGAACAACAACCACTTCGTTCGTCTTGACCTACAGAAAGGATGTCCACTCCTAGATGTCAACGATAGTTGGAAGAATTTTCATGAGCCAATAACTGATAATTGGCTCACACCCTACCATGAACATATAGAGCTATATGAACAGTTGAAAAGGTCAAAAAATACTAAACCGGCACAAGAAATTCTCATACTCATAGATTAGATTGAGGTGGCCTGCGAGCCATCTTTTTGTAAGGCCTGCGAGCCATCTTTTTAGGCCTGTGAGCCATTTTTTTGTGAGGCCTACGACCATCTTTTTTAGGCCTGCGAGCCAAAGTTGTTATATTGTAAATATATACTTGTGAATATATACTATTGATTATAAACTTGTAAATATTACTTAAGTGGAGTTGATGTTAGTGGTGGTGGAATTTGTGTGGAGTTAGTGATGGTGGAGTAAGTGCTAATGGTGGTGGTGTTTCTGTGTAGTTAGTGATGGTGGAGTAACTGGCAGTGGTGGTGAAGGTAGGGTTAGGGTGGTGTTCATTGTAGTAGTGGTGTGGGTGATGGAGTTAGTGGTGCTAGTGGTGGTGTGGGTGGTGGTAGGGGTCACTACCAAAAAAGTGACTTTCCCCGACGGGTTTAATCCGTCGGAAATAGTCTTTTGTGACGGATCAAATCCGTCACACGATCCGTCGCAATAGAGGGAGTCACAACTCGTATTGTGACGGATCATAGTAGTCACGGTAAATATACTTATTGTGACGGTTTAACAACGGGTATAATCCGTCGCTAATACTGACGGCTTTAGTAAGTCACAAATATGTCGCTCTGTGCGTTAATGTAGGAACAAATCCGTCACCAATAGCAACGGACTAAGTCCGTCGCTAATTATTTTAAAATGAAAAAAAAAATTCTGTAAAATATAGATAATTCAACCTGTTTATTCATAGAAGAAAGAAGAAAATCATGTTGTATATATTTCAAGAAAATTAAGTTGTTTACTAATTAGATGATTGCTATCATTAAATTCGTAAATGAAAAATGACTATTAAACAACAAAATTAGGTATGTGGTGTTACTTGCAGGATATGGGGGACCAAATAAGATTGAGAACCCCAAAAAGATATCCATTGATAAAGTACTTAAGTACAGTCGAGAATGCATAAGTTGTACTTCAAATATGTTTCAACTATAACAAGTCAAAGTTAAGCTTGCAAAACTTATCAAAAAAAAAAAAAAAAAGCTTGCAGAGAGAGTATAAATGGTCAAATCAATAGTCTAAAGTCATTTGCAGCACTATATATAGAAACCAAGTCAATAACAAGAGGCATGATTTCTCATATTGCAATGTAAACAACATAACTAGCTAGTTACCTACACAAGTTACAGTGTTAAGTATTCTAAGGCAGGTAATATGAAAATGGAATCCCATAAACAGATAAACATGTAATAGCTTGCAACCCATATTCCAATTCTACTCAAAACAGCCAAGTCAAGATATTCGAGGAATCAAGAAATTTATAAGAACATGACAATCAAATTCAAGTAGAACTTACAATTAAAACAATCATGATAAAGCAAATATTGAAAAAAAAATTAATAGAGCAAAAGAACAAAAAAATAAGCATTCAAAACTATTTTGGGTAGTGTTAGGAAAATTTTGACCATCTACATAACAAGTGACAGTGGTTGTCTCCCCACATATACCCCCATAATATGACTAGTGTTGCTGCCAAAACTCTCTAATCCTTCCAGCTAATGCACACTTATGGTGACAACACAAAATGCTTCAAAATCTAACATTCTATATTGAAGAGAACTTACCAAGTGACACTCAATTTTATTTTATTTGTTAATACTTTTTAAGCAATATAATTGCTATAAACTAATTTGTAAAAGCAATAAGGTTCGTGAAATCACCTACCATATTAAAGTAATCAAGAACCCGTGAATCTCGGGCTTTAATGCATTTGTAGAGTTCGTCATAAAGGCCTGCCAATTCCAGAATAATTTAGAATGACTTAAACAGATAAACCAATGAGCAAAGAGACAAAGAAAAATAGGACCGACCGTCTTAAAATTCCATCCATCATAGAAGACTCTTTGCTCACAAGTGAAACCTTAAAGAGACAATCCAAATAAGTCACACAAAAATCTAGGCATTTAGCATCAATGAGAAGTCAATACTCTTTAGAGGAATAGGGACTACAAACCAATATTCGGGTTAGCCTTTGGCAAACGTAGTTGCAGACATCTGCAAACAAAGGCCTACTAAATAAATGATACTCACAAATAGTGTGTTTGTTAGTGTAATTAGTTGTTTATGATACACTAAATGATAACAAATAAGAATGAACAAGAAGCAAGAATCACCTAAATGGGATTTATGTTACACTAGTTAGGTAATATCTAAACACAACCCTCATCAGAGTTGTATATTTTCAAATCATGACCATAAGTACTATGGAAGCGAAGCAACCCTATACCTTCACCTACAAAAATGAAATACCATTACAAAATACATTGAGACAATGAGGATGACATCAGTCAGATAACAAATTACTTATTAAGTTGACTGGCAGCACTTAGAGACCATTCAAAGGAAAGAAACTAGAGATTTCAAAACACCAAAGATTTTAATCAGAGATGACTCACCCCAAAAAACCAAAGATTTTGAAAGAAAATTTAGATCAAATAAAAAATTCAGACATACCTATGTCTTTTCTTGAGTCTGAGTTTCAACTTACGTTTTATACACATTGGTATAAAATAGTACATTTTAGGGCTCTAATATTAGTCAAACTCAAACTGGGTTACCCTGATGAAAGAGATGTACATGCGTTCAAAGCTTGTGATGTTTTGTATTTAGGGCTCAAGTTGGTTGAAATAAATAACCTAATGAAAGAAAAGTGCAATAACTTTGAAGTATTCTATTTTCAATTCCAAAACAGGGGGTTTAGCAACACTTGAAATTTCATGATGCCAAGTGATCACAAGTTCTCTGTAACTTAAACAGTCAAAAAGGTTAGATTGAAAAAGTCACTTTTTTGTTTTTCATATTTTTATGAACTTAGGATTGATTAAGCATGTTAGATTGCTTACTAAAGCAAGTTTTTCACCTAAAACAATAAGAAAAATTAGGGACAGTACGAAGGATGAACCAGTCTCGACAGGACCGTACGGTTCACTTTTTTAGCAAATATGAGGGCCTACATCCCACTCTTTCATTAATTGTTTCCTTCATAGTAAAGTGTCTTAAGGGCTCTTTTTAAAACATAAAGATTCAAAAAAATGCTTATGATAATTTTGTTTATTTGTGGTAATAGATCACGCCGAGATTAGTCGGCCACAACATCTCCTATGCTCCATTAGTAGACAACTTAAGTTCCATTCAATTGCATTAACCAAAAAATCCTTGGAAACATAATTCACTTTGCAAAAAAGAAGGTTGAGGTATCAACTCATGTACAAAATCAGGCACAAAGTGTTGGAATAAATGAAGATGATCTGGGCATGCTCACTAGAATACCTGATAGGTAGATGCCTTTATTGGACCAGACAAGGTAATTAAGTAAAAACCACTTTTTCTGGTGGACAAAAGAGTCCAAAATGAGCATGATCAATTCAACCATTTATCATCCAACAAACCCTAAAATGAACATACATCAAACCAATCTACAAAACCCTGACAATAACAACCATCGAATGCCCCAAAAAAATCAAAATTGTACGAAACTTCAATAGAGATTGGTGATGTTGCTAGCTTACCAATTGGGCTTCTCGATGAACCAGATGACTGATCTTCTCTGCTCTAATAAAAGCCTAATTTGTTCCAAGAGAAGCTTGCTTCATAACTCAATCAGACCATGTTTTTCACCTTCTCCTTTTGCTTTCCATTGCTCCATTTCTACGAACAACTAAACCTTCAAAGAGAAATTCAAATAAATCTATAAAAAGAACCCTAAATTCATGCCCAAAATTATCATCCAAAAACTATGTTCATAAGTAAAGAATAATTAAGGGGCTAGAAGAAAAGAGAGATGTAAGAGACTTCAAGTGACGATGATGATGGTGATCGAGCTTCTAAGGTCCCCAGCTTTAGCCCTCGTTTGCGAGTTCACTTTTGCTCACGGATGTATTTGAGCATGGATGCTTCATGTTTGGCCTAAGAGTCCACATTTTCTCACGTACCTATGTATTTGTACTAAGCAAACCCGTGTGTATAATACAAATTTGTTGATAGAAGTACCTAAATCCAAATCCTAGACTAACAAAATAAGCATAAAAATAGAAACATTACAAACTATGATAAATAAAGAAACCAATTACTACATGTTCCTTCATCACCAACGATCACGAGCTTGAAGCTCGGGTAATCAACCGTCTGCTGATTCAATAAGTCCTGCAAACGAAGAATTAAAGAAATATTAAACCCTAACTATAACCAAATCTCAAGATCAAGAACAAAAACCCTATGTCACTTCAAATCCCAAATCCTAACCCTAATAAGATGATCGTATCGATCTCTCAACAAAACCTAACCGCTCCAAGATTTACACTTTCTCAAAGTCACCGAGTTGAAAGCGATCTGCTACTTGTGCTTGTGTAGATCATGATATCCAAAGAGAATCCACTAAAAAAATCAATTTTGCCCCCAAAAATTATAGAAAAAAAATACTCAAGAACAAGAAATTTCCCTTATTTGTAGACAAAATCTTGATCAGATCTGCAATTTGGAGTATAACCACCAAATTTTGCCTGAAACCACTTGATCACAAAGAAGAGGGGTTGGGGTTAAAGAGGAGAGGAACCGAAATAGAGAGAAAGAGGGGTTATGTGAGAGAGAAGTGTTGAGTTCGTGTTTGATAAATCACACTACTCTTCGGGTATCGCGGGAGCGAGGAGCATGAATTATGTATGGAATATACATCCGTCACAAACAACTTGTAACTGTAATAAATAGGGTTGTTCTGTAACAAGGTATACGTGAGATTTTTCATTCAGCATTTTGTTACTCACTGATGCCATCTGGGCCCACTGACCGCATGGATGTTTATCCAACCCCTCAGTAGACATTCATGCCAAAAATCAGCTTGTTTGACGATTTTTAGCAGTTGGTTTTAGTACTCAAAAAATGGTTTTTATTCAACGTCCATTAGCATGCCTTAAAAAGTACTAAAATCTAATGGTTAGAGATTACCAATCTGAGTGATTTTTGGTGTGTATATCCATCAAGTGGTGGGATAACCATCCATGCGGTCAGTGGGACAAAAATCATGATTCCACATTTGAAAAAGTCTCAAGTATACTTTGTTACCTATTTTTTGAAGAAAAAAAATTCGCGACTGATATTGAGGTTCTGTGACTAATTGGATGCATCACAACACTGTCGAATGATTTAATCAGTTGCAAAAAGTTTTTGTGGTCAATCGATGAAAGTCCTTTTTTGGTAGTGGGTGGTAGAGTTAGTGGTGGTGTGGGTGGCGGTGTGGATGTGGTAGGGTCATGGTAGTGGTGGTGTAGGTGATGGAGTTAGTGGTGCTAGTGGTGGTGTGGGTGGTGGAGTTAGTGGTGGTGGTGGTGTTGGAGTTAGTGAGGTTTGGGGTGATGATGGTGGTAAGGTGTTGGAGTTAGTGATGGTTGGGGTGATGATGGTGGTAAAGTGGTGGAGTTAGTAGTTGTGGTAGTGGTATGGGTGGTGATGGTGGTAGAGTGGTGGTGGTGTTGGTATTGGTGTGGGTTGGGGTGGTAGAGTGGTGGTGGTGTTGATGTGGGTTAGGGTGGTGGTGTTGGTATTGGTGTGGGTTGGGGTGGTAGTGTGGTGGTGGTGGTGGTATTGATGTGGGTTGGGGTGGTAGTGTTGGTATTGGTGTGGGTTGGGGTGGTAGTGGTGGTGATGGAGTTAGCGACGGTGGAGTGGTGGTGTTGGTGATGGTAAGGTGGTTAAGACCAATACACCAAAAGCACCTAGGTGATATGTGCGGGAAGTTTAAGTCTTAACCTTTAGGATCGTAACATTCCACCACACTTCAAGGCCAACGTCCACGGTAGCCCACTCTGAGGCGGCTTTCACTCTAGTACCCCTATTTTCTCTTTTTTGAGCGAGCCCCCAGGTAGCCCTTTCCTCAGGTCGCCCCTCCCTTGACTTGAACCCATGACGTGGGGTTAGCTCTGATACCAAATGTTAAGACCAATACACTAAAAGCACCTAGGTGATAGAGGTGCGGGAAGTTTGAGTCTTAACCTTTAAGTCGCAAACAGAGGGGCCACGGTCATGCTGGTCGTGGCCATGGTCACCAAAACCTCCATGGTCACGCTGGCCGTGGCCGTGGTCACCAAAGCATCCACGGTCACGTTGGCCGTTGTCACCAAAGTATCCACGGTCACGGTGGCCGTGGCCGTGGTCACCAAAGCCTCCACGGTCAGGCTGGCCGTGGCTGTGGTAACCAAAGAGCCCACGGTACTGTGTTACCGTGGCTCCTATGCTAGTAACGGCCCGAACCCAAAGTCAGCATAATTTTTTTTGTTCTTTTTTGCCTAGATGGCCAGGTCCGCCATGGGTTTAGGGGTTACCATGGCTCGCTTGGCAGTGGCCGTGGATAGAGGGTCAGCACGGCCAGCCTGGCCGTTGATTCATCTCTTTTATGTGGGTCTACCAAAATGGTTGTCCATCGATCCTGACCACATATTGGTGGATAAACACAATAAAAATCAGCTTGATTGTTGATTTCTAGCCATTGGATTTACTACTCAAAAAGCATGCTTGAATCCAATGGCTAGAATCAAATCCTAAAAGGTACTAAAATCTATGGCTAGAGATGACCATTTGATCTCAAACACTCTTTATCTAACCGTCCACATTAGATTGATGGATATAAGAGAATACAACTGAGCTGTCTTGTTATATGCGTGGGTGGCCCGTGCCCACGGTACTTTCTGACAAAGTGTTTGTCAAAATCGGGTGGGAGTTAATCTTAGCCATCGATATGAAGCATAGTGGATCTCAGCTACTCATTATTGAAGCCATATAAGATAAGATGGGATATAAGAAAACCACAATCACTTGTTATATTGAGTGGGTGGCCCGTGCCCACGGCACTCCCCGACAAAGCATTTGTCCAAATTGGGTGTGAGTGGCTGAGATCCACCTTCCAATTGTGGATAAGATCTCAGCCATATATATATGAAGCCTATAAGAGGGGGAGATAACTAAGCTGATTTGTTATATAGATAGTGGGTGGCCCGTGCCCACGACACTCTCCAACAAAGTGTTTGCCAAAATCGGGTGTGAGAGGCCGAGATCCACTGTCCATTTGGGAGATAAGATCTCGGCCCTTGTCTATCCTGGCTATTGATAAACTAGTGACCACAGCTAGCGTGGCCGTGGCCGTGGCCGTGAAGGGGCCTGTGAAGAAACCCAAGTCATTACTGGGCAGGTGGTTTGTTGCAAAAGGGTCCCAGAATGATGCCTGATTGCGAGATTTGTTGCAAAAGGTGATGGCAGTGGGGGTGTTGGAGTTTACTGTGAGATGCTGGGGGAAGGTATCTTGCCAAATGGATTAACAACCCTAATGAGTGTATTCGACTGCATGGAACCTCATCACACCTATTGTTGGATAAACAAACTAAAAAAGAGCAACTCCGGGCCTTACAGTATACATAAAATTGGTCAACTGTTAACATGTTTTAACAAAACACAGCTCGCAGGCCTAAAACAAATACATCAAAAAGCTAACAACTCTTCTTCTCATTGGCCTCTTCTGCTTGATGATTGCTCTTTGCCCTTCCTCCTAGCTCCTGCATTCCTCATAGTTGAACTTTCGCCAGCATCAAAACCTTCAAGAAGTGCTTTGAGTTGTCTAGTTCTTTCTCTGAGGGTCTCAGACGAACAATCTTCAGTACCTTCGAGCATCGTCAATGCATGATTTCTAGTTGCAACCTGCATCCATCAAGGAATATTGTTAAGTTGAGAACAATAGTAACGTGGGTTAAAAATCATTAAAATCCTTACCCAATCATCATTTATGGGTGCCCTTTGTCTCCATGGATCATACCCACTTTTATTCTCTAGGCTTTGGATGAGAACGTGAGAAATCGTACGGAACCATGGTAGATAGTCATCTTTACAATCCCACGGATTATCAACCCTTCAGCCCCGTTGCTTCACACGTAATATGTGATCAGGCCATTGCTCCCAATATTGATCGAGCACGTGGTATACCACTATATACTGGGACGTGATTCTTCCTTGATTGGCTCGAATGGGCTGATATGGTTCAGGAGAAATAGACTGAATATGTCCAAATTATCTGAGAACCCGATTCGGGTGGTAGGGTTCAACAACTTCAAAGCATCCGAGGCACCCACAAAAATATGCAATCTCAAGCAATGGGTAATCATCCCTCAACTCTCGGCAAGGCTCCCATACGACCTACAATAAAAATGCAATGATATCAATGTAAGGACATAATAAGGGTCGCTCTACGGACACCCACCTCTTTAAGTCGAGCACCCACAAAATACAATAAATTTTGAGGTGGTAGTGGTAGAGTTGATGGTAGAGTGGTGATAGTGGTGGTGGTGTTGATGGTGGAGTTGGTGGTGGTGGTGGTGGTAGAGTTGATGGTAGAGTAGTGATAATGGTGGTGGTGTTGATGGTGGAGTTGGAGTGGTGGTGGTGGTGGTAGAGTGGATGGTAGAGTGGTGATAGTGGTGGTGGTGTTGATGGTGGAGTTGATGGTAGTGGTGGTATGTGGTGGTTGTGGAGTTAGTGGTGGTGGTGGAGTTAGTATTGGCGTGGGTGCCCACCAAATGTTGGTGCCCAGGTGAAAGAGGTGGGCGCCCGTAGAGCGACCCAAATAATAATCGAAATAAATTAAGTTTATAACTAACATCACTCTGCTCCAAAAAGTCAAGTGCCTCCCGAAGCACTATCACATTGGCGGGTGCATCTCCAGTTGATGGCATTGGAAGCCAATGTTTGATTTGGGGATCGCCTACTTTGTATTGTAAATCTGGAGAACACCTTGTGCATGGGAAATGTTTGTATATCCACGCCTACACAATAACACTAATTATCATATAACTAGATATAAACAGTACGCGGTATGTAGGTATGTGTTTTAGAAGTATATTACCTCTAGGAGTGTAAGACTACCAACTATATGCTTAACTCCAGCCCTCGATGCAAGTCCCAATTGTCTATAAAGAAAAGTAAGTGCAGCTGCACCCCATGCATATTCGTCAACTTCATCGAGGTTCCGCAATAACTGAAGATACATCACGGGTACCTTTGACCCACTCTTGTCGCAAAATATTGTACAATCCAGCACATATAGCAAAAATGCCCTTACCGTTTAATCTACTTCCTCACTAGTGGCATTGCCTTTGTGCCCTTGAAATTTGTCACGAAGCCAAAGCATCCTAACTACACATCCCTGATTACATTCTAGTTCTTTTACACCTTTTGCTCTCTCAACTCCCAACAAGCTCACAAGCAAAGATGCAGTTTCTATGTTGTCCACAGGCAAACACATCACCACACGATCACGCACAGGGATGCCCATGATATGGGACACGTCTTCTAGGGTGATGGTCATCTCACCAAATGGGAGATGGAAGGTGTTGGTCTCTGAGTGCCATCATTCTACAAACGTTGATATAATTGCCTTATTTACTGCTTTATAATAATATATTATCAAATTGGCCAACCCCGATTTCATCACCCTTTTCTTAAACTGACTTCACTCATCTGTCTAATCCCACGACAATAACTTTGACATGTGTTAGATACATTTCAATGGGGTCTGTTCCTGCAAATGCATTACAAGTAAATATTATTAAAATATGATAACAAAGATTAAATATATCTATCAATGTATACCTTATTTTTCTATTTTTCATGCACAACATGATTTTTGAAACTTTTTAATATTGAAGGGTCCTCTAGACCTCCAACGAATGGTCCGGATGCATCATCAGCCTCGACAGTCACCTCAGCCTCGATAGCCTCGTGAGCCTCGGTACCCTCATCAGCCTCTTCAAGAGCATCAAATTGTTCTTCTTCTCGATACTCTTCTTACTGTACTCCAATTTGGTGCTCTAATTCATGTTCGGCCTCCTCTTGTATCTGAGCATGTCTTGGGGGATTACGACGTCTACTTGCAAATGCCGTAGGAGGAATCCTATTTGAAGTAGATGTAGTTGCTTCCCCTTCTGTATTTTTACTACGTCATGTTCGATGCATTGTACCTACAAGCAACAATAAAAAGACAACAAAATAAATAAATAAAAATTTTTCTAACCACTTGATGGAGTACACACCCATTGCAACAATTACAAATAAAATTGACATTTTAGGAAAACAAAGACATATAATCACACCAAATGGACAGTGGATCTCAACCACTCATACCCACTTATCTCGCTTCATAAAAGATGGTCAAGATCTTATCACACCAAATGGACAGTGGATCTCAACCACTCAGACCCACTTTTGACAAACGCTTTGTCGATGAGTGACGTGGGCACAGATCACCTACTATTTACCTACATATAAGGAATGAAATGGGTTGGATTTACATATAGCCCAAGGGTCAGGCTTAGGAGCCCAATGAAATTTAATAGTTTTCTTATACCCCTCTTATCTTATATGGCTTCAATAATGAGTGACTGAGATCCACTACGCTTCATATCGATGGCTGAGATTAACTCCCACCTGATTTTGACAAACAGTTTGTCTGAAAGTGCCGCGGGCACGGGCCACCCACGCATATATCAAGACAACTCAACCACGCATATATCAATGCTAAAAGGATCATCTTAGACATTTTTACAAACATGTGGTGTGTGCAACAAAGATAAATACATTCGTAAAACTCATTAGTGGAGAAACAATACATTAGTAAAAATCATTTATACAAAAATAACTTACCTTCCTTGTTTAATCCTTCGGTATGCTTGCAACGATTGGTGGCGCCCTTGTCTCGGTTCTTCAAGAGCGCCAAAATGCAGATGGAAGGAGATGGGTAAAAGAAGGAAGATGGTGCTGCAGTGCTTCGGTTGGTGCTGCCGAGGACGTACAGTGGGTCACGATGATAGAGGACGAAGAAGAGCTCGACCTCTCGGTCTCGATCTCAGTTGCCCACACCCTTTCACACGGTTGGGTTTCTCTCCAACAACGGTTGGGTTTCTCTCCTTTTGAGTGGGGTAATGTGGGTGCCCAGCAATATGGGGTGCCCAAAGATAAGCCCTCAATTAGGCGTGGGTGCACATCAAATGTAGGTGCCCAGCTTAAAGACGTGGGCGCCCGTAGAGCGACCCTTCAAAAAATTCTTTCATACTTTTTAGTAAAAAATAATTTTAATTCGGGTCGGGCTCAGAGGACCCCATTTTTTACACCCATTTTGGCGTACCCACAGAGAAGATGAATCAATGGCTGATTTTTGGTGGGGATGATCGGGTCGGGCTCGAGGGATCCCCATTTTTGACACCCATTTTGGCATACCCACAGAGAAGATGAAGGGTAAAACTTGTATCACAGGATGTTGTGACGGAAGCCGGTCACAGCACTCAATACGAGCCACGTGGCACACGATCAGAGGGCACTGACCGTATGGATGTTTGGCCAGTCCCTCAATAGACCTACAAACCAAAAATCAACCAGATTAGTGATTTACAACCTTTGGAGTTTTGCACCCAAATAACGCTCAATAATGCTCAGATTCCTACCATTAAAATCAACGCATGAAAATAACTTCAATCGAATTGGTTAGAAATCACTAATCAATCTTATGTTTTGTGTACCGCTCCACCGAAGGACTGGCCAAACATCCATATGGTCATCGTCCTCTAATAATATGCCACGTGGCTAGTATTGAATGCTCTAACCGGCTTCCGTCACAACATCTTGTGACACAAGTTTTACTCATGAATCAATGGCTGATTTTTGACGGGGATGATCGGGTCGGGCTCGGGGGACCTCCATTTTGGCGTACCCGCAGAGAAGATGAATCAATGGCTGAATTTTGGTGTGGATGATCGGGTCGGGCTCGGGGTTTTTGACACCCATTTTGGCGTATCCACATAGAAGATGAATCAATGGCTCATTGGGGATGATCTCCTCACCATATAGATCACCCCAACAAAAAATCAGCCCATTCTGAAATTTCTAACCCCATCAAATGTAGTTTTCAAGTTACAGGGTAAAAATTGAGGGTCCATAATTCTTCAGCTGCTAAACCAGTCTATGAATATCAGAATGATTTGAATTTTTGTGAGGATGATCTCCACACCATAGAGATCATCTTCACCAAAAATCCGCCATTGATTCATCTTCTACGTGGGTAAGCCAAAATGGGTGTCCCCCGAGCCCGACCCTTTTAATTCTTACCTTGGTTTGCTTGTGCGGCAAAAAGTCGCAACGGCCAACGTGTCGATTTCCATAATCCGAGTAAAACTTGTCTGACCACCGACGGTCAGGGAAGCCTTGACCACCCATAATATGAGCCACGTGGAACACTCTTAGAAGACGATGACCGTACGGATGTTTGTCCAATTCCGAAGTGAACCTACAAACCAGAAATCAGCCTGATTAGTCATTTCAAACCTTTGGATCTTTGTACCCAAATAATGGTAAAGGATGTTCAAATTCCTACGGTTAAAATCAACCCATAAAATGACTTCAACTAACGCTTAGAAATCACTGATGAGATTGATTTTGGGTTTATAGGTCCATCTAAGGATTGGTCAAACATCTATACGGTCAGTGTCCTCTAATAAATTTCCACGTGGCTTATATTGTAGGTGGTCAGGGAAGATTTACTCTATAATCCGTATAACAACAAAGTCCTCAGTCACTGCGATGAAGTGATCGTTACGTCTAAAGGAGCAAAACGAGAATATCGTAAGAAGTACAAGGGGTATGTTGTACTTTTCCGGATCTTTAGCATTTCAACTTCGAGTAGAACTTTGCTGGCCGACGCTGGTCAGCAAAATGTTTGACCGACTACAATACGACCCACGTGGTATATTCTTAGAGATTTCTGACCGTATGGATGTTTGGCCCAACCCTAGATGGACATATAATCCAAATATTATACTGATTAGTGATTTCTAAGAATTGGATTGGATTCGTCTTCATGGATTAATTTTTAACGGACGAAATTTGAGTATTGACCATTCTTTGGGGTACAAAGATCCAAAGGATTAAAATCACTAATCAGGCTGATTTTTGATTTGTAGCTCCATCTAGGGATTGGTCAAACATCCATACGCTCATCATCCTCTAAAATTTTGCTACCTGGCTTATATGGTCGTCGGTCAGCAATACTCTCATGCAGCATTCATCAATTTGGATGTAAAAAATTTATCCATCGATTGTCTTTTATTTTTATTTTTTTGGATAATTCAACCAAGTTGGCCTGGGGACGTCATCCACCGTTGATCTATAGAGAAAGATCTGAAAAAAGAGTCTATTGATTGGATGGCTTAGATCATCTAATGTGATCTCTATTACAGTCAAGGTGTCTGATACGGACGTCGGTGAGCAAAAGTGGACCGCACTGCCAAGTGCCATGTTGTGCCAACACACCAAAACAGTTTTAAAACATGCCTTCCAACTAACAGTCCAACGCGTACCCCAGCCTCTCTCTTTTTTGTCTTTCTCCTCTGCAATTCATCTTCCATTTGTTTGGGAAACTCTAAAAAATTCTCAGAAAAAGATCCCATATTTGGAAACAAAAAGGACAGATCCCATCTCAAACCTTGATTCAATCAAGCTATCAACCCCCCACCCCCATTAGCCATTACAGATCTCCCAAACTGATCTTATCTTGCAAATCCCAGAATTCCCAAGAACAGAACCCAACTATTTTTCTGATAAGTGAACAGAACCCAACTTTGCTCTCCATGAAAACCCATCTCCCAAACATGTCAATCTTCAAAACCCTTCTAGGATTTTACCTGATAACATGGTTTTTCATGGTTTCTGCAGAACCACCATCAGCCTATGAAATGCTTGAGAACTTCAATTTCCCAAAAGGGATTCTCCCAGAAGGTGTGAAGGACTATGTATTGCATGAAGACAACAGATTTGAGCTCTTTCTGGATAGGGACTGCAAGTTTGCGGTTGAAGAAGGAGGCTATTATCTGAATTACAAGAGGAAAATCAGTGGAAGGGTAGGGTTTGGGTCTTTGAAGGATTTGCAAGGAGTAAGTGTGAAGGTGTTGTTCATATGGCTGAGCATCACGGAGGTGACCAACAGCGGGGATGGTCAGTTGGATTTCTATGTTGGGCCCATGTCGGCGTCATTCCCAGCCTCCAACTTCGAAGAATGCCCACAGTGTGGTTACGGGGCGGATCGCATTAACAACACGGTATCAGATTCTTAAAGGAAGAACTGGATTGATTTTGTTGTGGGAATTTTCTTTCCTTTTAGTTGGCGATGATGGCTGTTGTTACTCTAATTGTTATAAAATGCATTGATTTAGTTTGGTTGAGTAAGCAAAGATCATGGTTTTCGTTTTGTTTGATGGATGTGAATTTGGTAAATTTTAGCATTGAACATATGAATTCGATTAGTGAATGATGATGATAATTGTGAGAATTAGGAGCAGTTACAAGTGTGAAAATTGGTTTATCCAATCAATCCTATCAAAATTTTAGCTTTGTAGGAAAAAAAATGGAAGGACTTCATGGTTCAGTTCATTCAAGGGATTTGTGTACCCTGTTGGTTATTTTGATGTTTGAGCACATACATATCTGATTACAGTTAGTTGGTTGCCTAATCCATTTTATCTATTTTATTTGATGACATTTTGATCATTACTGGAATTCTTTAGATACATCTTGTGTAGGTAATCCTTTTTTATGACAGTTAACTAAATTTTGATTATTTGATGCCTGAGTTATGACTATGCAAATTAGTTTAATGTTCATCTTAATGAATTCTTAAAGGAAGAACATTGATTTTGTTGTGGGAATTTTCTTTCCTTTTAGTTGGCGATGATGGCTGTTGTTACTCTTATTGTTACAAAATGCATTGATTTGGTTTGGTTGAGTAAGCAAAGATCATGGTCTTCGTTTTGTTTGATGGGTGTGAATTTGGTAAAATTTAACATTGAAAATATGGATTCGTTTCGTTAACAGTGATGATAGTTGTGAAAATTAGGAGCAGTTACAAGTTTGAAAATTAGTTTATCCAATCAATCCTATCAAAATTTTAGCTTTGCAGGAAAAAAAAAATGGAAGGACTTCATGGTTCAGTTCATTCAAGGGATTTGTGTACCCTGTTGGTTATTTTGATGTTTGAGCACTTACATATCTGCTTACAGTTGGCTGCCTAATCCATTTTAAATTAATCTGTTTTATCTATTTTATTTGAGGACATTTTGATCATTCCTGGAATTCTTTAGATACATCTTGTGTAGGTAATCCTTCTTTATGACAGTTAACAAAATTTTGATTATTTGATGCTTGAGTTATGACTGTGCAAATTAGTTTACTGTTCATCTTATTGAATTCTTTTGTCTCCAAGTGCTATTTTTTCCTGTTTCATGATTCATCTCTTCATACTTTTTGGAATTCCAGGATTACATGTATCAAAATTAGGATAAAATTGAATGTTGTACAGCTAGTTATGTTGGGTTTGAAAGATTTTTTTTCCATATGTGTGTTGTTATTTATAAATAGGAACTGAAAAAAAATGGGGTTGAAGTTAATGAATCCTGAAGGCAGTACACTTGTTGTATCTCGGCCTTTAATATTCGACAATTTGATTGATGCGAGAACTTCTAGCCTATGATGTACTCGCAATACACCGAATCAAACCTCTAAACAAAAGAGATAGGCTTACAATAGGAGAAAGAAGAGAAGTGCTACAGGGAGACTCCGTTCAATTGTGAAAGAGGTTTATTCATATTTACCAGTTGTAGTAAATCTCTTTTTATTATTTAGAGTAAAAATCTCATTTTTACTATTTATAGTAAATTCTCATATTTACTATTTTTAGTAAATTCTGATTTTATGTCTGAGAGATTCTAGAAGATTGATGTAGAATGGGTTGTGAGCAATTTATAGAACGTCAAGATCTAAAGAAATCAAGTCGAAGAAGTGTCAACTTCAAACGGCCATCACTTGGCCACCGGAAGTCGGATTGCCTATTATTGCATATGTATGTAGTGTCTCAAAGAGATCTACGCTCTCGGGTTCAAATTGCCATTTTAGGAGAGTTTACTATTTTTGGTAATTTTTCGATTAGCTTATTTTTAGTTATTTTTGGTTTGGGTTTGTTTTGGAAAGTCTTAATTTAACAACTTAAGATGATTTAAGAGATCCGTCAAAATTAGGATTTTTGGTAAGTTTTCAGTTAAATTAGGATTTTGATTATCTATTTAAGATTGGTTATATTACAAATCAAAGATATAATGAAATTTTGAGTTTTCTCTTTGGGTTTTCCCTGTGATTTTTCCTTGTGGATTCGACGTTGTGTTTTCAGTCGAAGACGAAGATCTTCTTCTTTGTTCATTTGAGCTTTTGCTACGTTAAGATAGTGGGAACGAACCATGGTAAGAGGTAACAATCTTTCCATGGTCGAGAGATGGTCGATTCTTAGTCCGATCCTTTTATGAGTTTCTTCTCAAACCTTCATGTGACAAGTATCCAACATCTTTTGTTTAGGGTTCCAAAGTGCCTTCCATGGTAATTTTTTTCTTCTGGACTGCTTCTTTGGATAAGATTCTGACGGTGGTTCACTTGATAGCCAAAAGGATTATTATTGTAGACTATTGTTCGATGTGACGGGGAATCGGTCAACCATCTTCTCTTACATTGCGATGTGGCAAGAGCTGTGTGGGCGACTTTTTGCAGATTTGGGGATGGCTTGGATGTTGCCTTGCTCTTGGGCGAACCCGGTGTCTAGTTGGCACACTTTGGCTTTTTCTTCGAGAGGGCGGATGTTGTGGTGCCTGCTTCCTTTTGTGAATGTTGGGGAATTTGGACAGAAAGAAAGTTGAGGTTTTTCGAAGGGAAAGAGCAAGAGCTGGCAAACATCATTCTCACCATTAAGGGTTTGATTTTTTTTGGTCTAAATCTTCATGGAATGTTGGGGCCTCTTTTTTTAGGATTTTGTGTTCGTTGGGATATGATATATTCTAGAGACGGTGTTTAGTCATGTTGATTTAGTTTTCTTGTTTTGTCCAACTTTTTGTAAGTCATCTCGACCTCTTTGGTTGCTCTTGTAATCTTTGCCGATTTGTTAAGATTTGACGTGGATTCGTCAAGTATGATTGGCGGATTCCATTTAAGAATTGGTGGATTCTAGTTAACCCTACATTCGTGATTGATTTCACGTGTTCCGCTACATTCATGATTGACTTCACGCGTTCCGCTACGCCAGTTATAGGGTCGACCCTGTCATGTCCTACATCGGTTGGTATTAGAGTGAGGACTACCCTTGTTCCAATGACGCCCAATGACGACAAATTCGACTTGACTAATCTCGTGGATGGTGTTCCTGAGCGTCGAGCCGTATTAGTAACTACATTTGAGACTTTCCAACGGAAGACTTATCGATCATTACAGGATGTGTAGATTGTGATTGCATAGTTGACTCAGGCCTTCAACGATAACCAGATTCAGGTTAACGAACAAGTTATACCCAATGATAAATATCTACATGATTATGGCCCAAAGATCGTAAATAATCATAGGGCAAGCTTATGACGCTGAGTCTAGCTATGAGGTTGATAATATCATTCTTCAACATGGAGGACGTGGAGGCAAGATACAGGATCAAGAAGTCGTATTCGATTCAGTAAACATGCTTACAAATTTCAGAAGGATACTCAAAATTGCATGAACTCAAGGTCGAGTTCTTTTGAACCTGGTGGGTTTTGATGCGGGAACATCCAAGCTACAATTTAAGTGCACTACACCAAATCAAACCTCTAAACAAAAGAGGTGGGCTTACAACAAGAGAAATAAGAGAAAAGCTACAAGGAGACTCCGTTCAATAGTGAAAGAGGTTTAATCATATTTAGTAGTTGTAGTAAATCTCGTTTTTACTATTTATAATAAATTTTGATTTTACTATTTTTAGATAGGTCTAAGCGGTTCTAGAAGATAGTAGAAGTATGAATTATCTTAGGATTGATTGTTTGTTTTCAGATTTGTTTTAGAGTCTTATTTGTTTATAAATTGGTTTCTTAAGTTGTAATAGGATTAGGATAGAATGTGAGAGTGTTTTGAAGTTCAATGGGTGTAGTTTTCATTGCATATAAATATAAGTATATGTATAAACGAAAATTGAAGTTGTTGATATTTGATTAATAAAATTAAGGAGGGTTTTCTCTTAGGTGAAACCTTTACTTGGGTTTTAGCCGACCAATGTGGATTCGTTGCAATTTGACGTGGATTCGTCAATTTTGAGTGGTGGATTCCATTCAAGAACTGGCTTACATTCGTGATTGACTTCACACGTTCCACTACATCAATTGTAGGGTCGGTCCTGTCGTGTCCTACATGATTGATTCTTCAGTAGGGGAAACCTGCCCAAAAATACTTTATTGATCTTGCTTCAAGATACAGTTGTGTTCCCCTTCTTTTTGGTAATTAAACTTACTCCCTTAACACAAACAGGAATGGGGTATTGTTCGACAAGAGAGATTTAATACGCATGATGAATGATTTCTCCAGAAAGATTTATACTGAGCTTATTTTCTTCTCGGAAAAAGCACACTCAAATAAAAGTTGTCGAGGAGAGGAGAACTCTTTAACCTGGTCCGCTGGACTTAGTTTAGCCTTTAAAGTTTTAACAGAGTAGCTTCTTTTCACGAATATAGAATCCACTACAGCAGAGAAGTCAGATATGGTACGAACGATTTTAGGCTTGACTGCAAATGGGCACTGAGCTTAGGAGCTTCGCATTTTGTTAAACTTCTTATGACATTTCCTTTTTCTTTTTGTTGTTTCATGAGAAAAGATAGAAATCTTGGTATCAGGTCCTGACACATTTGAAGCCAATATTAGTTAAAGGTTGGTGTGATTCAGACAGGTGAAGTACAACACAAAGGAGTTATTTTGAATTGAAAATTCACTGGATTCATGCTGAATTTACCGACTCAGCCAATACAATGCTTGACTCAGGTGATCCTTGTATATCATCCCGTACAGTATCACTCTACACGGAATCACCTTGAATTCGAAAAGTTCGAGATTACTAGGACAATATATGCCAGTATCATTCAAGATTGTAATCCTTACTCCCAATCAGGCCTTATCTAATTGTTGTAAGCACAAGTAGCGAAACTTGAATTTTGGTGTACCACTTGAGATTTTCTTAACACAGATTATTTTAAGTGCAACCAGTGGTCAAACTTAAGACTGTTCTACAAGGATGCTCTGCTTCTTATGTAGAAACATGTTTTTAATGTAGATCGATGATTTTCTGTGCCGTATTCCCTTTCATAACACACTACCATTTACAGTTTGTTTGATAATGAACGTTAAGCTGTGCAGCACTGAGTTAAACAGGAGCAGCATTATATGGGCATGAATTGTTGTAAGCAAAAGTAGTGAAACTTGGATTTTGCTGTACCACTTGAGATTTTCTTAAGCACACAGATTATTTTAAGTGCAACCATTGGTCAAACTTAAGACTCTGTTCTATATCTCATACTTGTATCATTGATAGACTTTACATGCATTACCTAGTAGACAGATTAGACTTAACATCCATTTAGAAATCTATTTGCTTAGCGTTGTTAAGATAAATATGATGTTTAAGTTATGTCTTGCATCGCCAGTCTTTTGTATTTAGTTTGCAAGTTTACTCTTCAGCGAATCTATCATGTCCCCCTCAACAAAGATTCTCCGCATGAACCGGCTGACAGATTTGTTTATTGCAAGGCTATAAGAGGAAGGAGTAGGATTTGTAAGACTTATTAATGGTGAGAACCAGCAAAAGATGAGGAATTTACAAAGCCAAAGGAGAATGGTATTGTTTATATTGTTAGGCTGTTGGATACTAATCTCAGCATTGGGATTGACATGTCTACTAACAGATATTGTGCTCATTGTCATCTAATATATATATATATATCAAGGGGTGGTGGGATTCTAGTACAGTTTTATACATGTTCGATGATCTCTTGCCAAAGAATCGGCCCAATTCGATGTTCATAATCACCCAAGAACTGGGCTTTTTTCTCGGCCGTTGCCTATAATTTTCTAAGCTTTCCGAAATAAAGCGGTTTATTTAACCATCTGTTTGTCGAGCTCGGGACTTATCTGCAACCTAAGTTTCTAGAACAAGATTTAAGACCGTAATGTGGCTTTTTCAATCTTGGTTAGCCAAACATGGTTCAGCTCATCCTATTGAACATGGGATCAGGTCAGTAGTATTTGGTAGAGCTGTTCAATGGGATGTTTTGCTCAATGAGTTTTTGAGGCCCCAAGCCATGTTGGGCTGATCTGGGCCTGACTTGGTAAAGCCTTGTCTTGGTTTTATCAATCTCATCGAGGCACATATGCTGTGATATTGTTAATATGTACCCAGCAAGTTATACTTCTATGATGTAAAGAAACCTATAAGATCGATAGACCACCAAACAACTGAGAATGGCGATAAGCATGGCCCACCTGATAAAAAACAAACCTGATTGGGTGATTCCCTACATTGATCATATGGTTGGGAATAATAAAATATATGAATTCACTCACTGATCCTTATTTTCTGAAAGAAGGTAATTGATCAGATGGTAAGTCCATACAAGTGATGCACATTTCGATTGATGGACGAGAGATCTCTGATACCAAAAATCAGTCTCAGTACTCAATCCTAACCGTCCAATTATAAAGCAATTTACCATCCGATCAGCCTGATTTCTGGCTTATGGGATCTATGCGGCCCATTGTTTGTTTTTGAACAACCTAGGATAACTTTTTCTTATATGATCGGTTAAGATATCCAATTGGCACAATTGTTTGGTCTATGACCCATCTAAGAGGTGGCCCAACAAAGATTGCACTTTAAGCAGCCGCAATGTTGGCCGTTTGATTTCCATCAAGAGGGGATGTGAGTAGCTTTCAGCTGAGAAATTTAGACAAGAAACAAAAGATAACCGTAGATAATTCTGTCTGGGCTTCAGGCGAAGGTTTTATGGATCGACAGCACAGACTTCATTCTCTACACGTACAGGGATTACCTAAGAAATGGTATTCATGTTCATCAATCAGAACCCTCAATATGATGGATCAGCTTGTAGATCGTCTACAAACCAAACTTGACATTGTTCTTAAAATCCCATCTAACCAGTGCTATAATCAGATGATTCCGATCGTCCATGAAATGAAGCTCATATTCAGATGATTAGGTGGTCCAGACCATCTGATGTTTGGCTTGTGGCTAATCCAAGATATGGCTCTACATTTCGATGTTCGATTGATGATCATGACCACTTTTTCTCCCGTAGCCGCATTGAATTTCGACTCTTGCCGATATTCCTTTTGCCCTATTTCAAAACAAGAACTCAAATCAGATGAGTATGGTTCAGCAACGCATCCAAGGACTAGCCCAGCATTTGGTCAGTCTCCTTTATGATCAGAGAAGCACGCTTGCATTGTCAGTCCGTGAAATTGGGCCTAATTCCTTCCATTGTAATTTCTAATGGAGGTTTGGGCTTTCAAAATCGAGGCCCTCGAACCAACCATTACCTACCAAAAAGCCTATTTTTTCAAAGATCAGGAAATAGCTTGAGAGCATCCAATTTCATGGTCAAACTGGGCAAGGAGTGAGAACGCTGTCGGGCGATTGATCAACCCTGACGTCGCCACAAATATACAGCCGAGCGTGGGAGCATCAGTTTCTCTGATTTTTGTAGAGATCAAATTGTTGTCGCCAATGAATGGGTGCAAAATAAATTGAGATAAAACATATTGTATGACTATGATTGCATGTAATACGGATACAAAAATGCCGGGCAACGACTGACTTTATGATCCCTGATCAGCCTATGCGCCAACTCTCACCCCATAAAACAACAAACCCATCTCCCAAATCTAATCCCACAACTCTGTCTCATAATCCTTCGGTCACATTCGGATTATGAGATCAACATGAACTGCGTTTTCTATTACGTGTAAACCATCGACTCAACATCTGTACACTGTAACGAATTAGCGAGTCTTGTGGATGTTGAGTTCTCTTGTACCTTGTGTAGAAGCTGGCTGGTCTCTTATGCGAGACAAAAGTATGGAAACTTGCTCGGTGGCAATGTCCAAACGTTCCTCCGTCTTGGCTGATTCAGATATAAGAGTTGATATCATAGACTGTAATGCCTGAACTCTTTCTGCATGATCGCTAGGGGTAGTCTGGAGGAGCCTTGTTGGTGATGTGTTGATTCGACGCCAACGGATGGGGAGATACTGTTCTGGGATCTGAAAACAATTCATTGTTGAGAGGACCCGAAGAGCATGCCGGCACAGGATCCCTGAGAACTCGAAGTGATGACAGTTACAAGTTATGATGCCATCCAGTGGGATCCAGATCACTTTGCGCCCACCCTCCAACTTTGTGTGGTGTCTCACGACGAAATAACTGTCGTCCACCTGAATCGATGCATAGTGCGCAGCCAAGACAAGTTCTTCTTGGAGCTTACAAAAGGCATAAGGTGTGAGAATTGTAGCTGCATGGGATTCCATGGGGGCTCCTGTCTTCAGGCAAATGTTCTGGAGATTCTGTTGCATTGTTTGTTGTTCTCCTGCTTGATCTTTGAAATCAACGGCAACCGCCACCTTTGTTGTGCAAAGAAAAGTTAGCAACAGGGTAAATCTTCTCATAAACATAAATCATCAGAGGAAACACCCAAATAGGAATGACCCATAGCCTGAGTCTTACTGATTAAAAATATGGTCCATAAACTTACATGCTACCAATGTTTTAAAACCCAAACCGAAACCGGATGCAAGATGCTCTGCCATTCGGAACTGTCTACTCTTCCAAAATCCAGGTTGGGTAACAGGCAAACTTGAAATTCCCCAAGAACAAATGTCACGAGGACATGGCAATTTTTATGGTTTTTTGCCGTGTAAGACACCCATGGACAAGAATAAGCATGTTGACACATCCTAACACCTATGACAGTGTCACCCTTCATTTTAACGATTTTCTATTACAAAAAGAATTTCTAAAATACGGTGGTTGTGTAGCATCCTCCAAATAGTACATTGTTGTTAAGTTGCCAAACACAGCTATGGTTGTTTGATAATTTTTCCACTAATAAATCTACTCATATTATTATGTTATTTGATAGCTCCATGGCGTATGGAAATGTTTTCTTTTACTTTTACTTTTACTTTTACTTTTCATACATTCCTTTCCTTATTTTTATTATTCCAAAAAATACCTTTTGGTTTAACTATAACTAAATTATTACAGACATGTCTGCATTTCGGGTCGTATCAGTGTTGAACCCCGACACGTGTCAGTGTTATTGTTATATAGCCAAAAACTATTTGACCATTCAGACTGTTGGAACATTCAACCCATCTGGATCCAAATCTGACCACAAACAACAGTTGAAAATAGGTCTTAAGATATCGATTTTGCACCCAAAAGGCTGGAAAGTTGTAAAAGAAAAAACTAAAGAAGAAACTATTTTGAAAATATAAGAGTAGATTGAAAGGGGTTAGGGTCTAATTCATCTTTCTTTTAAAGAGCTTTGAACATGAGCAAAAGAGCAGAAGATTTGGTGCTTGGCTACCAAATCCGGTTAGGGATCGTCATGGCCGGGAAGTCATTGATGCTTATTCTCCTCAAAATCAAACATCATTCTTGGGTAACAGGTGTCGTTTTTTCAATGACATGTTCAAAGAGAGATTATAGGAGTCTTTTAGGTACTCTGAATTTTTCCTTTGTATGTAAATTTTTCTCATGTTCTTGATGGTTTTAAAGGATGCACATAGAGATGATCCGCCAATTAACCGATCAAAAAAAAGATGATCCGCCAATTAAAATTGACAACCAGGAGATATCTTGAAGTGACCAATTTCATTACATTGGTTCTATTAATCATAAGGAAAGAGAGATTGAGGATGACATCGCCCATTGAATTAGAGCGGGGATGTGCTTCCAGAGTGTTATGTGATCAACGTGTGCCAATCAGACTAAAAGGAAAATTCTATAAGACAGCAATTAGACTGGTGATATTTTAGGAAGCAAAATATTGGGCAATCAAAAAACATATTCATAAAATGAGTATAGCTGAGATGAAGATGTTGAGATGGATGTGGTAAGAGAGAAAAAATTAGAAATGAATGCATTCATGAAAATAAAAGAGTAGCCCCAATAAATGACAAAATGAGGAAAAATTGATTGAGATAGTTTGGTTTTGTTCAACGAAAATCAATGACAACACCGATGAGGAGTAATATGCAAGTAGAAGGGCCTAAAAGGACAAGGGGAAGGCCAAAACAAACATGAAGTGAGGTTCTGAGAGGATATTTTAAGAAACTTGCCTTAACGGAAGAGATGGCTTCATGGATTCAAACAGGATTGAATGGAGGAACAAGATTAATGCAACCGACCCATTCCGTTGGGTAAAGGCTTAATCTACACCCGAATCCTACACCAGTGTTGGTGCCCACATGGAGTTCATGTTGAACAATCTGACCGCAAAATGAATTTTCCTCACCATGATGATCATCATTACAAAAAATAAATCAATTCCGACACTACTAACCATATGAAAAGTTGACTTAATGTAACAGTTTATTTGAATGGAACGGATTTTTCAAATTAAAGTCAACTTTTCATGATGTTGGGAATGTCATAATGGAAAGATGTTTTTTTGAGGATGATCTCCATACATGCAAGTTGCAACCGAATGTGTGGTTGGATTATCCAACGTGAATTCCATGTGGGCCCCACCACTAGGTGTATGAATCAAGTGTAGACAAGAAAATAATTTCAGTTGCAAGGTTTATTTCGACCAGCCCGAAAATGGAAATATTTCTTGGGAATATTTCAACTAGTGTGGAAATGATACATTTTTCGTGGAAATGATGGAAATATTGCTGAAATTTTTAGTGGAAAGTTTGGGAAATGATAAAAAAAGCATAAAAACACACTCGTAAGCTATCAAATCATAATATATAGCCATATTTAGTGTGGAAATGAATGACCATAGTGATCTGTAATATGTTGAGACGGATATCTGACACAGTCACAAAGTCGGGATTCAGCAATAAATCGGCAAGGGGTCAAGTTAGGAAAATTCGGTAAAAATCGGCAAAAATAAAAAATATATCATGGCATTTTTCAAGTTAGAAATGTTGTTTTTAACAAAACACATTTATATGATGAGAAGCACATCTATAATTCCATAGTAATAAGTCATACTCATAAGCACGATATATCATTCATAATTCCAAAATTGGCAAAATCGAAATCAAAAAGGTAAAAAATGGGTCTCAACCGATTAATCGGCAAAATCGCTGATTAATCGCCGAGTTTTTTGATTAATCAAAGACTTTACCGACTTTGCCGATTAATCGCCGATTGATACGTGAATTCAAAAAATCGGAGATTTTTGTGACCCAATGATAGTCAGTCAACGTATCATTTAATTAGATGACTATTATTTAATTGCTAATTATAAAATAAAGTCATAAATCAAGGTATAACGAATCATTATTCACTTACATTAATGTCTTAATATTATGTATAATTTTAGAAAACCTATTTACTATTAACTTATAATATTTACTTAATTTTTTGAATGTTTAAATATTTTTTAGAAAAAAATTTAACCCAGCCAACTTGTAGAACGGGTTAAGTTATGTAACATATAATCAATTTATACATAATAATGGATGTTTAGGATAAAAACCAATGAAATTGAGGTTCTCCCTAAATTTCAAATTTTCACCCTAAATGATCTTCAATCCGTACACAAATCAATATAAATGCATAATAGATTCATAAATATGATGCATTTACACCTAGTCTATCTATTTGTTGTAAGAACGATAGCAATAAATTTTATACTTGTGTACATTTCAAATTTGAAAAAATTCCAAAAACGGGATTCGAGTCATCCGTAGTCCGCACGATCAATCCAAATGGGATTTGTGGTAGTTTTGAGCTCATATGGGATGTTTCCTCCCTTCGATCGAAATGTTTCCATACAAGTCGACACATTTCCACCGAAATAATACATATTTACACTGTCAATTGATCAAAATTTACTGTTCATGCGAAATATTTTGACATGAATTGAAATATTTCGTGAAAGTTAATGTTTGTATTCTTTCCTGTCGGTAACCTAGAAAATAGAAATGTGTGCAATCAAAATGACAAATGATCATGGAGCCCACATGCAGATGAATTAAATGTTGATCTTTTTGAGGATGATATTCCTCACCATGGAGATCATCCTAACAAATAATCAGTACTTTCTGAAACTTCTAAACCCTATGAAATGTTGAGTTAAGATAACTAAAAAATGGACAGCCAGAATATTTCAACTTGTAATCCACTTTGGCTACAATGTCGGAATGGGCTGTTTTTTCTCAAATTGATAACCATGTTAATATCATTAGCCCTTAATTCATTTTGCATGTGAGCTCCTCTCCGCCTTACTCAATTTTGAATAGTGGTCGATCTACAAGTCCCGCAAGAAAGTTACATGTCCAAAACAAAAGGCGACAAAGCGGGGCTCAAACTGAGTTTGGTTTGCTTATTTATTACAGACAGAAAACATGCTCGTGAGGTTTACACCCTATGTCTTGAGGTAACGCCTCATGCTTTAGGCCATTGAAACGCCTAGCCCATGGCGCCACATTTAAAACATTGATTTTGGCACGCTTATGTGGGGTCCACATGGAGGTAAGTCAAGGGATGATTTTTTTATTTAATGTGTACATAAATTAACATTGAAATGGACGGTCCAAATTTTTTCAACTTGTAATCCACTTTTCATAGGCCTAGAAATGTCGGATAAGATCGATTTTTGGTGAAGAGGATCTCTATGGTGAGGAGATCATCCTCCCAAGAATCATGCCTTGACTCATCTCCATGTGGGCCTCACATAGGTTTGTCAAATGATGTTTCAAATTAGACTTGTCTATGTGTGTGTGTGGAGAGAGAGGAAGCGTACATACTTGTTCTACAAAGTGTGCTAGCCGGGTTTGTGCACTCAAGAACCGTTGAATGAAAGCATTGATTGATTTCGACTGGCTGGTTGTAGTCATCCCTGCAAAGAAATGGCTTCTCAAGTACGGTAATGCCCAAAGCGTCCGCAAAGCAAACAAATTGGCGATGTGCCTATTGGTTTGTAAACCAAAGAAATTGACCATGTCCCTCCACCCTAGTTCAAATT